>CM035419.1:141024470-141264470 GCA_020310875.1 Ceratopteris richardii
GGTCCATAGCTATTTAAACTATTTAAAGACCTTAGTTTCAGTCATAGAAATAGGTAATTTAAATTGTTTTGTCATTAGAACCCTTATTTCCATAAGCCTGAGTCTGCTACAGACACCCCGCGTGTGCCGAACGATTTAGGCGGATGACTTGATCCACCATCCGAGCATCTCTCACGACCCGACATTGGTGAACCCGACGTGAACAAACGGCCTTGCAGCTCAAGTATAAAATTTAAATTTTTCATGCATGTGCATACATGATATCGACAGGTTGGATTGCAGAAGCTTCTTCATCCGTGGGAGCAGTGGCTTTGTCTTTGACTCCTTGCACTCTTCTAGGTGTTGAGGGTTGTTCCCTAGGGAACTGAGCGCCTCCACGAAGAGTGGCAAGTAGCTATCCTCATCTCGCCACCCCTTTTCATCGACATTAGAAGCAAGAACGTTTGCACAATCATCCATTAACAACTGATGTATTAGATTTTGATTCTATTAAAAATTGTATAAACTTATACACAAGTCACTCTTTAAGCCTCTTCTTCGATTCAGATTCCAGGTATTTATATTTGGATTCTTTTTGCTTGCACATAATTAAATGAAAATGACATCTAATGTAGAGAATCTTCTGCATGATATGGAAGCACGATTAATTTCATCTATAGATTTAAAGCTTAATTCCAAGTTTGAGTCTTTAAACTCGTTTCTTTCAATCTTAACTACAGTAGTATCTGATTTTAATGCAAATCTTAAGTCAATAGATACTCAATTTGATCACGAGTTTAGTAATTTAGAAGGAATTCTTCATTATGAACTCTCAAATTTGAATGAAAATATGGAAACAATAGCAAATCATGTAAAAGAAATTTCATCATTCAAAACGATTGGTCATGAAATTGCAAGTTTAAAGGAGAACATTGGAAGGTTAAACAATCAAATACACGAAAGTGCTACATGTGAATGCAAAGATAGATATCAAGTACAAGTTCAAAGTAGATCTATGTATTCTATTGACCAAAATCCTTTACCCGATCATAGAAAAGTTGATCCTAAGGCTTTATATCAAAGACCGAAGAGAACTGTAAGATGCTTCTGGTGTGACCAACTAGGTCATACTTATGGGAATTGTATGGCCTATGAGAAAGCATGTAGCCAACAATTGGTATTAGAAAGTGAACAGAAAATATGTGATTATCAAACACATCTACCATTGAGATTAAACTTAGGTAGAGGAGGAATGATAGACTATTTTGACCAAGAAAAATTTAGTCCTAAAACCAAACTTCAAAAACAATGGAAACCTAAGAGTCATAAGGAGAAAAGCAATGTATGTCAATTACATTCTATGAACACCAAAATTGTGCCTAAATGTGAATGTTTGGACAATGATCAAAACCTTATTAAACCTAAATCTATGAATAACATTGATCTTCAAATTAAATCTAAGGATCAAGATACATTGAAAAAGTTTAAGAAAGAAGAAGATGTAAAGATAAAAGATGATGAAAATGAACAATCAATTGATGGAAATATAGACATACAGGCGGTCAAAACAGAACCTAAAGTATCAGCCAAGATTCGATGCCAGGCATCGAATTGCTCAGAAAACTTGAACTTTTGAATTCATCACACAGTAGACAAGCATGGAGATGATGGAGAGAGACTCATACACAGAACTTTACTCAGTTCTTTCTCATAGCTATGAAAACTCAGAAGTTTTACAGATGCTTTCTCACTCAGAGAAGCCCGACTATACTCAGTCGTATAAAATGAACTCCTTCTTCTACTTCTTCTCTCTCTCTCGCTCTCTCTCTCTCTCTCTCCGCGTTAGTTGATACAAACTAACTTATATAGATTTTTGTATTCTCGTGATTTTAAAAAACTTCTAGAACTAATCCATCCTTTTGAAGCTGCAATAGCAATGATTGTCCTTATAGTTGACATCTTAGCTACGGGACTGAATGTGTCCTTATAGCAATGATTGTCTTTATAGTTGACATCTTAGCTACGGGACTGAATGTGTCTGGATACACTTCTTCATCAAATATAGGAGCTTCTTCATTCCTTCTTGTTAATCCACTTCTGGATGTACTTGCTTGCATATAGTCTTCATCTCTATTTACCTGCACAATTGATTTTCCTTTGTCACATCTTCTTACCTCTTCTTCAAATTCTTCAGCTGTATGACTTTGATCTGCATACCAACTTTTCTGTTCATCAAATGTAACATCTCTAGAAACAAGAAATTGTTTTGTTAGAGGATTCCACAACCTGTAACCCATGTGCTTTTCATCATAACCAATGAACACATATTTTTCTGCCTTTGGTTCAAGTTTATGCCTAAGTTGTGATGGCACATAAGCATATGCAATTGATCCAAACACTCTACAATGATCTAGTGTTGGTTTCTTACCCCACCAAGCTTCATATGGAGTCATACCATTGAGAGCTGCACATGGTAATCTATCCACAAGATATGTAGCTGTATTTACAGCTTCAGCCCAAAGATAATTTGGACAGTTCTTCTCCTTTAGCATAGCTCTAGCAAACTCAACCAAAGTCCTATTCCTTCTTTGTGCTACACCATTTTGTTGTGGTGTATACCTACAGGTTATTTCTCTCTTAATACCTGCATTCCAAAGATAATCATTGAACTCTTGGGAGAAGTATTCTCCCCCTCCATCAGACCTCAGTCTTTTAAGCTTTTGACCTGTGACTCTCTCTGCATATGCATGAAAATGCTTGAAAGCTCCAAACACTTCTGATCTTTCCTTCAAAACGTATAATGTTATCCATCTTGTAGCATCATCAATGAAAAGAACATAATACCTTGAGCCACTGATACGTCCTTCTTTTGTTGGTCCCCATACATCTGTATGAATGAGCTCAAGTACTCCATCATGTTTGAATCCTTTCTTCTGAAATGGTAACCTGTGTGCTTTTCCCATTTGACATGCTTCACATTTATAAACCATATGTTGACTTTGCACATTTGGTAATCCTAGTACAGACTGATTAGCAACCAGAGCTTTAATTCCTCTTTCATTGAAATGACCTAATCTCTTGTGCCAGAGATCAAGTTCTGTAATCACTGCTTCACCATGTGTGAGCAAAGCTTGACCAATGTTTCCTTGCGCTCTTAAAGTAAAGAGTCTACCTTCTTTCTTACCAGAGACAATCTGATTATATCCATTCTCTGGATCTTCCACAAATACTCCTTCATTTGTAAACCTGACTTGAAAACCTTTTTCAACTATCTGTCCCACACTAATCAAGTTTTTAGGTATTGTAGGAACATACAAAACATTGGTTAGCAAATCTGCTCCACTCTTGCATTTCACTTTTCCAATTGAATGTACACTATGTCTTGTATTATCACCAGTTTGAACTGTGTGACTCAAAATACCTTTTTCCAATTCTGACATCAATTCTATGTTTCCTGACAAATGATTAGAACATCCAGAGTCAATGTAAAATACCTTTAGATCTTCTTTATCTGATGTGTTGATTGAGTTCATCATCAATGATGTATGACTTTCATTCTGTGTGTCATTTGCATAGTTGTAGTAGGTGGTGTTGTAGGATTGATTTTGTCCCCAACTTCTTCCTCCACCTCTACCATAGCCTCCTCTTTGACTTTATCTACCTCTTTGAAAATTACTTTGATATCTTCCACCTCGGCCTCTGCTATTGTTGTTCTGATTTTGATTTGATCCTTGTTGGTTGTGCGAACAGTCATGAGCCAAATGATTACTCAATCCACAGATCCAGCAAGCCTTCTTGTTATTATTTTGATTACCTCCACCTCTTCCAAAACCTCTTGCTCTTCCTCTGCCTGTGCCTTTACCTCTTGCAATATAAGCTTGAGAACTAGACTCCTCTTCATCCTTTGCTTTACCTTTATCTCCTTTCTTCTTGTTCTTCATGTACATTGCAGAACTTTGTCCTTTATCTCCATCTCCCTTCAAGTCTTGCTCATATGTGAGCATCAAACCAAGCAACTGGTTCAAATCTGGAACATAATGATTTAATGAAAGTTCTGTTGATAAGACAAAAGGTTTCCACCTTTCATCTCCTCTCAAACCTGCAAGTAGTTGAGCAATCAATCTGTGATCTTCAACATCTTCATCTATGGATCCAAGACTATCTGCTAGATCCTTCATCTTAGTGACATAATCACTAATACTTTGACTTGGCTTCTTCTTGAATGTTGTAAACTCTGACCATAGACTTGCTTTCCTTGCTTTGGTAGTACTTTGGAAATGATACTCCAATGCATTCCATATATCTTCAGATGACTCCAATCCTCTGATGTGTGGTAGCAAATGATCAGAGATTGTATTGTAGATGTATGCTTTTGCACTTGCATCCTTCTTCTGCCAATGCTTTAAAGCATCAAGTTCCTCTTTCTTTGGTCGGCTTTCATCTTCAAATACTGGCTTCTCTTCTTCACCTGTTACATATACCATGAGATCCTTACTCATAAGTAAGGCTTCCATTCTCATTACCCATGCGGGGTAATTATCTCTGTCCAGTTTGTCAATGGAGATATGATCTACCATAGTTCTTTCCTTCTGCTGCAACCTGTGAGCTTAAAGGATAAACGATAATACCTTTTGAAGTTCTTTGTATATGAGGATACTTTTGAAGTAACCTTTTGATGGCTTGTGTCTTCAAATGCTTCACCTTTCAAACTTTAATGGAAAACTTTACAAAACTTCTCGTACCTTTGTCGTCTTCTGCTCTCGAGAATCTTTTTGCTCTGATACCACTTGTTGATGTATGAAACACCACAAGAAATGAATTAATGTGATACTAGAACACCTCTATGGTCACCATTAACTCATTGCCACTCCAAACTTTGAGAAATGATAGCCTAAAGTGAGAACTTTGCTTCTACAGATTTTTCTAGTCACTGAAATGGCATACCTTTAGTATTTTGCTAATTTCTCTTATCTCAAGTATTATTTCTCAATGAAACTTTATAGGCTGAAACTAGAAGAGTAGAGCTTTCCAACAAGCTATCATATGCATCAAACAGATCTCTAGAACTCAAATTATGGCCCTCACAAGATGACCCTGTATGACCTTCCAAAATTGGAAACTTTGCCTGTTTTAGTATTCCTGGTGTCCAAAAATAAAAAGTTCGATGCGTGGCATCGAATTTCAGTCCAAGTCGATGCCGGGCATCGACTTTGGGCTTTTTTTGGCTATTTTTCTGCACCAGAAACACTCTATTTTACACACACATGAAGAAGATGACTTATATGCTAGAAGTCGATGTCGGGCATCCATTTTATGCTGGAACTCGATGCCAGGCATCGAGTTGCTCCACAAACTTCATATTTTTAGAAAATTCAACAACAGTTAACACACAAAGAATGAAAAAATGACTTATCAGCCAAGATTCGATGCCAAGCATCGAATTGCTCAGAAAACTTGAACTTTTGAATTCTTCACACAGTAGACAAGCATGGAGATGATGGGGAGAGACTCATACACAGAACTTTACTCACTTCTTTCTCATAGCTATGAAAACTCAGAAGTTTTACAGATGCTTTCTCACTCAGAGAAGCCCGACTATACTCAGTCGTATAAAATGAACTCCTTCTTCTACTTCTTCTCTCTCTCTCTCGCTCTCTCTCTCTCTCTCCGCGTTAGTTGATACAAACTAACTTATATAGATTTTCATATTCTCGTGATTTTAAAAAACTTCTAGAACTAAAGTGAACTAACTTTACAAATATGATACACTTGTGAATTTGTCCCTTCACATAGGCATGGTGTTTTCTTCCTAAGATTTGACCTTCAAATATATGTCCAATTAGTGAGTGTTTCTCCAACATTAACTATTATATATAGACACACACACTAACATATTAACCATAACATCTAACATATGCTTATACATTCTTTTGTAAATGATAGCACACATATGCTCATGCATCACATAAATATGCTATCCTACAAGCATATATGCATACATACTTACTTCTATTCACATACATAATGCCAAATGTCATCTTAAACTAAATTAAGAAATAATCCAATCATTAAACTAATTAAGTACTTAACTTATGAAACAAGCTTTCTTAATTAAATAATTTAAGTATAAATTCATTATTCATTCTTAAAACCCAATAATCCAATCTTAATCTCTCTTTAATCCGATCTCTCTCTCTCTCTCTTTCCAATTCTCTCTCTCTCTCTCTGCACTTTTCCCAGAATCCCTCTCTCTCTCTCTCTCTCTCTCTCTCTCTCTCTCTCTCTCTCTCTCTCTGCGCGCTGCCGCGCGCAACGCCGTGGAGGGAGGGAGAGAATAATTTCTCTCTTTCTCTCTATTTTTGCCAAGATTCCTCTCTCTCTCTCTCTGCACTTTTCCCATAATCCCTCTCTCTCTCTCTCTCTCTCTCTATCTCCAGAGACCTCTGCCAGCGTGGAGAAGGGAGAGAATTGCTTCTCTCTCTCTAGATTCACTTGTTCAAGCCAGCATCGGCATCCAGTTCTACCTGCACATCTGACTGAGCTCTTACACCTTTCTAACAACTCTTAGTGATCTCTAAACTTTCTCTCTCACACGCAAAAGCTGACGTGGACTCTGGAGGCGAAAAAAGTAACTCATTTAAACCTTCTCTCAGTGCTCCACTGTACCCATGCTCTACACATCCTCTGCGTGCTGCAGATGTCGCCAGGAGAACAGAGATGAAAGAGTTTAAATCAACCAAAGACTTCTCATATGACTGAGCAGGCAGATTACAGCTCTCTAACTCTTGGCCGATAGAAGCTTCCTAGCCTTTTCACTCAGATTCTCTCTCTACGTGCACGATCTACCAGAAGAAGTTTTCATCAACAATACTCTCTCTACAGAATTCAGAACGAGGGAAAATGGAGGAAGAATTTGATACCTGTAATGAAAACATTATCAAAATATGGAGCAAAGCCCACATATTTATACACACAGAGATCATGTTTTTACCACTCTTTTGGATTTAATTTATTTCCTCATCCATCCTTTAACCCACACTTAATCACCACTCTTTATTTTGACTTTTCTCCACTTTAATTACACACTTATTTCACACCATTCTTTTCACCTTTTACATACACTTCTTCTATAAACCATTCTTTTTCCTAGCACTCATATAGACCACTAGTTATTTATCCATTTAATTAATCATTTTAATTTAATTAGCCTATATTTCTTATTTCAATAAATCATTTAATTTAAGCTTAGTTTATGGGTTTAATTAATTAGAACCTTAGTATTTAAATACACACATATACTTAAAGTAATTATTAATAGCATAGTTTAATTTTTAATACATAAATATGTAATTTGTATATTAATGATGTTAAATAATATCTATTTTAATCCTTTAAATATAGTAAAACCCTAGAAAACCTATTGGAAACCCATAAAACCCCCTGGGTTAGACCATTAAAATCCTTCTGAACCCTAGCTTTAACCCATTATAAATCATCTAAACCCTTAACATTAACCAAATCTTATAAGCAACACATGAATTCAAGAAACCCTAGGCTGAATACCCATAATTCTTGAATGTAAAAATAGGAAATTCTCATTAAATAAGTAATTAGGGTAAACCCTAACATGGACATATGTCCTGCTTCATCCTTCATACCTGAAAACACTTTCAAAATAGTTAATCCAATTAACACAATTGATCAACAGTGATATAAAAGAGGTTTAGAATTCACCAATAAATATTTTAATTTTTCGGGTCATCAATTGGAAGATGCAAATCTTCCCGACATCCACCGCCACCAAACCTGCACATCGTCCCGATGGGCCAACTTGCAGATTTAAGGGAAGCAGCATTTTCAATGATTATCCTGAAATTAAATCATAGAACAGCATCAATTCTTTTTTAAATATATTTAATCTTATCAAATTTTAAATCTTTTCAACATGCACATGAAGTTTATTTCAATTACATCTGGCAATGAAAACATATTAAAGTATAAAGGTAAACTATTAACCTTTTCAGTCAACAAACATTAGTTTACATTTTATCCATTTATAAACTATGTAAAGATTAGTATAAAACAGAATTCATTTTCATTCATTCAAATGCAGGTTTCATCATATATATGCATTCACATATGAGCAATCAAGCATGCCAAAGAAATCTACTAAATCTACTTGGACAGACAGCCGCCTTGTATGCCCAATTTTAATCACTAAATGTGTTTTTTCACAACTAGTTTTCTTCATATAAATATGATGTAAACTTCATATCAATAATAAATGTAAATACCTTTTTGGGGTGGAAGAAGGTATAACTTCCATGTCAATATATATATATATTTTTTTGCTACTTTTTTGTTTTAAAGGGGAAAGGCTTAACCCCTTAATCCGAGCTAAGGATCTAGCTGCATGGACAAGAAAGATCTAGGTTGTCACAGACATGAATCATGCAACAATATGCTCCTACACATATACAACTACTTTCGTTATCTAAATGAACTACAAATTCTTCTATTTTTAACAAATCTCACTTAATCTATAAATGTAGAAATATAAATTATGTCTATTTTCCTAATATGGTTAAATAGAGTCCTTTATAAATTAATATTCTTCATTCCAGATTTTATCAATTAGTTTTAGATGAATGCAAATAAAATACGTAAAACAAAATTTTAAGACAAAGAAAAATACGACCTAAAATCAATTTTATCTTCAATCTGCTTCATCTTCAATATGCTCTCTTTAAATTCATCAGAACTTTTGGCATAACATCTTCAATTGCTTTGATCAATGCATCTTCAGAACCTGTAATCACTTATAAAATAGAAGCTACAAAACAAGTAATCTTCATTATCATTTATCTTGCAAATATAAATTCATATATTCTATCAGATTCATCTTCATCATGTCACAAATTTCATCATAAGAAATTCATAGTGGTTATAATTATCATAAATAATGCATTCTTAAAATAGGTTTTTCAACCTATGAAACAAAGTTCATAAAATTTAGGAAAAATAAAAAATGTTCAAAGTTTTTAACTTGTATCTTTATAAATGAGCATCATTTTTTTTTATATCAATGAAAAATTCATATCTGGATTATAAAAGTTCCTCTTACTCATCATATGGTATATCAATAAAATCATCCTCATATTGTAACATTTTTTTCATGTTCTTCATATTTATCATGATCATATTTATATCATATATATTTCTTTCTTTTAAAAGTATATCGTCATAATTGTTGTAAACAAAGATCATTTTGTGCAAAATATTCATCATAATAATATTCTTCATAATTGTTCTTCATAAAAGATTTCTTCTTATTTGTGAAAGAAAAAAATCATAAATTTATCATAAGTTTAGGAAATGACAAGCATATTGATCAAAATCATTTGCAAGCATAATTACAAACATGTTTTTGTTTAATTTGAAACAAACTTTGTGTTTTCATATTTTAGAATTCTTTTGATTAAACAAATCGTAATGTAAACTTAATCATAAGTTTGTAATTAGCTTTTCAAACATTAAAACTAAACAATTTAGGTATATGTTTCTCAATTTTTATGAAAACAACATATATGCAGCAAGCAAAAATCAAAATTTGAAATGTTTTAACTTCAATAAACAATTCCATCATAATAAAACTATTCACTTAAATTCTTCTCCTTTTTCTTACCTTTAGATGAGTTTTTGATATTATTTTCAATCTTCCATATGGCTTCTTGTACCCATTTTCCCATATTCTTGTCATGTTCTGATTGAAGTTGAAGATTTTCGTCTTCAGATGTTTGTACTATTCTTTCATCATTTTTATTTTGATCACATTTATTGTCAATTTCTATAACTTTAGGTTCTGTTTTGACCGCCTGTATGTCTATATTTCCATCAATTGATTGTTCATTTTCATCATCTTTTATCTTTACATCTTCTTCTTTCTTAAACTTTTTCAATGTATCTTGATCCTTAGATTTAATTTGAAGATCAATGTTATTCATAGATTTAGGTTTAATAAGGTTTTGATCATTGTCCAAACATTCACATTTAGGCACAATTTTGGTGTTCATAGAATGTAATTGACATACATTGCTTTTCTCCTTATGACTCTTAGGTTTCCATTGTTTTTGAAGTTTGGTTTTAGGACTAAATTTTTCTTGGTCAAAATAGTCTATCATTCCTCCTCTACCTAAGTTTAATCTCAATGGTAGATGCGTTTGATAATCACATATTTTCTGTTCACTTCTAATACCAATTGTTGGCTACATGCTTTCTCATAGGCCATACAATTCCCATAAGTATGACCTAGTTGGTCACACCAGAAGCATCTTACAGTTCTCTTCGGTCTTTGATATAAAGCCTTAGGATCAACTTTTCTATGATCAGGTAAAGGATTTTGGTTAGTAGAATACATAGATCTACTCTGAACTCGTACTTGATATCTATCTTTGCATTCACATGTAGCACTTTCATGTATTTGATTGTTTAACCTTTCAATGTTCTCTTTTAAACTTGCAATTTCATGACCAATCGTTTTGAATGATGAAATTTCTTTTACATGATTTGCTATTGTTTCCATATTTTCATTCAAATTTGAGAGTTCATAATGAAGAATTCCTTCTAAATTCCTAAACTCGTGATCAAATTGAGTATCTATTGACTTAAGATTTGCATTAAAATCAGATACTACTGTAGTTAAGATTGAAAGAAACGAGTTTAAGGACTCAAACTTGGAATTAAGCTTTAAATCTATAGATGAAATTAATCGTGCTTCCATATCATGCAGAAGATTCTCTACATTAGATGTCATTTTCATTTAATTATGTGCAAGCAAAAAGAATCCAAATATAAATACCTGGAATCTGAATCGAAGAAGAGGCTTAAAGAGTGACTTGTGTATAAGTTTATACAATTTTTAATAGAATCAAAATCTAATACATCAGTTGCTAATGGATGATTGTGCAAACGTTCTTGCTTCTAATGTCGATGAAAAGGGGTGGCGAGATGAGGATAACTACTTGCCACTCTTCGTGGAGGCGCTCAGTTCCCTAGGGAACAGCCCTCAACACCTAGAAGAGTGCAAGGAGTCAAAGACAAAGCCACTGCTCCCACGGATGAAGAAGCTTCTGCAATCCAACCTGTCGATATCATGTATGCACATGCACGAAAAATTTAAATTTTATACTTGAGCTGCAAGGCCGTTTGTTCACGTCGGGTTCACCAATGTCGGGTCGTGAGGGATGCTCGGATGGTGGATCAAGTCATCCGCCTAAATCGTTCGGCACACGCAGGGTGTCTGTAGCGGACTCAAATTAAGGACCATAGGGACAAGCTGCTTTATATCTGGCAATAGCTACCTGTTTGGGTGTTAAAAATAATGACTCTTCGTTTATGTGATCTTTAACTATCTCTTCTACTGTAGCTTCTAATGGTTTTGGATGAGTTTGTCTAACTAAAGTTGGTGGGAATAAATCTTCACTACTTTGTGATTCAAGAGATGCAATGGAAGAAAATGCTAGGAATGTAGTTAAACATTGATCATAAGATAAAGACACTAATGATTCCGAAGTAATATTGTTCTTAATAAGTTCTTCTGACACTAATTCTATGGATTCGGTTGTATGTTCAATGATGTCATTACTACTATGTTCAGATTCATGGTATAAATCGGAAGACATGAAAGAACTAATAGAAACAATATGATGCTAAGCTGGTTTGAATAAATGAATTAATAAGCTAATACAAATGTAAAGTCTAGATAATTGGATAAATGTCTAAGCAATTGGGTAAATGACTAAATGGAGATACAAGGTTTAAATGGATCTTCAATCTGCCGGTTCATTTCAACTGCTTGTACTTCACTTTAACTGATTGTAATCTTTAATGTTTCTGTAATGAAAACATTATCCATTAGTAATATTACAAAAAATTAATAAGAAACATAAAAGAAATATTTCACATACATTAAAGCATAGACTAAAGCATTTACATTTAATGCATACATTCACACTCATACATACTAATGCACTTTACATGCATGCTTTCAAATGCTAATATATGCTAATACACACATACTAACACACATGCATGCTAACATTACACACATGCACATGCTAACATTTAATTTAGGCATACTAACATGTTCTTAAGCACTTAATCCTATGCGAATGAACACAATAATGCACACATTAACCTATGCTCATTCATTCATTTTCAAACATATATTTATTCCCATGCATATGTACATATATGCATACTAACCATAGCATTAACTATTATATATAGACACACACACTAACATATTAACCATAACATCTAACAGATGCTTATACATTCTTTTGTAAATGATAGCACACATATGCTCATGCATCACATAAATATGCTATCCTACAAGCATATATGCATACATACTTACTTCTATTCACATACATAATGCCAAATGTCATCTTAAACTAAATTAAGAAATAATCCAATCATTAAACTAATTAAGTACTTAACTTATGAAACAAGCTTTCTTAATTAAATAATTTAAGTATAAATTCATTATTCATTCTTAAAACCCAATAATCCAATCTTAATCTCTCTTTAATCCGATCTCTCTCTCTCTCTCTCTTTCCAATTCTCTCTCTCTCTCTCTCTGCACTTTTCCCAGAATCCCTCTCTCTCTCTCTCTCTCTCTCTCTCTCTCTCTCTCTCTCTCTCTCTCTCTCTCTCTCTCTCTCTCTCTCTCTCTCTCTCTCTCTCTCTCTGCGCGCTGCCGCGCGCAGCGCCGTGGAGGGAGGGAGAGAATAATTTCTCTCTTTCTCTTTATTTTTGCCAAGATTCCTCTCTCTCTCTCTGCACTTTTCCCATAATCCCTCTCTCTCTCTCTCTCTATCTCTAGAGACCTCTGCCAGCGTGGAGAAGGGAGAGAATTGCTTCTCTCTCTCTAGATTCACTTGTTCAAGCCAGCATCAGCATCCAGTTCTACCTGCACATCTGACTGAGCTCTTACACCTTTCTAACAACTCTTAGTGATCTCTAAACTTTCTCTCTCACACGCAAAAGCTGACGTGGACTCTGGAGGCGAAAAAAGTAACTCATTTAAACCTTCTCTCAGTGCTCCACTGTACCCATGCTCTACACATCCTCTGCGTGCTGCAGATGTCGCCAGGAGAACAGAGATGAAAGAGTTTAAATCAACCAAAGACTTCTCATATGACTGAGCAGGCAGATTACAGCTCTCTAACTCTTGGCCGATAGAAGCTTCCTAGCCTTTTCACTCAGATTCTCTCTCTACGTGCACGATCTACCAGAAGAAGTTTTCATCAACAATACTCTCTCTACAGAATTCAGAACGAGGGAAAATGGAGGAAGAATTTGATACCTGTAATGAAAACATTATCAAAATATGGAGCAAAGCCCACATATTTATACACACAGAGATCATGTTTTTACCACTCTTTTGGATTTACTTTATTTCCTCATCCATCCTTTAACCCACACTTAATCACCACTCTTTATTTTGACTTTTCTCCACTTTAATTACACACTTATTTCACACCATTCTTTTCACCTTTTACATACACATCTTCTATAAACCATTCTTTTTCCTAGCACTCATATAGACCACTAGTTATTTATCCATTTAATTAATCATTTTAATTTAATTAGCCTATATTTCTTATTTCAATAAATCATTTAATTTAAGCTTAGTTTATGGGTTTAATTAATTAGAACCTTAGTATTTAAATACACACATATACTTAAAGTAATTATTAATAGCATAGTTTAATTTTTAATACATAAATATGTAATTTGTATATTAACGATGTTAAATAATATCTATTTTAATCCTTTAAATATAGTAAAACCCTAGAAAACCTATTGGAAACCCATAAAACCCCCTGGGTTAGACCATTAAAATCCTTCTGAACCCTAGCTTTAACCCATTATAAATAATCTAAACCCTTAACATTAACCAAATCTTATAAGCAACACATGAATTCAAGAAACCCTAGGCTGAATACCCATAATTCTTGAATGTAAAAATAGGAAATTCTCATTAAATAAGTAATTAGGGTAAACCCTAACATGGACATATGTCCTGCTTCATCCTTCATACCTGAAAACACTTTCAAAATAGTTAATCCAATTAACACAATTGATCAACAGTGATATAAAAGAGGTTTAGAATTCACCAATAAATATTTTAATTTTTCGGGTCATCAATTGGAAGATGCAAATCTTCCCGACAACGGCCCGGAAGCTAGCGGGGTCGATGGGTGCCCCTGGAGTATTCTCTATGGCGGCTTCGAGGTTGTCTTGATTTTGTTGCTGTAATCTCTTATTTTCTTCTTGGGCAGCCGCTAGGTGTCGTCGAAGTAGAGCCATGTTTCTTTGTAGCCTTGCGTTACGGGCTAGCTGATCTCTCAGTTGTTCCTCCATAGCCTTACCCGTCTCCGTATACTTGGCTTCCAGATCTGCATTCGATTGTTGGAGGGCGGTCACTTCGTGTTGTAATGTTGTATTACTTAACTCCAAGGCATTGACCCGTGCCTGGAGGTGGGAGGACAGAGTACACAACTCCTTATTGTTTTCTTCCAATAATCTGTATTCTTCCTTAAGCTGGGCAGCAGCTTCGAACATGGTGTCCAATGCATGACTGAATGAGGTGGATGCAGAGGTGGAGGTGAAAGATGCAGGGGGTCGGGAAATGGGAAAGGGAAAAGTGGATGTTGTGCTGACAGTGGGTGTGTGTGGTGATGTGCGTGAAGTTACAAGTGGTGATGTTGAGACAAATGTGGTGGTTGATAGGTTCCTATGCCCAAGGAAAAGATGATTGTGGAAGCCTTTATTTTGCTTAACCCCTCGCAATCGGTCTACTTGGATTACCTAGAGCCCACAATTATCTCACAATGGGTTCTTCTTATGGCTATGCACTAGCTCATATGTTTCTCGGCAAACGCACCAAAATGTTGGGTTCCTCTGCCCAAGGAAAAGATGATTGTGGAAGCCTTTATCTTGCTTAACCCCTCGCAATCGGTCTACTTGGATTACCTAGAGCCCACAATTATCTCACAATGGGTTCTTCTTATGGCTATGCACTAGCTCATATGTTTCCCGGCAAATGCACCAAAATGTTTATGATCTTACCGACAGGAGAAATGCCGATAGATACTTTGTTTGTTGCTTAGATGCCTTGGAATCCACCGACGACTCCCAAATATATGCATGAAAAGTGGGAATGAAGATCCTTACACCTATGCAACAGGGGTTTGGATTTTACAACTTGGTTTCCGAGATCTCTCTACCTGAGTCTCACCTTCCTCTTCTCTGTCTCTTTTCTTTCAGTTTTCCACTATCTCTCTCTACCTCTCTCTTGTAGTCACTCTCACTTTCTTACTCAAACAATTAGAAGATAGCACACTCGTTTACCCACATTTCGAGCAATCAAACAATAGTACGCATGCTCCTTATGCACACTTATTCAAGCACACAATCCAAAACTCACAATTACCATATCACATTCACATATTCCATAGGCATTCACACGGAGACATCTCCCCACCTTGCACCAGATGCAGCCACACACTTGTCGACACACGCTCACACCTACAACACGCACACACATACTCACATGCATACTCTTTTCCTTTCTCTCCTCTCTCTCCTTTTCCACCCTTCCTCGGTGTCGCACACACTTACCCTCCCTTGCAATTGGTAGGAGTCTCAATTACCCACTTCATCACGCAATAGCGACGTCTGAATTGCCTCTAGCCTTATATTCATCTTGTGATTTAGCTCAATGACCGTGGTAAACCATCAGCCGTGTACATGCCAAGGGTACAATTGGACAATCTTTGTGCTTCAATAGTTATTTAAATGGTGTGATCATCTCTTTGAACACCATGATAGAGATCAATGTACAAGCACGTCCCTTGTTCAATGCCCTTATTCCTATCTGCGAGCACTACGATGGACTTGAGCCCATCTCTTCCACATCCAACCCCACTCGACCCCTTGTGCCTTCTTACCCTCCCTTCCTTTGCTTAATCTTTCCCTTTTATTTAAGGCGTTAAAGGATGAGACACCCCCTCTAGCTACGCTCTAGTCACTCTAGCTATTGGTGGTCATGCTTCACAACACATCCAGCCCCTGAGGCTTATTACTGATCATCATTTTCAATGTTGGGTGGATGGCCAAACTTTTGCACATTTACACGCATATAGTACATAGCATGTGTTCAAGGTCCTGAGAGGGTGCAATCATTAATATTTAATTATATACATAGAGAGTACGTGCAACCCACCAAAGGCAATAATTTTTCAATTGAATCAATCACACTCCTGCTCATACACCTAAAACCTTACACACATTTGAATGGAACTCTCAAGTACTGTTCACTTAAAACGGCCACACACCACCAGCGTGCTCCAATTCTTTCCCTCACATTACGCAGTTACAAGCTTCCTGTTCACGACTTCCCAGTACATATTGTGGTAATAAGATCCCTGCCCAGCTCATGGCTATTAGGAATCACATTCCAAAGAAAAATGAGATCCGGGCTAAGGCAGAATTGCTTCCACTTCTATCGTCATTTGTTGTGCTGAATTGAAGATTAGCCTTCCAACATATAGAACACACAAATATGTGCTTCATACAAGTACAGAACATTATGAATGATTATGAAGACACAGAGCAACCTCCCTGCATAACTCATAGCTGAAAGATTACCTAGAACTGACGCACCTTTCAACGCTTGATATCGGATATAAAGCCAAAAATTAGTATGCATTTCCCCCTTCCACTGCAGTGGAGGAATGGTGGGCAACAACCTCCAGCTCCGAAATGTATTCCGAGATCCCACCTTGGTTTGGCCAGCAGCATGGGTAGTGACAAGACACATCACTTAGCACATTCGAGAAGCTTTATCGTGTCTCTGTCCATCATGTCCCTAAAAAGTCACAGGCGTCTTGCAGGTCCTCTTCTCTTGGTCCTTAGTTCAGTGCTAGCATAAGCATTAACCTCCAAAATAACATAGACATGATGAGACACGTCCCCTTCTGGTGGCAAGAATCAGCAGTGCAAGGAGGATCTCATCTCCTCGAGTACGCGGACCTAGTGTCCAAGAATGATAGCTGAAGTCGTCCCCTTTTTCGGTTCCTGCCCAAAAAATCCCCTCTCGAACAGAGACACACGGCGACAAGAGAAACACCTCCTTACGAATGGATGGCGCCTCCTCCACTCTCCAGCCACTCAATGCTCTCCATCTTCTGACTCCCTTATCTGGTGACGAGCAAGGAGCCCCTCCCGGTTGCTGGACAAGACAAAAAAAAATGGAGAGAGAGGGCGCCACTTTTTTTTTTTACTGCCGCCCAAAGATAAAGGTATCCCCTCCTTTTGGAGAAAAATAGGCCATACACCTTTTTTGTAGCCAAAAAAACAAAAGAAATTTCCTCCCTTCTGGATATATGCTTGTTCGTGCCAAAACACAGCAGCCCCCTTCGTGCCTTTGCTGCCACCCAATTTGTGTGTAAAAACAAAAGAAGTTTCTACTTCCTCCACATCTCTGAATTTTTTCCAACGATGTGTCGAAGATCAATTTCCGGAAATCGGTCAAGCGATTGTATTTGATGTTTGATAAGAAAGCATTCCCCCCTGAAACAAAGCCGTTTCTAATTTCCTTTGCACATCAATATTCCCTATGTTCTTAGGAGGCTCCTCCATGCTCAATCCCCGCGAAGCAGCTTCTCAGAACCCTTGATGATAAAATATCCTCCAACTTCAAAAGCACAATGGCCCTTTTCAAGTGAAACCTTTTCTCCACATCCCTGCAATCAATATCTCCACATGCTTCTCATCAATCATCAAATTCATTCTTCAAGTTCCTGAAATCAAACGTATTTCCTGCCAAATAGAACCACATTAGTGCATTAAAACCAACCATTTTCGGAGCTAACATACTCCCCTCTTCTTAATTGCGAAGTCGTCCTCGATGAGCCACTATTGCTGAAATAGAATCCAAACAACCATGAACATGTCAATTTTCAATTGGTTCACATACCTTTTCATCGAGCCGTCACTTCCACTGAACCTGCACTCATCGAAGCTATTAGTGCTCAAAAAAATCACTCATGAATACATACAAATCAGTCACTTCTAAATGATCCAAGAACATGCACATATATGCAACTCCAATTCCAACATGCATCAAATTTCTCGTGCATTCCATTATGAAAATGGTCTCAACCCAGATAACACATGCACACCTTTCCATGAATTACACATGCACTGTCATTGCGAAAAACAGAAACGGAAATACCGAAATAACAACAACAACTGAAATGAATCCAACAGGACATGCAAAAATACCCAAAATGCATATCCCATTATTGCACCTACTATTCGCTATGTACACATAGTCCATGACCAGACACTCCTAAAGAATCCTCATCGTTGTCCTACAAAAGCCGTCGAGATTTGAGTGCAAGTGAAGACCTACATCAGAACCCTAGAGTGTCCCACATAGCAGAAAAACCCTCAGATAGAGCACACAAGTTATAAGGCAAGACCGTTGCATTACCTCGCTAAAGCCTCATCCATAAGTACATATAGAATATCTGTGCCTTCAAGAATGTTGATTCAAAGTGAGCTGATCTGTCGCAAGCCATCACATAGCAATCACACAAGCAAATAACGTTCCCTTTCAGGCGATCATCGCCCTCTCCTCTCTCTCTCTCCCCCTCAAGAGTGGGGAATAATTTCATAGGTCAATTTTATTTTAATCACACGTTGGCCTACATTGTCACTAGATGCGATTCGTGGACCTGACCACCCGATCAGGTTGATTCCACCCATCTACCAATGCAATGCAGCGCACAACACACAAACACACAATGATAACACATAACATATATCAGCTAGCCCATAACGAAGCTGGATGCGGCTCATGGTCGTGACTACCCAGCCACGATGGCTCCACCTACCTATCAACCCGTTATGGCGCGTAGCTAAGACACAAACATATACCTTCCAAGCCTATGGCGAAACTAGCTACGGTTCGTGGTCCTAACCACCCGGCTAGGATAAATCCACCCACCTACTAGCCCACCATAGTGCATTGGTACGATCACAACAACACACATTCTTTTTCTTTCCTTTCTCTTTGTTTTTTTTTTTTTTTTTTTTTAGTTAATTGATTCACCCAAGTCCTGAGAATTAGGAAGAGGAAGAAAGGGACTTCCCCACTTTTCCCACACATGCATGCAAACATATACACTCTAGCCTTTGACAGATCAACCACCTCTTCACTTCATTCTCTCAATTACAGACACTACATATGTATTCATCGAGTTGACTTTTCACTTGGTAACTACAGCCAGCTATGCCTTAGTCCCTCGTATACCTATCCTTAGATGATCTAGAATGTGGGTCTCCAGGATGTCTCATGTAGCCTCACATCGTACTCGCATCCCGACAACTTCCCTAGGGCGAGTCAAGCTCAACTTCAGGAGCTTCGTCATCACTCTCTATCGTTAGCACATCTGCCCAAGCCCACGTGATATCGTTTTCCTCGTTAGGCATTTCCCTCGAAGGATCGAAATAGTAATATCGATCTCCCGCCCATCCTACATGTCGAGTCAGGTATTCCTCAAAACACTCAATGTAAAATGCAACACCCAAACCCTAGTTTATAAAGCATACCAGCCAATGCGCTTCCTCAACATCGTATTCCATCTCAAAGTCGTCGACATCTATGTCCATGCGAGCAAATGTTTGGTCTGAGAAATATATCCTTAGCTCGTACAAGTAGAGTTGCGTTATTTGATTTGCCATTTTGTTACTTAACTCCTAACAGTCTCTGCGCAACACAAAAAATATTAGAAGTCCAAAATTCTTGAGCTAGCGAGGAAGAAAATTTATAACACACAAATCATAGCTTACATATGCGCATATATATATATAACTATACATCTATGTACAAAGAGCCTACTTCGTCCTTCTGCTTGGATCTCGTCTAGCTTCTCCCGTCCTATTGTCACGTGAAATATGGTTTAACTCGAAGCACGTTAACCTTCACGGGAGCATATTCTTCTCCTAAATCTTGAATTTGCATGGAACCATTGGAATTGAGTTCCACCACCTTAAACGGTCCTGCCCATCTTGTCTGTAACTTCCCCGGGAATTTATAATATTTACTATCATAGACTAGTACCAAATCCCCCTCTTGAATCGCATAGGTCTTGAGGTTCTTATCATGCCTCTCTTTACGTCTCTTCTGAATAGCTTCCAAACTTTGCTGTGCGATGAGTCTCTTTTCTTCCAGCTTGACCAGTTGTATGTACCTTTCCTTCAATGACTCTTCCTCTCCCATCCTGGCCTCAATGGCCACTCTTAGTGTCGGAACTTCTTTTTCAATGGGAAAGATGGCTTCCTCGCCATATACTAGGGAGAACGGAGTGCTCTTAGTCGTCACTCGGTAGGATGTTCGATATGCCCACAAAGCTTCCAAAAGTCTCTCATCCCAGTCTCGCCTATGCACAGCTACTGTCTTTGTCAGAATCTGTTCCAGCACCTTGTTGGTGACCTCCACTTGTCCATTTGCCCTCGGGTAATATGGAGTGCTTTTTCTATGTTTGATCTTATATAATTCCATTAATTCTTCGATCAATTCGTTGACAAAATGGGTTCCTCTATCACTTACTATTTCCAACGGGCATCCAAATCGAGTGATAACTTGTTCGTACAAAAATTTAGCAACATCAACAGCTCGGTCAGTCTTCAGAGCTTTGGCTTCTACCCACTTGGTAACATAGTCTGTGCAGACCAAAATATACCTATTAGACCGACGTCTTGAGGGAGGATCAATAGGCCCCACAAAATCAATTCCCCATTTCTCAAATGGCTTAAGAGCCAGCACCGGCGTAAGAGGAGCAGCATGTGCTAATGTTGGTTTTCCCATTCTTTGGCATCTTTCGCATTTCTTACAGTATGTATGAGAGTCTTTGAACAACGTTGGCCACCAATACCCAGCCAATAAGATCTTTCTTGCCGTCAGTTCACCAGCAAAATGCCCACCGCAGGGTTCATCATGTAATGCTCTCAACACGAGGTTTGCTTCTTCTTCCTCGAGACACCTCCGATAAATGCTCTCATGAACAAAATATCGATAGAGTTTCCCCCCAATGATGCTATGGTGCTTCGCCAATGCTAACAATTTTTGCTTCTCTCTCTTGCTTGCTCCTGGCGGATATTTAGTGGTGCATAAGAAGTTCACCAAGTCGGCATACCAAGGTACTTTAGCATCAACCTGGAATAGATGCCCATCAGGAGCATCGTCGGGCACACCAGAGATTGGCTCCTCATTAACAATTCGAGATAAATGGTCGGCCAATATATGCGCTTTGCCTGGCCTGGTTACTACTGTGAACTGAAATTCTTGGAGAAGTAGCATCCACCTCATCAATCGCCCTGATAACTCTGGTTTATTAATGATATACTTAAGGGCTTCATGATCCACATAAAACGTGAAATGTTTTCCCATCAAGTAATGCCGATACTTGTTCACCGCAAAGATCATCGAGAGGCATTCCTTCTCTGTGGTCATGTAGTTCCTCTCAGTGCTATTCAAGTTGCGACTTGCGTAATAAATAGGGTGGTCCAACTTCTTTTCATCGGATTGTCATAGTACTGCTCCAACCGCAGTATGAGAAGCGTCGGTATGCACATGAAATTCTCTCGTCCAGTCGGGTGCTACCAAAATCGGTGCATTTATCAATCTCTCTTTGATCGAGTCGAATGCAACTTGACACTCTCCAGTCCATTGGTATTGTTGGTCTTTCCTCAAAAGATTCGTCAGTGGTGCCGCTATGGATGCAAAATTTAATATAAATCGTCGATAATAATTAGCATGCCCCAAGAATCCTCTGAGTTGCCACAAGTTTTGAGGAGGTGGAAGTTGTCCAATTTTTTTCTACTTTATCCTCGTCAACCGCGATCCCTTTTTCGGAAATCACATGTCCCAAAAGCAATCCTCTTCGTACTCCAAATGTACACTTTTCAGGATTCAATGCGATGCCTTTTTCAATGCTTCTTCTTAAAATAGCTTCGATCCTCTCCATCATGTTTTCATCGTCGCCTCTGATCGCAAAGTCATCGAGAAATATCTCCATCCAATCCTGCAAGTAGTCTTGATATGCAGCTATCATTGCTCTCTGGAATGTGGCCGGTGCATTGCATAATCCAAATGGCATCACACGATATGCATACGTACCCCATTCTGTGGTGAAAGTAGTTTTTGATTGATCCTCTTCATGGATTTGGATCTGGTTGTACCCACTGAAACCATCCAAAAATGAGTACAATTTATGGCCAGCCACTCTGTCCAAGATTTGATCAGTAAAAGGCAAGGGGAAATGATCCTTCTTTGTGCGCTCGTTCAACTTTCGATAATCTATGCAAATACGGATTTTCTTATTTTTCTTCGGAACAACTACAATTGGTGATACCCATTCGCTGGATGCGATGGGATATATGAATCCTGCTTCCAATAATTTAGTCAATTCCAACTTGATCAATTCCGAGTAGACTGGATTTGTCCGCCTAAGTCGTTGACATATTGGTCGTGTACCTTCTTCCAAGTCTATATAATGTTGGCAGATTCGGGGATCAATTCCTCTCAGATCACTGTATGACCATGCAAAGGCCTTGCTGAAATTTTTGAGTGCCAATTTAATACAATCTCGTACTCTGTCTGGTAGCTCTGACCCCACACTCAAGAACTTCTCTGGAAAAACTTCCCATTTTTCCAACTGAGCTTCTCGCGAATATTCCTTATTCCTTGATGACACTGTGATTGGAATGTGCTCTCCGATCACGCGTGCATGGTTGGCCAGTAAATCATTGTTTTGTTCTCTTTTGATTGAACCTAATTTCTTTAGTTCAGCTTTTGCAATGGCTTCCGACACTTTAGTTTCACTTTCTGCTTCCTTGTCCGATTGTCGACTTCTCCTTAGAAGCTCTGCTTCTAGCATTCTAACCCTTTCTCTCAACTGTTGCACTTCCATTGCCGGAGCTAACTCCAGCTTCAACTCATCTTTTGAAGTTCCCTTCTCCAGGGATTGGGTAGCTTTATTCTCCTTTGCGTCTATACTCAACATGTAGCAATCAAATTCACTTGTATGTGTCAACCATCCTAGCAACTCCTGATCGGAATCGTTGTTATAGAGCAATGGATTTTGATACTCTCCCATCTTCGTGTCTTGATTCTTAAAGAGCTTCAAGTTGAACCCGTCTTGAAGCAGATTCTTGTAGGTGTCCGTGTTCAAAGAAAACCTAGCTCGTGCAATCTCGTGCCTTGCTTTCTCCTTATCTTTCTTTTCCATCTCATCGACTATTATTGTTTTCTTCTTGTTGCTCGAGGGTGGGGATACTTGCAACTGAATCCGATCAGACTTTGGCCCTATTGAAATAAAACCTGTGCGCCAGTCATGCACACATTCTGCTTGCACCAGCCATGGCCGTCCAAGTAGGATCGAGAAGGTAGCCTCTGAGGTCCTTGGTCTTACTATCAGATAATCAACTTTAAACTCTAAACCGCCCACAACTGTGCTTACATTCTTCAAAAGACCCACATGCTTCACTTGTGTTTGATCTTCCATTCTCAAGGACATCGTCATTTCTTCCATGTGGTTGAGGCCCAAAGCTTTCATCATGAACTCAGTCATAAGGTTGACTGCGGCTCCACTATCTAACTGAGCACCAGGGACTGCATACCCTTTAATCTCGACTGTCACAGCTGGAGCGTTCAAATCAATTTGCATCGTAATGCTTTGAATGATCCCTTGGACATCTTTATCTTGTCTCTTTTTATCTTGAGCTTTCCTCGGCTTCTTAATATATTCATGGTAGAATTGTTTCCTATAAACAGGTGAACATTTTAGCAATGTGCCAATGTCCAGCGTGACTTCCGTGTCAGCGAGCAACTTTACAATATCTACTTCTTCCGAACTTTGTCTTTCCTTTCTACACTTCGGAGCCCTTAATCTTTCGGGGAATGGTGCTATGCCCGGCACAATCTCCTTGGTCACTGGTGGAAGAATCTCAATCTCTTCCCCATCCTCCAGCTCTTGCTGCTCAGCAAATCCTCCAACTTGGTTTTCTACCTCTTCACGCTCAACGATCTTCTCTTGACTCCCTTCTTCACCTTCGCCTCCTGGATTCTTCTTCGAATACTCTTGAGTCCTCGTGACTACTGCCACAGTTGGATCTTTGTGTGGTTTCTTGGCCTCGTAAGCGTCCACAAAGTGCATTGACGAGCTAGAGCCTTCTTGAGGGTTCGGTGTTTTGAATACTACTCCGATTGTAGGAACGTGCTCTTGAGCTCTCGATGTGGAATGCATCTGAGTATCAACATAATTCGAGGACCCTACTGGTCCTTTTTCCTTGCCGGCGGCAGCTCTTCGTTTAGGACAATCTTCATCAAAGTGGCCCTCTCCACTACAGTACCTACATAGTGGGGTATAATCAATTGGTTCCTTTTCGTTTGGACATCTAGATTGAGTATGGCCAAAGCCATGACATCTCCAGCACTGGATTGGACCATCTCTTCTTTGATCACGTGCGGCTCCTCTTGGACAGTCTCCTCCTTGACCCTGAGCACCATATCCATAAGTCGGTCTGTTTTCCCAACGAGATGTAGGTGGGACACTTTGAGCAGGCAATCCCGTGTAAGGTCTTTCTCTTGTATCTCCTGATTTCATGGTCCTCTCTTCATAGGCTCTCTTGTTATAACATCGGTCCTCTGTGTGATTTGCTCTTCCACAGAAAGTGCAACGCATTCTAGGTGGTGATCTATCTGTGAATACTCTCGAGACTGTAGGGCATTCTGAAGCCAAATGGCCGTAACCATGGCACTTTCCACACCATGTATTTGATCGAAACACTTGATTCGGGTTTGTTGTGACCTCTGGTTTTACTGTGTATGTCTCCTGAGTCATTGTGGCAGCTTTTATAGCTTGCGTGACCAATTCCAATATTCGTTCTTCAGTTAGCGCAGGCTTTACCTCGCCTGGCGTGCTAGTGGCAGCTACAAAAGCTGGGGTCGTCAATGCGGGACTTCCTTGGCCCGGATCTTTCATCGGTATGCTCCCTGGGCCTCCCATAGGCTCGTATAAGAGCTCCATCTTCCTTTGTTGGCATAATTGTACTTCCTCCCAAAGTCTCGCTTGTTCCTTAGCATCCATTAAAGTTGCAGGTCTTGTCAGGCTGATATGCTGCTGTGCCGTAGGATCTCTCAATCCCGAAATGAATCTTCGTTTCAATGTCTCATCGTTCGGGGCATTCACGCCCATCTTCCTTACCAACGTTTCCATTCTCTGAATGTAGTTATCGATGCTCTCATTGACTCCCTGTCGCAAATAATCCATTTGTTGGGCCAATCTGTCTTGGAAGCCTTGTCGTCGAAACTTTGCCAAGAAGGCTTCCTTGAGCATTTGATAAGTTCCACGCTCTTGTGGTGTCAGATTCCCATACCAATTGGCTGCCTCATCACGGAGAATAGCCGGAAAAATTCTCAACCTTTGATCCTGGTCAACTACATCATTGGCCTCACAGGTAACCTCAAACAACTGGATAAAACTATCCGGATCTTCGTCCCAAGTACCTGAAAACTTGGTGAAGTCCCCCAAGTGAACTGAAATCCGCTGAGCCATTTCGAACAGAGGTGTGATGTCGATATCACTTCGATCCCAGAAATTTAATGCACGCGGCCTCAGGATCCCTCCTTCAAACTTCCGCACTTGATTCACGACTCTCCTACGGGAGTACACGTTTTTGACTGATTCCTTCGAGCCAATCGAGGTCCACTCACCTGGCGGTTCCCACCTTCTCCTTTCTCTTTCAAGGGCTCTTCTCTGAGCGCGTTCCTCTCTTTGAGTTTGTGTTGCTCCTGACGATGAGCTCCCCTCGCTCATGTACTAGATCTTGGGGTCCGCAAGCTCGGCCAACCTGTGGCGCTAGGCGAACCTATGGCACTCTCTTATAGAGACGTACCAAGCAAATTCCCGGCAAACGCACCAAAATGATAGGTTCCTATGCCCAAGGAAAAGATGATTGTGGAAGCCTTTATTTTGCTTAACCCCTCGCAATCGGTCTACTTGGATTACCTAGAGCCCACAATTATCTCACAATGGGTTCTTCTTATGGCTATGCACTAGCTCATATGTTTCCCGGCAGACGCACCAAAATGATAGGTTCCTATGCCCAAGGAAAAGATGATTGTGGAAGCCTTTATTTTGCTTAACCCCTCGCAATCGGTCTACTTGGATTACCTAGAGCCCACAATTATCTCACAATGGGTTCTTCTTATGGCTATGCACTAGCTCATATGTTTCCCGGCAAACGCACCAAAATGTTGGGTTCCTCTGCCCAAGGAAAAGATGATTGTGGAAGTCTTTATTTTGCTTAACCCCTCGCAATCGGTCTACTTGGATTACCTAGAGCCCACAATTATCTCACAATGGGTTCTTCTTATGGCTATGCACTAGCTCATATGTTTCCCGGCAAATGCACCAAAATGTTTATGATCTTACCGACAGGAGAAATGCGGATAGATGCTTTGTTTGTTGCTTAGATGCCTTGGAATCCACCAACGACTCCCAAATATATGCATGAAAAGTGGGAATGAAGATCCTTACACCTATGCAACAGGGGTTTGGATTTTACAACTTGGTTTCCGAGATCTCTCTACTTGAGTCTCACCTTCCTCTTCTCTGTCTCTTTTCTTTCAGTTTCCCACTATCTCTCTCTACCTCTCTCTTGTAGTCACTCTCACTTTCTTACTCAAACAATTAGAAGATAGCACACTCGTTTACCCACATTTCGAGCAATCAAACAATAGTACGCATGCTCCTTATGCACACTTATTCAAGCACACAATCCAAAACTCACAATTACCATATCACACTCACATATTCCATAGGCATTCACACGGAGACATCTCCCCACCTTGCACCAGATGCATCCACACACTTGTCGACACACGCTCACACCTACAACACGCACACACATACTCACATGCATACTCTTTTTCTTTCTCTCCTCTCTCTCCTTTTCCACCCTTCCTCGGTGTCGCACACACTTACCCTCCCTTGCAATTGGTAGGAGTCTCAATTACCCACTTCATCACGCAATAGCGACGTCTGAATTGCCTCTAGCCTTATATTCATCTTGTGATTTAGCTCAATGACCGTGGTAAACCATCAGCCGTGTACATGCCAAGGGTACAATTGGACAATCTATGTGCTTCAATAGTTATTTAAATGGTGTGATTATCTCTTTGAATACCATGATAGAGATCAATGTACAAGCACGTCCCTTGTTCAATGCCCTTATTCCTATCTGCGAGCACTACGATGGACTTGAGCCCATCTCTTCCACATCCAACCCCACTCGACCCCTTGTGCCTTCTTACCCTCCCTTCCTTTGCTTAATCTTTCCCTTTTATTTAAGGCGTTAAAGGATGAGACACCCCCTCTAGCTACGCTCTAGTCACTCTAGCTATTGGTGGTCACGCTTCACAACACATCCAGCCCCTGAGGCTTATTACTGATCATCATTTTCAATGTTGGGTGGATGGCTAAACTTTTGCACATTTACACGCGTATAGTACATAGCATGTGTTCAAGGTCCTGAGAGGGTGCAATCATTAATATTTAATTATATACATAGAGAGTACGTGCAACCCACCAAAGGCAATAATTTTTCAATTGAATCAATCACACTCCTGCTCATACACCTAAAACCTTACACACATTTGAATGGAACTCTCAAGTACTGTTCACTTAAAATGGCCACACACCACCAGCGTGCTCCAATTCTTTCCCTCACATTACGCAGTTACAAGCTTCCTGTTCACGACTTCCCAGTACATATTGTGGTAATAAGATCCCTGCCCAGCTCATGGCTATTAGGAATCACATTCCAAAAAAAATGAGATCCGGGCTAAGGCGGAATTGCTTCCACTTCTATCGTCATTTGTTGTGCTGAATTGAAGATTAGCCTTCCAACATATAGAACACACAAATATGTGCTTCATACAAGTACAGAACATTATGAATGATTATGAAGACACAGAGCAACCTCCCTGCATAACTCATAGCTGAAAGATTACCTAGAACTGACGCACCTTTCAACGCTTGATATCGGATATAAAGCCAAAAATTAGTATGCATTTCCCCCTTCCACTGCAGTGGAGGAATGGTGGGCAACAACCTCCAGCTCCGAAATGTATTCCGAGATCCCACCTTGGTTTGGCCAGCAGCGTGGGTAGTGACAAGACACATCACTTAGCACATTCGAGAAGCTTTATCGTGTCTCTGTCCATCATGTCCCTAAAAAGTCACAGGCGTCTTGCAGGTCCTCTTCTCTTGGTCCTTAGTTCAGTGCTAGCATAAGCATTACCAGACACGATGAGACACGTCCCCTTCTGGTGGCAAGAATCAGCAGTGCAAGGAGGATCTCATCTCCTCGAGTACGCGGACCTAGTGTCCAAGAATGATAGCTGAAGTCGTCCCCTTTTTCGGTTCCTGCCCAAAAAATCCCCTCTCGAACAGAGACACACGGCGACAAGAGAAACACCTCCTTACGAATGGATGGCGCCTCCTCCACTCTCCAGCCACTCAATGCTCTCCATCTTCTGACTCCCTTATCTGGTGACGAGCAAGGAGCCCCTCCCGGTTGCTGGACAAGACAAAAAAAAATGGAGAGAGAGGGCGCCACTTTTTTTTTTACTGCCGCCCAAAGATAAAGGTATCCCCTCCTTTTGGAGAAAAATAGGCCATACACCTTTTTTGTAGCCAAAAAAACAAAAGAAATTTCCTCCCTTCTGGATATATGCTTGTTCGTGCCAAAACACAGCAGCCCCCTTCGTGCCTTTGCTGCCACCCAATTTGTGTGTAAAAACAAAAGAAGTTTCTACTTCCTCCACATCTCTGAATTTTTTCCAACGATGTGTCGAAGATCAATTTCCGGAAATCGGTCAAGCGATTGTATTTGATGTTTGATAAGAAAGCATTCCCCCCTGAAACAAAGCCGTTTCTAATTTCCTTTGCACATCAATATTCCCTATGTTCTTAGGAGGCTCCTCCATGCTCAATCCCCGCGAAGCAGCTTCTCAGAACCCTTGATGATAAAATATCCTCCAACTTCAAAAGCACAATGGCCCTTTTCAAGTGAAACCTTTTCTCCACATCCCTGCAATTAATATCTCCACATGCTTCTCATCAATCATCAAATTCATTCTTCAAGTTCCTGAAATCAAACGTATTTCCTGCCAAATAGAACCACATTAGTGCATTAAAACCAACCATTTTCGGAGCTAACAGTGGTGAGTGGTCCTGTGGAAGGTGAAATGTCCATAGGATCGGACGTGATGGTGTGTGAAGTGTGAATCGTGAATACGGGAATGGTAGGTGGTGTGTTAGTGGTGGCAGTGAATGTGGGGGAGGTGGGTTGGGAAAGGGACTTTTTATTATAATTCTCTATTTGTTGAAGTATATTTACAAGGCTTGTTAAGAATGGAGATCGGGTGATGGGTGTTGGTTCTGAGAAGGTCCAGAGGGCCTCAGTGGTGCGGGGTTGGGAAAGAGGGATAGTATCGGTAGACGGGAATGAGTGTGTTAAGATTTGGGTAGTGGCAAGTGGCTGTCCGAGGGCTGGGAAATATGAAGGGTGACCTATTATAGTTTGGTCGGTGGCGGGGTGGCCTATATGGGGTTCAAGAAGTTGGCTGGAACTAGTGGATGGAGGTAAAGGGCAGGATGGAGAAATGGTGGTGTGTGGTATAGTTTCACTAATGGCTATTACTGGTTGTTGAGGAATACTGGTAGTGAGGGTTTCGGAGGGCGGGATGGGAGGTGATGGTGGAGATGGTATCTGTGTATTTACCTCTGGTTCTTCAATGTTAGTTGGGCTGGCCATGTGAACATCTTCTTGGGTGGTGGTAGGGAGGGCTGTAGAGACTTCCATGTGAATCATCTTCTCCCTTCGTGGTCGTGTATGGATCCTTCGTTGATCGTATTGAGGAGGGTTGCGATTTAACATGATCTACATAGTTTCTATAATCCCATATGTCACCGCCAAAAGGTTCAATGATTCTACAAAGTGGGGATCCGCGTTCTCTGCTTGCAACATCTGGTTCACTAGTGCTCTATTTGCCTCTTCTGATAGCTTATGTCTTTTTTGTACCTGCTTGATTGTTTTGTAGAGCCTTTTAAGTTGTGCAGTGTAAGCAGGGGTTTCCTCCTCACTCTCCTCAAATTCATTCCTCTGCATCTCCTCTTGTTCGTGTGTGCCTCCCACCTGAGTGTGTTGTGCCTCATCTTCCCAATGTACCCTTCTTGCCTCACTCTGTGGCCGTTCCGGGACCGTCATTGTCAGAAAATAATTCACTCTCAGACAAGTGTGCTGTTTGTAAGAAGCTTTCAAAGTCAAAGGATGGATCTGCTACCAATGTAGCCATGGATGCAAACTCAGCATCTGTGGGTAGTGGGGGGGCTGATGGAGTGGGTTGTACCAAGTCTCCTGATTGTAGTCCTTGGAGATGGATCGTGAAAGGGGCTACTTGTTCTTCTTCTCTATAAGAGGTCTCTGTGGCAATTTCGCGAGGAATCAGAACCTGTGAAAGTGATCCACACATTCTTTTAGTGGGTTGAACCCCTGATTTCCGCCCCTGGAAGAATTCCAATTGTGAGTACTTGAGGGCTCGTGCAATTGGCACATCATAAGCCAGGCATCTGTAGATGATTCTTGTAATGGCGGAGCAGCCATTCAAAGTAGGCTTCCTCACTCCTCGCTTGCCTGCTTCATATAACTGATCAAGGATCCATACTGGCATTTTCATAGGTAAGCTCCCGGTCTCTGCTAGGTATAACCCATACCAGATCTTCTTATGAGGCTGGGTGAACCGGTCTTGCGCTGGAAATGCGAAGTGTTGAAGGCACATCCACAGTGGTATGGCGATGTTGGGGGTGAGGGCACACATTTCTTTCAACTTCTTGATTTTGTTGTTCTTCATCGATTTCAGTATCAAGGGATCTCGGTCAGAGGGTACATGAGTGCCATACATCTGAAGGGCTTCCCTGATTAAAGTAATATTCAACTCAACTTCTTCATTTCCTCCTGGTTTGATAGAGAGGGCACCAGGAATGTGCCTGAATGATCTTTATCTCCTGTCGCCTTCAGTGTGGCAATCAAGAAGTAGCACCTCAGAAAATCAGGTCTAGGTAAAGTTCCACTAAAATAATCTTGCAACCCCGCTTTCAGCCAAATATCTTGAAGAGGAGCTGCATTCTGTAAGGTTTCAAATTCTCTTGAGAAGAATTGAAATGTCCACCAGACTCCTCCGAATTCCAACTTGGACTCCCATATGTGGTCTGCATCTCCCAAATCTCCTGGCATCTCGTTGAACCAATGAGAATGCCCCTTCACTCTTTCTGTTAGGCCACTTGGAGGATCCAAGATAGGAATTCTTCTCACATTCAAAAGCTCTTCCGGCCTTGCTGTCAGTGGCGCTTCCACAGGCATGGTATCCCAATTGCTTTGAGTATTAGTGCCCGCCTGGGAGCTCGTTCCTGCTACAGCTGCCATGACACTTCTAATGCTTATCTGCTAGAAGAAGGAAGGCACATTAGTGTTGCATAGGAAACATGATGTAATAGTGTTCCCTCCACAATACTAACATGACAATCGAGATGGTTAGTGGTTAGAGATGAAGTGTTTGTGATAGATGTGAGTGGGGATTAGTGGTTAGTGTCATTCTAGATGCATACTTTGGATATGCAAGGTACTCAGAATGAATCTACTTCAGAGTGGATGGATTTACAAAATGGGTCTGGGGGTTTGATACAGGGTTTAATTCTACAGACTTTGTTTGAGGATTCGTGGCTCCTTGAGCTGATGACGGTTAAAGGTTCATGGACTAAATTGTGCTGGATTTGGGACCTTTTGGGTACCCATTTCCAGACATTCCTAGGTTTGACCAAGTGCGTGTTAGAGTGGGATGTAAGTAGAGTTCGTGAGTTGTTTGCCAAGAGGACTTGTGAGTGTTGAATTGTGCTAGTGACTAGAGTTGGAGCTATTTGGGCTCGTAAGCAGGCCTTGGGCACCCATATCTGCCTAGCATTGGGGCTAGCCTTCATTGACCGCGTAGGGACCCAAATAGACAAGGTATGCCTAGAGTGTTGACTAGGGATCTCCTTCGTTTTAGTCCTTGACAGTGTGTCTTGCTTGATGCTTTTTTGAGACCTTGTCTTTGGGGCCGTGATTTTTTCCCCCTTGCGTATCCATATCTGTTTCATGCCACGAGGCACTTCATACTGCCGAAGTTGGTGCTCATGCTTCTTGTTCATCGGTCTCCTCAATGTCGGGTGTTGCTGGGCCTTCCCCTTGAGATTCTTCTCTGGAACAGATGGGAGTTCCTCCTTGACTTCTGTACCTTTGGCAAGAGTGACAATCCTCTGCACCATAGAAATTCGGACAAGAATAACATTATCTTCATGTGGGTTCCTGGAGGGACCAAGAGTTGGTGCCTGTTCTAATGGTTTGAGTGCTTGCTTTTCTAATTCGATCGTAAGGCGGCTTTGGCTTGCCCAAGCCTGAAGAAGTCCACTTCTTAGGTTGAGGTTGACTGCGTGATCATAGATCCAGTCTTGGCCCAAGACAAGAGGTTCGGTAAGATCCTCGTCTTCACATACTAGCACTTTTGCTGGCATGAGGACCTCTTGAATGTAGAGGGGAAGCTCCACCTCTCCCATGCAAGGGGTTTCGACACCTCCTAATCCTATGAGATATGCTTCTAGGAGTTTTACCTCCAATTGTAATTGTTGGCAGTAAGAAAGGCGAACTGCTGCTAGTGGCGGCTCCTGAATCAATTAAAGCTCTCATGCTCCTTGTACTGTTTCCTTGTCCTGCTTCTAGGGTCACAAAGGGTCGTCGATCAACTATCGTATGGGTCCGCTTACCTGAAGCCTCACACATGGCAATGTGATAACCATGCGCTTCAAGATTGTCAGTCATGGCCTGATCTCTACCTTGTCTTCGTAGTTTCATTCGTCGAATGTGCTCTAAAGCTTCGGCCTGTGCTTCTTCTCGAATTCGCTTTTCCTCTTCTTTACATTTTTTTGCAGTAGTGAGTCGATTAAGCATTTCTTCGGTTAGTGGTTCTTGATATAGCTTGACTCTGCATCCGCTTATGTAACTTGGTAGTATGTCACCTTCTAGAGTGGCTAGTTGTACTGCTCCACTTGTGGAGATCCTATTGATTATCATAGGTCCATAGCCTCTTTTCTCCAATTTTCATGCATGTTGCTTCAATGTGTAGACTAGGACTAGGTCTCCTGCCTTCAAGTCTTTATCCTTCACATGTGTATCAAAATACGCCTTTTGCCTCTTCTTGGCTGCATAGATTCCTGCTGCAGCTCTCAATCGTGTCTCACCTAAACGTTCAAGATCAAAGATTCTAGAGGATAGTTCATGGCCGGTCCAATCATGCTCTTGTGCTACTTTCAAGGTAGGTATCAAAAAATCCAATGGTAGCACTGCATTCTAGCCAAATACCATCTAAAAGGGCATGGCTTGGAGTACCGTTTTATAGGCAACTCGATATGACCAAACATCGTGGTGTAGCTGTTTGTCCCAATCAGAGCGTTTGTTATTCACCAATTTAGTCAGCACATTGCATAAGATCTTAACTGTGCTCTCGGCCTGGCCATTAGCTTGTGGGTGATGAGGGGCAGACTTCTTATGTACTACCAAGAATTCTTTGAGAAGGTTTTCTATGACTTCATTCAAGAAGTGTGTGCCTCTATCACTTACTAATTCTATTGGCAATCCATATCTAGTGAACACATTTTCAAATAAGAACTTTGCTGTTGTTTGAGCATCATTCTTCATAGTGGCTTTCACTTCTACCCACTTGGTCAGATAGTCTGTGGCCACAATGATGTACTAAGCATGTGAACCCTTAGCTGGGGGATTAATAGGACCAACAAAGTCTATTCCCCACTTAGAGAATGCACGTCCACCCATCATAGGTTTCAATGGCATCTCATCCTTGCGTATGGGATACTGAGTTCGTTGACAAACCTCACACCTCTTCACATAGGTATGTGCGTCCATGTGAAGAGTTGGCCACCAAAGACCTGCAAACAAAATTGCTTTGAACACCCGATCTGGACCAAAGTGTCCTCCTGCTACACCTTGGTGAGCAGTCTCTAATATCTTCAGATATTCGCTCTCGTGGACACACAATCTAAGATACCCATCTTTTCCTCGTCTGTATAGATTATCTCCAATGAGAGCATAGTCTAGCGCCTCTTGTTCTAAGCTCCTTTGTCTAACTAGAGTCATTTCTTGAGGGAATGTTTTCATCCTCAGAAAGGCCACTAATGGCTCGCTCCAATCTGGCAGTAGAGACACGCGATAAAGGGTGGCATGTTCCACTGGTGGCTTAGTGCGGCAAATTGGGCATTCCTTGCACATCCTATGAACATCTGCTTCCATAGTTGGCCAGTATACTCCAAGTCTCCTCAATGTTTGTAGGGTTCGTTGTTTTGAGTAGTGTTGCTCTAATGCACCTACATGTGCTAATTGCAACCACTTCGCGTACTCGTCCTCTTCCACACAACAGGCTAATACCCCGTGATCTGTATGTTTGTACACACTTCCTGCCATGATATGATACTTCTGGGCTTTTACTATCTCCCTATCTTGTGTGTTTATTATTGGGTGGTTAGGCCCATATGTCAATAATGGCACTAATGGCTTAGCCCACTGAGGTACAACTTCCAAATTAAACAAGTAAGCATCAGGTAAGTCATCTGACACTCCTTGTGGGGCCTCTCCAGATGCGAGCCTAGAGAGATGGTCTGCTCTCAAATGAGTCCTGCCTTTCCTCACTACTACCTCAAAGTCATATTCCATTAGTAAGAGAAACCATCTTACTAATCTGCCTGTATTACATGGCTTGTTTACCAGGTATAGTAGAGCTTGGTGATCAGTAAAAAATTTGAACTTATTTGCAAGCAAATAGTGTCTAAACTTTTTAACCGCGTACACCATGCCCAATCCTTCTCGTTCGGTGGTTGTATAGTTCCGTTCAGCAGCATTCAATTGTCTACTGGCATAGGCAATAGGAAGATCCATATTACCTTCACCCGTAGGTTGTGCAAGTACACATCCAATAGCATAATTGGAGGCATCCACATGAACATGGAATGGCTTGTTCCAATCTGGTGTGGTCAAGATTGGTGCTGAACACAATCTTCGTTTGAGCTCATTGAAGGAATTCTCACATTCATCAGTCCACTCAAAGTTAGTAAGAAGTCCATACATGGGCTTTGCAATGACAACATACATGTGAATGAATCGGCGGTAGTAACCACAATGCCCCATGAAAGCCTGTACTTCCTTGACGTTCTTTGGCCTAGGTAGTTCTGCGATGGCTCTCACTTTCTCTTCGTTAGTGGATATGCTGTTCTTAGACACTATGTGTCCTAGAATTTTGCCTTGCCTGACCATGAAAACACACTTTTCTGGGTTCAGGCAGACTTGATATTCTCTGCATTTATCAAAGATTTGTTTGAGTTCAGGTATATGGGTCTGTCTAATGTTGGAATGAGCGCAAAGATCATCAACATAGACTTCCAAATTCTTCCTCAAGAACTCTTTAAACACGTGACACATTAATCTTTGAAAGGTAGTAGGTGCATTGGTAAGCCCGAATGGCATTACCCGAAAGGCAAATATGCCCCACTCTGTGGCAAAAGCCGTCTTATGCTGATCTTCTGGTGCAATGGCTACCTGATTGTAGCCAGAGAATCCATCCAGGAAGATGTACACTTCCTTGCCTGCTACCCTTTCTAATAGATGCTCAGTAATAGGAAGCGGATAACTGTCTCTAATCGTGGCGGCATTAACTTTTTTAAGGTTAATACATACACACAATTTTCCGTTCTTCTTGGGCACAACCACAATGGGGGATACCCATTCAGTGTGCTCAATCTCATAGATAAACCCAGCTTCTACCAATCTATCTATCTCCTCCTTGATCTTAGCAGCGTAGTTATCATTGTATGTATAGGGCTTCTGCTTAGATGGTCTGGCATCTGAGGTCATGGGAATCGTGTGTGAGCATATGTCTGGGTCGACACCTTTCAGGTCCTTGTAGCTCCAAGCGAATACATCTCTGTACTCTCTTAGCAAAGCTATCAACTCTTGCTCTTCTTCTTCCGTCAGGTCATGCCCTATGTAGGTGCATCTTTCTTCTCCCTCTTCTATGGCGACAACTATTTTCTTGGTAGTTTCCTTGCTATCATAGGCCTCTCCTGCTTGTGCCTCACGTTTAGGCATTCTTATCATGACTCTCCTATCGTCTATCTCATATTTTTTAAAGTTTTCAGGGACCTCAAACAAGGATTCTTCTGCCTCCGGAGTGACTTCCTTCTTCTTTCTTTTCTTTCCTCCACTCCTAGTGGCTACTTGTGTGGCTAACCTCACATCATTCGTGATTTCTCCGTGTCTCTGGGGGTAAGCTTCAACTTCATAGAAGTATTCTTCATCTGATGCAAAAGGTGGGTCCATAATGATTGACTCTAAGTCGGAGTCACTTGCATCCTCAAATGTATCAGGGCTAGGTTCGCATTCCTCTAAAACTGCATCTCCCATGATTGGCTCTATTGAAAGACTGAAATGTCATAGCCATCCTCATCACAGTGGGGTGTCCACTGCTCTTCATTGATGGCCACATCCATTGTTGCTAAAATTTCTGCCCAGCCGTGAGGTTCAAACTCTTCATCGGGAAATACTACAAGTGCATAGGCTGGGTCTTGAATTGATCTATGTGTCTCTTTCGCACCTACCTCTCTGGCTTTTTCTCTTTTCTCTTCTTCTACTGCCACTTTGCACATCCATAAGTGGGTGTCTTCATGCATCCATGAGGATCCTGATCCTATGGAATGCACTGACTCCGTGTCATCCTTGGCTCTATGGATGGGATTCCATTGAATGGGCGGTACGTCTCTATGAGAGTAATCCTTGAGATTGACTTTGGTTGTAACACCTAAGTGTTGCAAGTTTAAGGAATTGGTTCCCCAGTCCTGTACTACTTGCAATTGCCGCATAAATGGCCTTCCCAAAATCATCTCGTAGGCTTGGTTTATGCTAAAGTCGCATATAGCAAAAGTATGTTCGAACTCAACACCACATGTAGTGAGAGTTATGCCTTCTAGCAATCCCAAGGGCCTCTCAATATGGCCATCGACCATCTGCAATTTCATTCGCGTCGGTCGGAGTGCTGGCTTGCCCCAACGCTTCCATAGGGAAGTTGTAGCAATTGCAACTCTTGCACCTGAGTCCAAAATTGCCTTGGTTGTGTATCCCTGATGGGTAACTGGGAGATAGGTATTTCCTTCTTCTCCTTCACTCACGTCTCCTATCTTATCCAATGGTATTTCAGGCACTGTTCTATGAGATCCTACCTGGGAACGCGATTTCGCTATGTCTGGCACTTGTTTGGCTACGTGTTTCCACACTTCTGGCTTAACTTTGAGTAGCTCTTCTAAAGTGAGATTGCACTTCACTTTAGTGTTCTTTACTACCTCTGTATTCCTAGGTATGATTGAATCTTCGTTTCTTATCATGACTGTGGGTGCTCTCAGGCAAGTAGACTTGGTTTCCCATGGGCCTGTGAAATGTGGTAACTCTTGCAAGGAATTAGACTCAAAGTCTAACCTCTCATGAGAGTGGGCACTTTCTTGTTCTTCATAAATAGAAGGGATGTCCTGTGGGAACTGATCATGTGCGTCATCCACAAGTTCAATGGGAGGAGGGACTTCAGTCTCCTTTGCCCACTTCTCTTCTTGAATCTCTCTTAGGAACTCTGGTGAATACCTATTCATAGAAGAAGAGGTGTCTGGTTCAGTGGAGTTAGGCACATAAGCTCCCAGGGGAGGAATGCTTATTGATGGAGAATGTTAATCTCCAAAAGAACAACTTACTCTTGTGATTAGAGCACCTCTATACCAAGAGTAAGTCAAACACTCCACTAATTTAGAGGATCAATTGCTAATTATCAAAAGATTAACAAATCTGTGAAGAAGATGAAACACAGAAAAGTCTGCTGCACTATTTCTCCACATTGACCTATCAAACGTGTAAAGTTTTTGATGAAACTTTGTACGAAGTATCTCCTAGAGATTGCGCATCTATTCCAAGTTGAATCTCTTCAAAAGATTAAGTGTAGCTTGAGAAATCAACTTCTCAAGTTACCTATGTCAGAAACTGTTACTCAGAACAGTCGACTTTACACCTGTAACTTTTAAGACTTGGTTCTCCTTGAATAGAACCCGTTTTACAAAATGCTTCTAGACATAAGTAGCTTATCTTCCAACTTAAAGATTAAGCCCTCACTCATGCAAAACTTTAAACTGTGCTAGGAGAAATGACCAAAACATTGACTTCGAAATCTGCGCCTGTTTTAGGAACCAGTGAATACACTTCACATATGAATGTTCCTACACTTAATTCACTCAGCCTGATTACAATTGGAAGCTAAAACTTTGCACAGAGGTCAAGAAACTCTCAACTTAGACTTGTACAAAAGCATTTCACAATTGATCTACTGTAGAAGGAGAACACGCAGAAACATCGGGCGCAAATATTTTTCTTTACTCAGAAAAATTACAACTGAGTGATGAGAGCTAACTCAAATTCACTTTCCTCTATCTCATGACTTCTATCTCCCTCATTCTTGACTCCTAACTATTGTCACATATGCTCTCATACATGCCCCGACTTTTCTCAAGGTATTTATAGATAATTTGTACATGATTCTTACTGAACAAAAGATCTAAGTCATCTATGACTATGCTAATGTACATATGTGTACACTTCTCTTGTCCTCTGAATGTAATCTTCTTTCACACTTTAGGAATTGACTCTTCCTTCATCATTTGGTCTTCCAAGCCTTCAATTGGTGATTGGTCTGCACCAACAGCTCCCCCTCAATCATCAATTGAGGTTTTCTCTGTCTTCTTTATACTTGCCATGTCTTTGAACCTTTGTAACTTAGGTCCATCCAGACTCTTTGTCATCATATCTGCCACTTGTTCTTTTGTTGGAGTGTACATCACTTCAATCTCTTTATCTAGTACCTTTTCCCTCAAGAAATGATATTGAATCTCTATATGCTTAGTCCTGGCATGAAAAACAGGATTAGCTGCCAAATACAAAGAACTCATATTGTCTCCAAAAATTATTGGAGTACTATGATCAGTCTCAAAACTTTTCATCAAGGTCTTCAACCATATGACTTCTTTTGCAGCTTCTACCATTCCCTTATACTCAGCTTCTGTGGATGATAAAGCAACTGTATGTTGCTTCTTTGAACACCAAGAAACTAACTTATCTCCAACATAACATAGATATCCATGAGTAGACCTTCTATCATCTGAGTCACCTGCCCAATCTGCATCACTAAACACTTTGATTCTTGTATCAGAAGTGAAACCATAGTACAAACCTTCACTTAGGGTTCCCTTGATATATCTGAGTACCCTTTGGGCTGCAATCCAATGATTCTTCTTTGGACAATGCATAAATTGTGACAACACACCTACTGCATATGATAGATCTGGCCTTGTCAAGGTAGCATAGATTAAACTACCTACCAAACTCTGATATTTCTTCATGTCATTGAACTCTTCACCTCCATACCTGCTTAGTTTATGATTTACCTCCAATGGTGTAGTTGAGGTCTTGCAATCTTCCATGTTAAACTTGACCAGAAGATTCTTCAAGTATCTCTCTTGTGAAACATATACTCCATGTTGAGTATACACAATCTGCATTCCTAGAAAATAAGATAAGTTTCCCAAGTCACTTATCTTAAACTCCTTCTCTATTTGTCTTTTGAGTTCATTGATTCCTTGAGCATCTGTTCCTGTAACAATAATATCATCAACATAAATGCACATGTAAATGTATCCATTTTCACTTGCCTTCACCAAGCTACTATCTGCCTTTGATGCTTGAAATCCACATTCATTCAAGAACTTGACCAATCTGTAATTCCAAGCTCTTGGAGCTTGCTTCAACCCATATAAAGCTCTCTTGAGCCTACACACATAATCTGATCCAATTGATTCCATAAAGCCTTCTGGTTGCTCCATATATACTTCATCTGCAATGTAACCATTTAGAAATGCATTTTTCACATCCAATTGTGATAATTTCCATCCCTTGCAAGTAGCAATAGCAATCAATGTCCTAATTGTAGACATCTTAGCAACAGGACTAAAAGTCTCATCATAATCTACCCCATAAGTTTGGGCATAACCTTTGACCACAAGTCTAGCCTTATATCTAGACACCTTACCATCTGCAAACCTCTTTGTTTTATATACCCACTTGCATCCAATGACCTTCTGATTCTTTGGTCTTGATACTAGTTCCCAAGTTTCATTTTCAAGTAGAGCATCATACTCTTCTTGCATTGCCTTCTCCCAATTCTGTTTACCTTTGGCTTCTTCATAAGTAGTTGGATCTTCTTCTGTTTTCACAATGTAGGCATAATCTTTTGTTGTTAGGAAAGATGTATCATAACTATACCTTATAGGTTCTTTCCTTTCCCTTGTAGATCTTCTGATTTCTGCACTTCTTGAAGTTTCAGCCTCATTTGATTCTGGATCAAATCTTGGCCCTTCTTCTACATGATCCTGCACTCTACATCTAGAGTCAACTTCATCAACAATTTCTTCACATACCTTTACCTTTGCCTTTCCTTTTCTTTGAATTTCTTCAACACCTGTATACTCATTTGGTGATCCTGTATACCACATATTTTGCTCATCAAATGTCACATCTTTAGTAACAAGAAATTGCTTTGTGGATGGACTCCACAATCTGTAACCCATCTGTCTATCATCATATCCAATAAACACATACTTCTCTGCTTTTGGTTCTAGCTTATGTCTTAATTGTGAAGGAACATAAGCATATGCAATACATCCAAATACTTTACAATGATCAAGACTAGGCTTCTTACCCCACCATGCTTCATAAGGGGTTCCTCCATCCAAAGCTTTGCAAGGCAACCTATTCACAAGGTATGTTGCAGTATTAATAGCTTCTGCCCATAAGTAATTTGGACAATTCTTTTCCTTCATCATAGCTCTTGCAAACTCTACAAGAGTCCTATTCCTCATTTCTGCTACTCCATTCTGTTGAGGGGAGTACCTGCAAGTCACTTCTCTTTTGATACCTGCATTCCACAAATAATCATCAAACTCTTTTGAGAAATACTCTCCCCCTCCATCTGATCTTAACCTCTTGAGCTTTTGCCCTGTGATCCTTTCTGCATAAGCATGAAAATGTTTGAATGTCTTGAAGACTTCTGATTTGTCCTTGATTACATACAAAGTAATCCACCTGGTTGCATCATCAACAAACAACACATAATATCTAGATCCATTTATGCTATAGTCCCTTGAGGGACCCCATACATCTGTATGAACCAATTCAAGCATATTTGAATACTTGTACCCTGATTTGTTGTAAGAACTCTTATGTGCTTTACCTAATTGACAAGCTTCACACTTGTACACCATATGTTGCCCTTCAATGTTTGGCAATCCAAGCACCACCTGATTCTTTGACATCTCCTTTATAGCTCTCTCATTGAAATGACCTAGCCTTTTATGCCATAGGTCTAATTCAGACACCTTTTGACCTCCATAGGTAAACAATGCATGTCCCACATTACCTTGGACTTTGAGAGTGAACAATCTTCCTTCCTTTTTACCTGCAATTATGGTTCTATATCCCTGATTTGGATCTTGTACATAAACACCATCATTTGTGAATCTTACCTCATATCCTTTCTCCACAATTTGCCCTACACTTATCAAATTTTTAGGAATAGTAGGAACATAAAGTACCTTGCTCAGAAGTGTACTTCCACTCTTTGTCTTCACTGATCCAATGCTCTCCACTTTATGTTTGGTATTATCACCTATTTGAACTGTATGTCCATTCACCCTTGCTTCCATATCAGTCATCAAGGATAGATTCCCACTCAGATGGTTGCTACATCCTGAGTCAATATAAAACACTCTTTGATCTTCTCCCATTGATTCATGAGTTGCATTCAAGATAAGAGTCATGTCATCCTTCTGATCTGATGCATAATTGTAATAATTATTGTTGTAGGACTGAGATTGGAAGTTTCTTCCACCTCCTCTACCATATGATGTCCTACCTCCTCTTCCTCTGAAATTGCCTCTTTGGTTTCTGCCTCCTCTACCTCTTTGACTATAATTCTGATTGTTGCTTCCACCATTTTGATTATTATACCAACAATCATTTGCCAAATGATTTGTTCTGCCACAAATCCAACAAGCTTTAGCATTATCTTTGTTCTTACCTCCTCTTCCTTTACCTCTGAAATTTGTCTTCCCTTTTGTGAAGTTAGCTTGATTTGAATTCCCTTCATCATCATTTGATTGCTTTCCCTTGCCATTATTTTTCTTGTCTTTGGAGTACATAGCTTGACTTGTACTTCTATCATTGTCTCCTTTAAGATCCTGCTCAAAGGTTAGCATGTGTCCTAGCAATTGATTAAGGTCAGGAGTAAAGTGATCAAGTGACAACTCTATGGACAATATAAAAGGCTTCCACTTCTCATCACCTCTTAAACCTGTAAGTATTTGTCTTACCAACTTTTCCTCTTCAATGTCTTCATCCACTGCTCCCAAGCTATCTGCAATATCCTTCATCCTTGCCACATAATCTGAAATTGATTGTGAGCTCTTCTTCTTGAAGGTTGTGAACTCAGCCCATAGTGAGGACTTCCTTGACTTAGTAGTATTTTGGAAATGCTCTTCCAAGGCATTCCAAACATCTGTAGCACTTTCCAAACCTCTGATGTGAGGTAGAAGATAATCATTTACAGCCATGTAAATGATGCTCCTTGCTTGAGCATCCTTTCTCATCCAAGTCTTCAACATTGCAAGCTCTTCCCTAGTAGGAATACTAGGATCTGCAAACTCAGGTTTTTCTTCATCTCCTGTAATAAATGATATAAGATCTTTGCTCATGAGGTGTGCTTCCATCCTCATGGACCATGCTGGATAGTTCTCCCTATCTAGCTTATCAATCTGCAAGCTTTCTCCCATCTTGTATTCACCTGTGTATTGAAACCTTCAAGCTTTACAAACAATGTATGTACCTTTACTTCGAATTGAACTCCTTTTGACTTTCTTGATGTCAAATAGTCTTCTCCTCAAGCTTTGACTCCAAGCTTTCACTTCTTAGTCCTTCAAGTGTTGAATTTCTTGAATCTGCAGCAGTCGGGATCCTCCTTTCTTCAAAATTGATGTCTCCTGCTCTGATACCACTGATGGAGAATGTTAATCTCCAAAAGAACAACTTACTCTTGTGATTAGAGCACCTCTATACCAAGAGTAAGTCAAACACTCCACTAATTTAGAGGATCAATTGCTAATTATCAAAAGATTAACAAATCTGTGAAGAAGATGAAACACAGAAAAGTCTGCTGCACTATTTCTCCACATTGACCTATCAAACGTGTAAAGTTTTTGATGAAACTTTGTACGAAGTATCTCCTAGAGATTGCGCATCTATTCCAAGTTGAATCTCTTCAAAAGATTAAGTGTAGCTTGAGAAATCGACTTCTCAAGTTACCTATGTCAGAAACTGTTACTCAGAACAGTCGACTTTACACCTGTAACTTTTAAGACTTGGTTCTCCTTGAATAGAACCCGTTTTACAAAATGCTTCTAGACATAAGTAGCTTATCTTCCAACTTAAAGATTAAGCCCTCACTCATGCAAAACTTTAAACTGTGCTAGGAGAAATGACCAAAACATTGACTTCAAAATCTGCGCCTGTTTTAGGAACCAGTGAATACACTTCACATATGAATGTTCCTACACTTAATTCACTCAGCCTGATTACAATTGGAAGCTAAAACTTTGCACAGAGGTCAAGCAACTCTCAACTTAGACTTGTACAAAAGCATTTCACAATTGATCTACTGTAGAAGGAGAACACGCAGAAACATCGGGCGCAAATATTTTTCTTTACTCAGAAAAATTACAACTGAGTGATGAGAGCTAACTCAAATTCACTTTCCTCTATCTCATGACTTCTATCTCCCTCATTCTTGACTCCTAACTATTGTCACATATGCTCTCATACATGCCCCGACTTTTCTCAAGGTATTTATAGATAATTTGTACATGATTCTTACTGAACAAAAGATCTAAGTCATCTATGACTATGCTAATGTACATATGTGTACACTTCTCTTGTCCTCTGAATGTAATCTTCTTTCACACTTTAGGAATTGATTCTTCCTTCATCATTTGGTCTTCCAAGCCTTCAATTGGTGATTGGTCTGCACCAACACTTATTCTATCACTTGTCCTCTCCTTAGCTTGGGAGGTGGCTCCTTTTCCAGACTTTGCAAGTAACCTCTCCAATCTATCCAATAGACCATCAAAGTGCAATGGTGTTCTGATGGGGTTAGAGCCATTGAACAAGCGACTGGCTTCAAACATGGCTTGCGCCAATTCGACCATTTTAGCACAAAGCTTTGTTCGCTCTATCTCTAGATCAGCTCTAGGGTAACATTTCTCATGATCTGTTACATTGGGCCCTTCTTGGATTCTAGCCTGATATGCTTTAAGCATCATGTCTAGATCTTCAGGAGTGGGATCGGCTAGGACTGATCCTACTCTGGGTGGTGGGTGGGTTAAGGGTGGTGTATTGTAAGGTTGGGGAATGGAAGAAGATGGATTGGCGGGTAAAGGGAAAGGTGGTGGAGGGGTGGTGTGAGAGTGGTTTTGAGATGCGAGTTCACTTATCTTTGCTTTGGTTTCTCTCAAGCTTTCTTCAAGTTCGCTCATTTTCTGTGACCGTTGTCTTTTCATTCTCTCCCGGCTATCTCTCCATGCTCTTGTCCTTTTCTTGGTTATACTCTCTGTCTCACTAACCTCAAAACTCTTTTCCTGCCCTACTCCTTGAGTTTGCTGCAAGGCTTGGGCTCTAGTGACCACATGCACTGGGGCTGTGGAAGTTATACTTCCCCTAGAGTCTACCACTAACCCAATGACGTTGATAGGAGTGATTTTAGGCATGTTATTAGGGTTCTTTGGGCAATCTCATAGGAGATGCTCTTTTCCGCAGTCTTGACAGAAACCCTGAATTGTCACTGGTTGGGGTTGTGTAGGGGCAGGCAGTGGACAATCACGTATAAGGTGATCTCCCTGACATCTGAAGCATGGTCCTCTAGGAAATGGGGGTCGTACCTGCCTAGGTTGAGGTCTAGAGTTGGGGTTTGTGTACATGAGATTAGCATACTCAGGCTCCCCACTATTTTCACTTGGGTCCTCATAATAGTATGACTCGTTATGCTCGGGTGACTGCATGTAGTAAGCCTGTGGGCTATCAATATGTGTGGAGTCAAAACTATGGTCACTTGGATCACTGTTTGATAGCAATGGGGTGACTGGGACTATGGATCTGTTCGGATTTTCTTCAGCAGATGCATATTTCACTGGGATCACATTGGTTGGAGTAGGGGGTTGTTGCACTAGGACTGGTTGAGGTCTCTGTTGCCTTTGATAAGGTGGCTGATAAGGTTGCTGTGGTCTGTTGTATTGTTGTGGTGGGTGTTGGAGAAACACTCACTAATTGGACATACATTTGAAGGTCAAATCTTAGGAAGAAAACACCATGCCTATGTGAAGGGACAAATTCACAAGTGTATCATATTTGTAAAGTTAGTTCACTTTAGTTCTAGAAGTTTTTTAAAATCACGAGAATACGAAAATCTATATAAGTTAGTTTGTATCAACTGACGCAGAGAGAGAGTGAGAGAGAAGAAGTAGAAGAAGGAGTTCATTTTATACGACTGAGTATAGTCGGGCTTCTTTGAGTGAGAAAGCATCTGTAAAACTTCTGAGTTTTCATAGCTATGAGAAAGAACTGAGTAAAGTTCTGTGTATGAGTCGCTCTCCATCATCTCCATGCTTGCCTATTGTGTGATGAATTCAAAAGTTCAAGTTTTCTGAGCAATTCGATGCCTGGCATCGAATCTTGGCTGATAAGTCATTATTTCCATTCTCTGTGTTTAACTGTTGTTGAATCTTTTAAAAAACATGAAGTTTGTGGAGCAACTCGATGCCTGGCATCGAGTTTCAGCATAAAGTGGATGCCCGACATCGACTTCTAGCATACAAGTGGTCTTCTTCATGTGTGTGTAAAAGAGAGTATTTCTGGTGCAGAAAAAGGGCCTAAAAAAGCTCAAAGTCGATGTCCGGCATCGACCTTGACTGAAATTTGATGCTAGGCATCGAATTTTTATTTTTAGACACCCAGAAATACTAAAACAGGCAAAAATTTCCAGTTTTGGAAGGTCATACAGGGTCATCTTGTGAAGGCCATAACTTGAGTTCTAGAGATCCGTTTGATGCATATGATAGCTTGTTGGAAAGCTCTACTTTTCTAGTTTCATCTATAAAGTTTCATGGAGAAATAATACTTGAGCTAGGAGAAATTAGCAAAATACTGAAGGTATGTCATTTCGGTGACTAGGAATTTCTGTAGAAGCAAAGTTCTCACTTTAGGCTATCATTTCTCAAAGTTTGGAGTGGCAATGAGTTAATGGTGACCATAGAGGTGTTCTAGTTTCACATTAATTCATTTCTTGTGGTGTTTCATACATCAACAAGTGGTATCAGAGCAGAAAGATTCTCAAGAGCAGAAGACGACAAAGGTACGAGAAGTTTTGTAAAGTTTTCCATTAAAGTTTGAAAGGTGAAGCATTTGAAGACACAAGGCATCAAAAGGTTACTTCAAAAGTATCCTCATACACAAAGAACTCCAAAAGGTATTATCCTTTATCTTTAAGCTCACAGGTTGCAGTAGAAGGGAAGGAGTATGGCAGATCATATCTCCATTGACAAACTGGACAGAGATAATTACCCCGCATGGGTAATGAGAATGGAAGCCTTACTTATGAGTAAGGATCTCATGGTATATGTAACAGGTGAAGAAGAGAAGCCAGTATTTGAAGATTAAAGCCGACCAAAGAAAGAGGAACTTGATGCTTTAAAGCATTGGCAGAAGAAGGATGCAAGTGCAAAAGCATACATCTACAATACAATCTCTGATCATTTGCTACCACACATCAGAGGATTGGAATCATCTGAAGATATATGGAATGCATTGGAGTATCATTTCCAAAGTACTACTAAAGCACGGAAAGCAAGTCTATGGTCAGAGTTTACAACATTCAAGAAGAAGCCAAGTCAAACCATTAGTGATTATGTCACTAAGATGAAGGATCTAGCAGATAGTCTTGGATCCATAGATGAAGATGTTGAAGATCACAGATTGATTGCTCAATTACTTGCAGGTTTGAGAGGGGATGAAAGGTGGAAACCTTTTGTCTTATCAACAGAACTTTCATTAAATCATTATGTTCTAGATTTGAACCAGTTGCTTGGTTTGATGCTCACATATGAGCAAGACTTGAAGGGAGATGGAGATAAAGTACAAAGTTCTGCAATGTACATGAAGAACAAGAAGAAAGGAGATAAAGGTAAAGCAAAGGATGAAGAGGAGTCTAGTTCTCAAGCTTATTATGCAAGAGGTAAAGGCACTGGCAGAGGAAGAGCAAGAGGTTTTGGAAGAGGAAGAGGTAATCAAAATAACAACAAAAAGGCTTGCTGGATCTGTGGATTGAGTAATCATTTGGCTCATGACTGTTGGCACAACCAACAAGGATCAAACCAGAATCAAAACAACAATAGCAGAGGCCGAGGTGGAAGATATCAAAGTAATTTTCAAAGAGGTAGACAAAGTCAAAGAGGAGGCTATGGTAGAGGTGGAGGAAGAAGTTGGGGACAAAATCAATCCTACAACACCACCTACTACAACTATGCAAATGACACACAGAATGAAAGTCATACATCATTGATGATGAACTCAATCAACACATCAGATAAAGAAGATCTAAAGGTATTTTACATTGACTCTGGATGTTCTAATCATTTGTCAGGAAACATAGAATTGATGTCAGAATTGGAAAAAGGTATTTCGAGTCACACAGTTCAAACTGGTGATAATACAAGACATAGTGTACATTCAATTGGAAAAGTGAAATGCAAGAGTGGAGCAGATTTGCTAACCAATGTTTTGTATGTTCCTACAATACCTAAAAACTTGATTAGTGTGGGACAGATAGTTGAAAAAGGTTTTCAAGTCAGGTTTACAAATGAAGGAGTATTTGTGGAAGATCCAGAGAATGGATATAATCAGATTGTCTCTGGTAAGAAAGAAGGTAGACTCTTTACTTTAAGAGTGCAAGGAAACATTGGTCAAGCTTTGCTCACACATGGTGAAGCAGTGATTACAGAACTTGATCTCTGGCATAAGAGATTAGGTCATTTCAATGAAAGAGGAATTAAAGCTATGGTTGCTAATCAGTCTGTACTAGGATTACCAAATGTGCAAAGTCAACATATGGTTTATAAATGTGAAGCATGTCAAATGGGTAAAGCACACAGGTTACCATTTCAAAAGAAAGGATTCAAACATGATGGGCTACTAGAGCTCATTCATACAGATGTATGGGGACCAACAAAAGAAGGATCTATCAGTGGCTCAAGGTACTATGTTCTTTTCATTGATGATGCTACAAGATGGATAACATTATATGTTTTGAAGGAAAGATCAGAAGTGTTTGGAGCTTTCAAGCATTTTCATGCATATGCAGAGAGAGTCACAGGTCAAAAGCTTAAAAGACTGAGGTCTGATGGAGGGGGAGAATACTTCTCCCAAGAGTTCAATGATTATCTTTGGAATGCAGGTATTAAGAGAGAAATAACTTGCAGGTATACACCACAACAAAATGGTGTAGCAGAAAGAAGGAACAAGACTTTGGTTGAGTTTGCTAGAGCTATGCTGAAGGAGAAGAATTGTCCAAATTATCTTTGGGCTGAGGCTGTAAATACAACTACATATCTTGTGAATAGATTACCATGTGCAGCTCTGAATGGAATGACTCCATATGAAGCTTGGTGGGGTAAGAAACCAACACTAGATCATTGTAGAGTGTTTGGATCAATTGCATATGCTTATGTGCCATCACAGCTTAGGCATAAACTTGAACCAAAGGCAGAAAAATATGTGTTCATTGGTTATGATGAAAAGCAGATGGGTTACAGATTGTGGAATCCTCTAACCAAACAATTTATTGTTTCTAGAGATGTTACATTTGATGAACAGAAAAGTTGGTATGCAGATCAAAGTCACACAGCTGAAGAATTTGAAGAAGAGGTAAGAAGATGTGAGAAAGGAAAATCAATTGTGCAGGTAAATAGAGATGAAGACTATATGCAAGCAAGTACATCCACAAGTGGATTAACAAGAAGAAATGAAGAAGCTCCTATATTTGATGAAGAGGTGTATCCAGAAACTTATGAAGAATGTGAACCAAGAAGGTCAAGCAGGACTAGAAGACAACCAGAAAGGTATTCTTATGATACTTCTTACATAACTCAGAAGAACTATGCATATATGGTCAAAGATGATGAAGAACCTCATAACTATGATGAAGCTTAAGGTAAGAAGCAATGGGAAGAAGCAATGAAGGAAGAGTTCAATGCACTGGAGGAGAACAAGACATGGGAACTTGTTCCTAAACCAAATGGTAAGAAAGTAATTGGAAATAAATGGGTTTATAAAGTGAAGAAGCTTGCAGATGGAAGTATAGCCAGATACAAAGCTAGATTGGTGGTGAAAGGCTATGCCCAGACCTATGGCATAGATTATGATGAGACATTCAGTCCCGTAGCTAAGATGTCAACTATAAGGACAATCATTGCTATTGCAGCTTCAAAAGGATGGACTCTAAGTCAATTGGATATAAAAAATGCATTCTTGAATGGATACATATCAGATGAGGTATACATGGAACAACCTCAAGGGTTTATAGATTCCAGGTATCCAAATTTTGTTTGCAGGTTGAGAAGAGCATTGTATGGATTGAAGCAAGCTCCAAGAGCTTGGAACTATAGACTGGTGAAGTATCTCAATGATCTTGGATATCAAAGTTCAAAAGTAGACCCAAGTCTACTTATCAGAAGAACAGAGGAAGGTACAATCTACATTTGTATTTATGTAGATGACATTATAATCACAGGTACTTCAGATGAAGGAATCAAGGAGGTAAAGAGATTGCTTGAAAAAGAATTCAAGATCAGTGACCTAGGAACGTTATCATACTTTCTTGGAATGGAAGTTACTTATACAGATCATGGCATATATGTGTCACAAGAAAGGTATCTTCTGAACTTGTTGAAGAAGTTTGATATGGAAAATTGCAGAGAAGCTTCAACTCCACTTGAAGTTAATCACAAGCTCAGTAAATATGATGGTGCAGACTACAAAGATATGAGGAAGTATCAATCTCTTGTGGGTAGTTTGATTTATGCTACACTAACAAGACCTGATCTTAGTTATGTAGTGGGAGTTTTGTCACAATTCATGCATTGTCCAAAGGACCCACATTGGATTGCAGGTCAAAGAGTTCTCAGATATATCAAAGGAACTATAAAGGAAGGATTATATTATCCTTTTACATCAGATTTGAAGTTGAGAGCCTATAGTGATTCAGATTGGGCAGGTAATCAAGATGACAGAAGATCAACTCATGGTTACATGATATATATTGGTGATAAGCTTGTAAGTTGGTGTTCAAAGAAACAACATACAGTAGCATTATCATCAACTGAAGCAGAGTACAAAGGACTTGTGGAAGCAGCTAAGGAAGTCATATGGATGCAGACATTGTTTAAGAGCTTAGGCATTGATCAAGGTACACCTACAATACATGAAGATAATATGAGTTCTCTTTATCTTGCAGCAAATCCAGTATTTCATTCAAGGACAAAGCACATAGAGATACAGTATCATTTTCTCAGAGAAAAGGTAATGGAGAAGGAGATTGAAGTGGAGTGCATTTCTACTAAAGATCAGTTAGCAGACATAATGACAAAGAGCTTGGATGGTGTGAAGACCAGCAGATTCAAAAGCATGGCAGGAGTAAAAGAAAAGAAGATGATATGAAGAAACAGGGAATGTCAATTAGTGATTGAGGGGGAGCTGTTGGAGAAACACTCACTAATTGGACATATATTTGAAGGTCAAATCTTAGGAAGAAAACACCATGCCTATGTGAAGGGACAAATTCACAAGTGTATCATATTTGTAAAGTTAGTTCACTTTAGTTCTAGAAGTTTTTTAAAATCACGAGAATACGAAAATCTATATAAGTTAGTTTGTATCAACTGACGCGGAGAGAGTGAGAGAGAAGAAGTAGAAGAAGGAGTTCATTTTATACGACTGAGTATAGTCGAGCTTCTCTGAGTGAGAAAGCATCTGTAAAACTTCTGAGTTTTCATAGCTATGAGAAAGAACTGAGTAAAGTTCTGTGTATGAGTCTCTCTCCATCATCTCCATGCTTGCCTACTGTGTGATGAATTCAAAAGTTCAAGTTTTCTGAGCAATTCGATGCCTGGCATCGAATCTTGGCTGATAAGTCATTATTTCCATTCTCTGTGTGTTAACTATTGTTGAATCTTTTAAAAAACATGAAGTTTGTGGAGCAACTCGATGCCTGGCATCGAGTTTCAGCATAAAGTGGATGCCCGGCATCGACTTCTAGCATACAAGTGGTCTTTTTCATGTGTGTGTAAAAGAGAGTATTTCTGGTGCAAAAAAAGGGCCTAAAAAAGCTCAAAGTCGATGCCCAGCATCGACCTTGACTGAAATTCGATTCTAGGCATCGAATTTTTATTTTTAGACACCCAAAAATACTAAAACAGGCAAAAATTTCCAGTTTTGGAAGGTCATACAGGGTCATCTTGTGAAGGCCATAACTTGAGTTCTAGAGATTCGTTTGATGCATATGATAGCTTGTTGAAAAGCTCTACTTTTCTAGTTTCATCCTATAAAGTTTCATGGAGAAATAATACTTGAGCTAGGAGAAATTAGCAAAATACTGAAGGTATGTCATTTCGGTGACTAGGAATTTCTGTAGAAGCAAAGTTCTCACTTTAGGCTATCATTTCTCAAAGTTTGGAGTGGCAATGAGTTAATGGTGACCATAGAGGTGTTCTAGTGTCACATTAATTCATTTCTTGTGGTGTTTCATACATCAACAGTGGGTACTGATTCTGGTATCTACCTTGTTGTGGATATGGCTGAGGGTAATTTTTCCTAACAGTTTGTTTGTTATATGGGCAGTCGTGTGCAGTGTGGTTGGTGTACCTTCGCTCTATGGTGCAGTTCTGGCTACTAGGATTCACATGGGGTTGGGCCATAATGGGACATACATTTGCCATATGGTCACCTCCACAAGTGTAGCACCGCTTAACTGGGGCAAATCTTGGAATTTTTTTGATAAAGACACCTAGTTTTTGAGCTACCTTCTCTGCAAGTTCCTCAATGGATGTGGACTGACTAGATGTGAGACTCCTAGAGCTATCCGAATCCTTATAGATTTTTGATAGCTCTAACTCCTCGCCTAGATTATCCTCAATGTCTATGCACATGCGCACACATTCTTCTATAGTTCTGGGGTCCTTCAAATACACATATGACCTAAGCTTGGTGCTCAACAAGCCATCTAAGAACAAAGCCACTTGCTTGGCTGGTGTGGGTAACTCAGGCATCAGGCACCTCTCTAGGTATTGCCTATATCGTCTTCCTGCTAGTCTGACCGTCTCTTGAGGTGTTTGCTTGAAGCTATGAATTAGTGAGGAAGTGTTGTGCCTTATGCCACTCTTAGAAAACTCAATGATAAATGCCTCTAAGAGCTGGTCTATGTTTCTGAAATGCCTCTCGTTCAGTGGTTGAAACCACGTAAGGGCAGTGTTCCTAAGGGTTAGACCAAAAGCATTATATTGTGTGAATAGGTCCTCTACCTATTTAGCTTTCAAGACTTGCCTAAATTCTGCCACATGGTCATAAGGGTCTCCAGTGCCATCAAAGTAATTCTTCATGGACTTCACCAGTTGAGTTGGCCTCAGGGTCCTAGTGTGTTCTCTCGGCCTTGGCAAAGGAAAATCATCAGCATTTCTTTGGTTCCTTGGGTCTCTAAATCCCTGTTCTCCTTGTTTCTCTTCCCTGGGGGTTGGCAAAGCTTACTTCAGGTCTATCTCTACTTCTATCTCCTTGAGCTCCATGAGCCTGGGAGGTGCCAGCTCCTTGGTGACTGTAGGACATATGGGACCGTGGTTGGGGAAAAACAAATTCACCCTTCCATGTGAAGGCATGTCTGCCATGCTTGGTGACCACGAAGATCCTCTTTGATGTATTGTCTAGGTAGGTTACTTTGCCTGGGCTATCTCGGTCTTTAAACTCATAGATTGTGAGAGCACTTACTTCCTGAGGCTGGGCAGGTTTATACCTCCAAAAAGCCTCATCAGTTTCTCGGCTTAAAAGCAAATCTATGCTTTTATTATCTTGTGGAATCCACTCTGGAGTCATGATTCTGGTCAAGACGGATTTACCACGGGGAGTTCTTGGCTCTCTCTCTAAATTCCCTTGCTCTATATCACCCATGTCGGTCTCCGCAATCACATTTCCAAACTCATCTGTTCTATCAGGAAGAGTGGTGACTACATATATAGTCCCCTCTTTATCTAGGTATACTCCATTCTCAAACTTGACTACCGGGTGTTCTAGTCCATGGGGTTGATCGGGGTTCTTAATCTGGACCACAGATCTTCTCAGGCCGTCTTCGTAGATGCGAACACCTAGCCGATAAGTCCTGATGTATTCCAATTGAGTCTTGTAAGGTCCTTCTGGCTTTTCTAGATAAGCCACCCCTGAACTGCCTACATGTCTCTCCATGTTACAGGACATCTCAGAATCACTTGTTTCTGATCGGGGAGTGTATGGGTAATCACTCAACTGCTGGGCCCAAGACCTAGCAGTGTGATTGACACTAGCTTCAGAAGATCTGAGGCTTTGTCTATCTCGGCCTAAGTGTCTGCCTGACCTAAGGTTCATATGCCTGGTTTCTCTACCCCCTTGGTCCCAAGTACACTCTCGTTGCAGGTTCATTGGCACCAATCACTTTGTTCTTTTTAGTTGATTATTATGTTTATGATCTTGTCTGATATCACGTTGTCAGGAATAATTAAGTGAATTTCGCACTTGATAAGTGATCGATTCAAGTTTACTTTTGTCCCTTAGGGTTTTCGCACTTAAGACCTACTTAATGCTTGCACTTGGTTGATTAGTTCTCTTAGACTTAGTTCGTGCCTGACGTTGACCTAATTAATTACCACACCTAAGTCGTACTTAGCCTAGGCTAGGAATTGACAAAGGAGGGTTGAGAGAACTTCCAACCTCAATCCTCTGGCTGCTCAGACTGCTGCACAAGCCCAAGAAGCCTTCTCCCAAGCTTGGTACACACCCTTGCTAGCTTGCCTTGGAATGCCTTGCTTGCACACAATGTTCCTGCAAAAGTTTCTCAAGTTAATATAGCTCCTTTACCACAATGGATTGACTGACACACATCAGCGATTACAGGCCCCCCTTGGAGTAACTCACTGCACCCCCAAAATCTTATGACCACCTAATTCTACCGAATGGCCAACTTAAAAATACATGTTCTTAAACTCTCATCAATCGGAGTTCGTATGGTGAAGTTATGACCATTCAGGCACTTAGGGGTCAAATCAGGATCTCAGGGTTCAGGAAATTCCTCCCTGGTTTCTAGGTCTTTTGCCCACTCCTAAGGCTCTAATGTTATCCCAATGTGTCCAAAATTAAGCCCAAATATACCTCAATTCACTCAATTAATTCACTCTAGAATTTTATGCGTTAAGCCCATGTATCGCGATAGGTCGGGTCGAAGTGTCGCGAAAGGTCGAGGTGTCGCGATACTTGGGAGTGTCGCGATAGGTCGAGGTGTCGCGATACTTGGGAGTGTCGCGATACCTGGGAGTGTCACGATAGGTCGAGGTGTCGTGATACCTAGGAGTGTCACGATAGGTCGAGGTGTCGCGATACTTGGGAGTGTCGCGATACCTGGGAGTGGCATGATAGATCGAGGTGTCGCGATACTTGGGAGTGTTGCGATACCTGGAAGTGTCGCGATAGGTCGAGGTGTCGCGATACTTGGGAGTGTCATGATACCTGGGAGTGTCGTGATACCTGGGAGTGTCACGATACCTCGAGGTGTCGCGATAGGTCGGGATATGGTGAATTTTTCTGTTCTGTCTAGTGATCCTAGGAGCTCTAGGGCTGCGCAGTGTCGTGGTGCACTCAGAATCGTGATTGGGGCAACTTTTCGGTGTGTCGCGATAGCTCGAGCTCGATGCCTCGGAGTTTGCACAGACAGAATCCGTACGTGCTGAGCTTGCTGAAGATGATGATGAAGCTGAAACCTACAAGAAACATGCAAAAACACGCACAAACAAGAACACACACTCGCTCTCTCTCAAACTCGCACAAAGCAAATGAGGGAAATGATTTGGAAGTGGGAATATAAGGTGGAGAAGGAGATGAGGATGGAGATGAAGATGGAGATGGAGATGGAGAAAAATCAGAAATTTACCTACTACTTACCATTCCAACGCGTCCTCTCTACGTCTTACCATCACACGCTCGTCCTCAAAGCTCGAATCCCCGGCAACGGTGCCAAAATTTGGTGTAGCTCAGTGATGAGTAGCACCTCCTTTAATGTCAATCCGGGAAGACATGAGGATGGTATGAAGACCTCGAGCAAGTGAAGGCACAAATATGTGAGTGAGAAGCACACAAACATGCACACACATACACACACACGCGCACACATGGCAAGAACAAAGAGAGTAAGACAATGGAATCACTTCTATTATAACCAAGTTCTCATACAAGCTCAAAACTACAAGAAGCTAGCCCCCAAAAATGAGCTCTCTAGCTCTATTTATAGTTTTTGACTAGCTTTGGCCCTGTCCAGACCTAGTGTCCGACCTAGTTAAAAATTAGGTTCCAGGGCTTATTCGAGGGCTCAAACGAGATCTAAAAAATATGAAAATTGGCAGGCAACTACTTCTAAGGCTCCTCAAGCTCGAGGACTCCTCGGCTTGTACAAAATGGAACTACAAAAAGGTGAAACGATATTTACAAGGGTTTTTAGTGATGAGAATCACTTTTAAAATGATGTAAGGTTTGGAAAAATTTATTGGGTTGCCTTAGTGCTAGATCTGCATGTATGCCGTACTTGCTTCTTCCCATATGATGCCAACATAAAGTATCAAGCATATCAAGCTGCCATCTGAGCATCTCTTTGTGTAGAGACAATGATCCTCATTGGTTCGAGAATAGCCTTGAGAATTCATAAAAGCATCAAACTTTTGGTATCACAGTTTAGGGGACTATTTAAGTCCATACAAGCTCTTCTTAAGCTTACAAACTAGAATTTCCTTGCCAGCAACTACATAACCCTCTGGTTGTTCCATATAGATCTCATCTGTAAGATCTCCATGCAACAAAGCAGTTTTCACATCCATTTGGACTAGCTCTAAGTCCTCCATCGCAACAAATCCAAGCAACATGTGCAGGGTAGTCATCTTGACCACTGGAGAGAAGATTTCCTCAAAATCAACACCATGTTGTTGCTTAAAACCCTTTGCAACAAGGCATGCTTTATACTTTGGAGAAGCACTATTTGATGTGAATTTCAACTTGTATACCCATTTACATGGTAAAGCTTTCCTGCCCTTTGGCAAAGGTACTAAATCCCAAGTACCATTCTTGTGAATAGAATCCAACTCACTCTTCATGGCATGCTCCCACTTGACATGATCCTCTGTCTGCATCTCCTCTTTGTAGCAAGAAGGCTCACCGGCATCTGTTAGCATAACAAAATCTAAACCTGGAACATATCTATTAGGTGGATGTGAGACACGTGCAAAATGTCTCAATGGTTGTTGAATAGGAATATGTGCAAACTGATCTGAATGGACATTCTCTTGAACATCCCTATGTGCAGCATTCTTATGCATGCTAACCGGAGGACTAGTATCCTCAAACACCACTCTTCTCACTTCAACCTGCTTAATGGGCTGTTTATGCATCTTAGACTCATTGAAAATGACATCACTACTTGTGATCACTGACCGTGTTTCAGGATCCCATAAGCGATATCCAAATTTTCCTTCTTGACCATATCCAAGAAAAATGTGTTTCTTTGACTTATGATCCAACTTTTGTCTAAGATTCTTTGGTATATGAACATATGCTTCACACTCGAAAACTCGTAGATGATCATAATATAGTGGCTTCCCTGTCCATAACTCCTATGCCACTTTCAGACCTTTGGCAGTACTAGGTGAAAGGTTAATCACATGAACTCCAGTCAATACTGCTTCTGCCCAAAAACCTTGTGAGAGGTTTGCATGATGCAACATAGAGACTACTCTATCTTGAATAGTTATATTCATCCTCTCAGCTACACCATTCTGTACTGGGGTATAAGGATGTCAACTTTAGTATTGCCAAGATTAGTTTGGTTGTCAAATTTGTTGATGACATATGTGCAATTTGTGATCTCCCAAATGGTGATGTTATTATTGCTTCTAGAATTTTATACCATGGGCTGTATAAGCTCATAGACTATGCAAAATCTGTGAATGATTCAACATGTGCAGTTCAAGATTCTCAAGTTGTCTCATATGCAAAGCTTTGGCATGCACACTTTGGTCATATGAATTTTTCTAGTTTGCTTTGCCTCCCAAAATCTAAAATTCTATCCTCTCTACCCAAACTTGAGGGACCTTGTAAAAATGTCTATGAAAACTATATTTTTGGCAAAATGAAGCATTCCTCCTTTCCAAAAGATGGTTCAATTCGAGTTGCTCATAAATTGTAGCTTGTTCATAGCAATGTTTGTGGTACTATGGGGACACCTTCATTTTCGGATCTACCTTTACTTCATGACTTTTATCGATGAATTCTCCAGGCATGCATGGGTGTATCCATTGAACAAAAAGTTTGAAGTGTTTATTTGCGTCAAGCAAGTCCTTATTATGGCTGACAATTTGTGAGCATGTAAATTGGGTACCCTCCATTCTGATCGAGGGGCGAATACATGTCTTTTGTTTTCAATGTGCTTCTGGTTGAGCATGGGATAAAACATCAGTGTACAACGTTGCATATACCTCAACAAAATCGAGTTGTTGAAAGAAAGAACAAGTCTCTCATGGAGATGGTGAGATGTATGGTCAAAAGTCAGGTTTTACCACATAGCTCATATGTTCTTAATAGGTGTACCACCAAAGCACTCCAATCCATCACTCCATATGAGGCTTGACATGGTTGCAAGCCATTTGTTTATCATTTGTGTGTCTTTGGCTGTCTCGCATATGCATTAGTGTGTGAATAATAATGCAAAAAATTGGATGATAAAGAAGTTAAATGTATATTTTTTGGATACAAGTTCTAAAAGCAAAGGCTATCATCTATATCATTTGCAGACTAAACACATTTAAGTTAGCCATGATGTTGTTTTTGTGGAAGATGCAAATTAGCCATTTCTTTCATGTACCAAGGAGAAATTAGTTAGCTCTAAAGATATGTATGACACTTTGCTTCCTCCCTTTATTAGTGGATAGTCAAGTGCTGGTCCAAATTGTTGGAGTAAGTCTATGACAAGCCTAAGTATTGGCTTGAGTCCCACAAAGTCATAGAAGAAGCCTTAAAATGAAGACTATGTAAAGTTCACTTGTGAACTACCTCTTGTAACTTTTGAAGAGTTTACTTAATGTAAAAGTGAAAGAATCTTAAGTGGTTGAGTCCACTTGATCAAAAAGGGAAAGAGGAGCCACGAATTTGTGATTTGTGGTAGGTAGAGAATCAAATCAATCACTAATTGATTGGAGAGTGATTGAGGGAAGTTAGCCTCCCAAACTCAACTATAAATAGATGGCAGCTTTAGTCATTGTTAGAGAGACCTATGTGAAGACCTCCAAGAGCTTAGCTTTATGCCATATCAAGGTGTGATTCCAAGGCACACATATGTATCAGTAAGTCCATTGTATTGTACAAGCAATATACTTCAATTTTCATTATCATTTGGTTTATTTCCATGTTCTTGTGAAGTGTACTACTCACTGCCATATCTCTCAGTTTTCTCAGTCAGATTGCAGAGATGATTTCTCTGAGCTTGGTGCATCATTTTCAGTGATTTAACTTGATAAAGTTAGCTCTATAAGTCTACTATATGCTCATCAATTTTCATTTCATTTGGGTATTGCAATCTTCAGTTATGTTCAGTTGAAGTCAACCCTGTCTGTCATTTTCACTTCTCTGTCAGGTACCCGACTTTTTTACTCATCTTGTCAGAGCTGTTTCTCAGTGTGTACTTACTCAAATTCAGTGATTTAAAGGTTGTTGGATTCAACATACTGTCTAGTATAAGAATACAAATTTTCATAATCATTGCTTTATTAAATCTGGAGTTATGTGCATTTTTATGCTCACTGGTCTCAAATTGTAGCAGCCCATGAAAATCAGGATGATGTCATCAGTTGCTAAACATCATTCTCAATGTGTGGTTCATTATTTTTGATGCGATTACTCTTGAAAGTTAGCTCTTTAAGTTAACTAGACTTCCCCAAGAGGAATTAAGCTAATTGCTGCTGTGCTCAGAGAATTATGCAAAACACTAGACAGGTGTATGAACCAAGAATAGCAAGTTCTTCACCTCTGAGCTAACTCCAACTTATCTGTTTTGATCTATCTTTTTGAGAGTGATCTTTCAAGGTACATAGGGTGTCTAATACATCCATTGGCAAGCTAAAAGGGCCCACCACATACTCCTGGAGTTCATTTGGTTGGTGTAGATCAAGTATTTCACAACACCTCTTCATCTTCAAGCACATACCTATCCATCTCTTCACACAAATGAGGTAATTTTTCATCCTTTACAAGTTCCACATGATGATGCAAATCATTCCATTTTTATGGGGGTTTACATGAGGCACTTGTTGATGAGTGGGCCGACATAAAAGAGGCTAAAACTATGCCCAATTGGCTCGTGCAAACTTTGAGAGATAGAAAATTAGATGCATCTTTGTCATATCATACCCATTTAGGCTCTCAAAGTGCTTCCTTTGCATCAAATTGTTATGCAATGGTTGCCTCTAGTCTTTGTGATGAGAATGAGCTTGTTTCTTCTGATGAAGTACAAAATTGAGAAAATTGGATGACTACTATGCAATCAAAATATGATGTTTTTATGAAGAATGGTAACTAGTCTTTATGTGATTTGTATCTAAGCAAAAAGGCCATTGGAACTCATGCATATACAAGCTGAAATGTAAGCCTAATGAAATAGTTTACATGTACTGGGCTAGGATTGCTGCAATAGGTTATGCTCAAGAGAGAGGCATTGATTTTGATGAAACCTTTGCTCCCACATGCCAAATGACCACTGTTCATAGCATTTGTGCAATTTGCAGCTCATCATGGTTGGAATGTACATAAGTTGGACATTAAAATTGCATTTTTAATGGTGTCTTACATGAAGAAGTGTATGTATTTCATGCATGTTGTTTTGTGTTGAAATGGCATGAAAACAAAGTGTGTAGGTTGAAAAAGGCATTACATGTTTTAAAGCAAGCGTCATGTGTTTGGTATGAAAAGATACATGCCTACTTGATTGCACATGGTTTTGAGAACATTCAAACTGAGAGAACCTTATACATTAAGCATGTAGATGATGTACTTCTGATCATTGTTTATTTGCATGCCTCTTTTAAGATGTTAGATTTTGGGCAATTGCATCATTATTCAAGCATTCAATTAATGCAAGTTGATAGAAGAGTAACTTTGTGTCAAAAAATATATATCGAAGATTGAAAACCTATTGTCATTCCCATGGAAAGAGGTATAGGCTTGAGTTTTTATGATGTCAGAGATGCATGTTATTCTCTATCAAAACGGTATTGGATTCTTGATTTACTTATGCATAATTGGGCACGATATTCAATTTGTTATCTCTCATATGAACAAGTTTATGCATTTCCCATTTGTCAAGTGTTGGCTAGCGGTTAAGCACGTCTTTCACTACTTGAGTGGTACCCAACTACTTGGATTGTTTTATCCCAGGGGGTCATTATCATCAAATTTACATGCCTTTTTCTACTCTAATTGGTTTGGTTGTTATGGCACTCATATGTCCACTAGTTGATTTTGCTTCATGCATGGTAGCTCATGCATATCTTGGTTGAGCAAGAACCAACATATTGTGGCCATTTCTAGTTGTGAGGTTGAGTATAGGGAAACTTTCATAGTGACTGTTGAGTGTGTGTGGCTCACTCCTTTTGGTTAATTTGGGTGTTGGTTAGTCTTCTACCGCCCATCTTCACTAAGACTCAGAACACATTGGCAATTGTGAAGAACCTTGTGTTCCATGCTCTCACAAAGCACATTGAGATGCACTATCATTATGTCAGGGAGAGGTTCTCTATCGGAGAGATCAATTTGGCTTATGTGCCACACAAGATAATGTTGCAAACCTTTTCACAGAAGCTTTGCATAGGAAGAAGTTTGAAGCTTTTTGCAAAGCTTTGGGCTTACTTCCTTTTGTGGATTGATCTCTTTCCACTAGCTTGACACTTCCTTATACATGAGTGCCAACTCCTTGTTCACTGCATCACTCCCAGGGGGGATTTGCCTATATATTTTGGTAGTGATGTGTGTGAACATACTTAGGACCATCGGGGAACTTTTTTCCCTCTTTAGGAGGTTTTTTCCCTTGGTTTGTATCTATAATTATAACCCGAATGATCGCTTATCTTTGTAAGTTCACTTGATAATACATTTAGTATTGTGTTGTGCTCTAACCTTCTTCTTCTTTCTTGTGTTTTTGTGTGCTTTTGCATATCTCAAACTCACCATGGGAGTGTGATTGATTACAACAAGAAAAGATACATGTAACTTGATCTCTCTCAAAATCTAAGCCAACCATTTTAGTATAGTTTTTGCCTCCTCAATGTCTACTCTCTCATTAATAAGTGCATAATGTAATCTACAATAGAAATTGAATGATATGTATCTTCATCGAAGACCTTTTCTTTGATTTTTTAAATTTATTCTCATTGAGCAAGAGGTTGAGGACTACAAGAAGTGAGGTACCACATAAATTCTTTCCTTGTACTTATTGATAATGTTGATATATTTAGGTAGTGATGTGTGTGAACACACTAGGACTGCTGGGGCACTTTTTTCCCTCTTTAGGAGGTGTTTTTCCCCCGACTTGTATATACGCCTATTGCCCTAATGGGCTACTTATCTTTGTACATTCTCTAGTGATACATTCAGTATTGTGTGTTGCACTCCAAGCTTCTTCTCCTTCCTTGTGTTGTTCGTGTGCTTCCGCAGACGTCTATCTCTAATTATTGGTATCAGAGCAGGTCGTCGCTTCATCTAGAGCACCGTCGACACTCCTCCGATTGCATTCTCAGAATCGCATGAATTTTGCTAAGCATACTTAGCGTGTTTTCGCGATTTTGAGTTCGTTTCGACCTCCGAATGCACTATCACAGTGCTTGTGCAGGCTATTTCATCTTTTTATGCCAAAGGTATATACCAGTTTCTATTCACTAGTATAAGCATCTCGAAGTCTGCTACAGGTCTAGTGGAATTCGTCTGAGCAGTTATGTTCAACTTTTTGAGATACAATCAATTTTCTGCATCAAGGCATTTTAGTCACCGGCCATGGCTGAAAGTAGTGATGTATTCCGTATGTTAGCTGTTGAGGATAAGTTGGATGGTACCAACGACCCATTATGGGCTTATATGATGCGACATGTATTGGTTGCAAAAGGACTATGGAACATTGTGCAGGGTGTCAAAAAACGTCCTATCACAACCTGCAACTGTTACAACTATAGGTACTGAAGCTTATGCAGAAGGTGTCAAAGATGATGATATTCTGCATATTCGTGTTCGTGCTGTGGTTTTTGCTGCACCTACTGCAGAGCAGATTTGTTGGGATGGCAGAGATGCTAAGGCACATGCATTGATATCTTTGTCTGTCAAACGTGCCATTATTCCTCACATTCGCTCTTGCAGAACAACTAAGGATGCTTGGGATACACTTACCACATTGTACCAAGCTAGGAATGAGGCTCGCATTGCTTACCTCCGAAAACAGTTCGAGAGTGAGCACATGAATGAAGGTGATTCTATGGATAGTTTCCTAACAAAGATCAAAGACTTGAAGGAACAATTGATTTCTGCTGATGAGGTTATTCCAGATAGCTCACTTGTGCAAACTGTTTTGAATGGTCTTCCTGATTCATATCAAAATTTTGCTTCTACTCTTTGATTGATGATGAAAGGCAATCCAAATGCCTTGTCATTTGAGGAGTTAGTCTTTCTTCTGTTACGGAAGATCAGTCGAGGCAGAATAGGTCCATGATGCGCGTTGCAGATCAAGCTTTCCTGGCTAGTCAGAAGGGCAAAGGAAAATGGAGATCTTCAACTAGTAAGCAAAAATATGCTAATTTCGCACATTCGAAGAAGGAAGATAAAGATGAGATGAAATCAAAAAAGCAAAAATTGTTTTGCAAGTACTGTAAAGGAAATGATCATATCATAAAGAACTGTCCAAAACTAGCTGCTAAAGAGGCAAAGAAGAAAGAGGCTTGAATGGTTGTTGCAGAGGCCTCAACACCAAAAACAAAGTCTGCTAATCTTGTGTAGGAAGAAGAATGGGCGTTTACTACTGTCTACAATTTTGACCCATCTTCTCATGAGAAGTGCATGTTTGCAGTAGACTCAGCTGTTTGGTATTTTGCCAGTGGGGCGACCAAACATATTACCTCGTAGCACAGTTTCTTCTCTTCACTCGATCCTGCCCCTACAGGGAATACTACTACATGTGCCAACAACTCCTCTTATCCTGTTATGGGGGTTGGTAAGATCATTTTGACTACTGCTGATGGTAGTTCTTTCACTTTGTCAGATGCTTTATTTGTGCTAGGGATCAAGAAGAACCTGTTATCAGTTTCTGCATTAGCCAAGATTGGCTTGGTTGTGAAATTTGTTGATGATACGTGTATAGTTCATGATCTATGAAATGGCGATGTGATTATTGTTTTTGGAATTTTATGTCGTGGGCTGTATAAGCTCATAGACTATGAAAGATCTGTAAATGATTTGGCATGTGCAGTACATGATTCTCAGGCTATGTTAGATGCAAAGCTTTGGCATGCATGCTTTGGTCATCTGAATTTTGCTAGTTTGCTATGCCTACAGAAATCTGAAATGGCGTCCTCTTTGCCCAAACTTGAGGCACCTGGAAAACATGTTTTTGAAGGCTGTATTTTGGGCAAAATGCAATGTTCGTCCTTTCCAAAAGATGGTTCAGTTCTGGCTACTCAGAAATTGTAGCTTGTACATAGTGATGTATGTGGTCCTATGCAGACATCCTCTTTTGGGAATTATCTTTACTTCGTGAATTTCATCGATGATTTTTCTAGGCATGCATGGGTATATCCATTGAAGGAAAAGTCCAAAGTGTTTATGTGCTTCAAACAGTTTTTGGTTTTGGCTGAAAATCTGTCAGCATGGAAAATGGGCACCCCCCGTTCTGATCGAGGGGCGGAATATATGTCTTCTGATTTTAATGCATTTTTGGCTGAATATGGGATAAAACACCAGTGTACAGTGTTGTATACACCTCAACAGAATGGAGTTGTTGAATGAAAGAATAGGTCACTCATGGAGATGGCGAGGTGTATGGTCAAGAGTCAGGCTTTACCACATAGTTTCTGGCTTGAGGCTGTCATGTGTGTAGCATATGTACTTAACAGGTGTCCCACTAAAGCGCTACAGTCTCACTCCATATCAGGCTTGGCATGATTGCAAGCCATCTGTTGCTCATTTGCGTGTTCTTGGTTGTTTGGCATATCCATTAGTGCCCAAACAACATCGCAGAAAATTGGATGATAAAGCTGTAAAATGTATTTTCGTTGGGTACAATTCTGAAAGTAAAGGCTATTGTCTGTATCATCCACGGAGTAAAAACATTCTGGTTAGCCGTGATGTTGTTTTTGTGGAAGATGCTATTCATCCATTGCTTTGATGTACTAAGAAGACATCTGGTAGCTCCAAAGACATGTGTGATACTTTGTTGCCTCTTTTTACAGGTGGACAATCTAGTGCTAGTCCCAATGAGGCAACTTCTCAACCTTTGCAGGTTTCATGTGATGATGCAGATCATTCCATTTCTGATGCAGATTTACATGATGCACTAGTTGATGAGAGAGTTGATATTGAGCAGGCAAAAACTATGCCTGATGCAGACTTTGCATGATAGCAAATTAGATGCACCTTTGTCATATCATACTCGTTCAGGCTCTCATAGTGTGTCTTTTGCATCAGATTGCTATGTTATGGCTGCATCTAGTCTCTATGATGAGAATGAGCCTGTTTCGTTTGATGAAGCACAAAATTCAACAAATTGGATGGCTGCTATGCAATCTGAATATGATGCTATAATGAAGAATGGTACTTGGTCTTTATGTGACTTGCCTCCTAGCAAGAAGGCCATTGGGACTAAGTGGGTATACAAGCTGAAGCATAAGCCTCATGGTACAATTGATAGGTATAAGGCTAGACTTGTTGCAAAGGATTATGCGTAGGAAAGAGGCATTGATTTTGATCAGACCTTTGCACCTACTTGCCGAATGACTACTATTCGTAGCATTTGTGCACTTGTAGCTCATCATGGTTGGAATGTACATCAGTTGGAAATTAAAACAACATTTTTGAATGGTGACTTGTATGAAGAAGTGTATGTTTTTCAGCCCCATAGCTTTGTGCAAAAAGGGCATGAAAACCAAGTGTGCAGGTTAAAGAAGGCATTATATGGTTTAAAGCAAGCACCACATGCTTGGTATGAGAAGATACATGCCTATCTGATTGCACATGGTTTTGAGAATAGTCCAACTGAAAGCACCTTATATGTTAAGCATGCTAATGATGTGCTTCTGATCATTGTTGTCTATGTTGACAACATGTTGCTCACTAGTCCTATTGAGAAGCATATTGCTGATTTTAAGGCTGATTTGCATGTCTCATTTGAGATGTTTGATTTGGGGCATTTGCATCACTATTTGGGCATTCAGTTTATGCAAGTTGATGGTGGAATTGCTTTGTGTCAAATGAAATATATTGACACATTATTGCAGCATTTTGGCCTTGAAGACTCTAAGCCTATTGCCACTCCTATGGAGACAGGTTTATGATTGAGTCTTCATGATGTTGGAGATGCATTTGATGATGTTCTCTATCAGCAGGCTGTTGGATGCTTGATTTACTTAGGCATTACTCGGCCAGATATTCAGTTTGTTGTCTCACAGATGAGCAGGTTTATGCATTGCCCAGGAGTCAAGCATTGACAGGCGGTTAAGTGCATCTTTTGCTATTTGAGTGGTACTCGGTTACTTGGGTTGTTTTATCCCAAGGGGGGATCACTACCGCCAGATTTGCATGCTTTTTCTGACTTTGATTGGGCTAGTTGCTATGACACTCGTGTGTCCACTAGTGGCTTTTGCTTCATGCTTGGTAGCTCATGTATATCTTGGTTGAGCAAGAAGCAGCCTACTGTGGCCACTTCTAGTTGTGAGGCTGATTATAGGGCAACTTTCACAGCGAGTGTTGAGTGTGTGTGGCTGGCCTTATGGATGATTTGGGTGTTGGTCAAACTTTTGCCACCACCATCTTCACTGACAGTCAGAGCGCATTGGCAGTTGCGAGGTGAACATTGCAGGTGAACATTGCAGACCTTTTCACGAAGGCTCTGTCTAGGGAGAAGTTTGAAGCTTTCCGCAAAGCTTTGGACTTACTTCCTTTTGTGGAGTGATTTCCACATAGATTAGCACTTCCTTATACATGAGTGCCAGCTCCTTGTTTCACCTCATCACTCTCAGGGGTGATTTGTTGATATATTTAGGTAGTGATGTGTGTGAACACACTAGGACCGCTAGGGCACTTTTTTCCCTCTTTAGGAGGTTTTTTTCCCCCGGCTTGTATATACGCCTATTGCCCTAATGGGCTACTTATCTTTGTACATTCTCTAGTGATACATTCAATATTGTGTGTTGTGCTCCAAGCTTCTGCTCCTTGTGCTGTTCGCGTGCTTCCACAGACGTCTATCTCCAACAGATAAACGCAAATCTATGTTCATGAAATACTTATAATTAGCATATTTCTATGTATATACAATACATACATGTTGCTCACTCAAAAAGTTTTTAAGATCATTTTGAAGAAACGTGATAAGGCAAGATATATACATAAGGATACAACTTTATAGTTATGATGTCCTTCATCAAACACTTATCATCTCCAACCTTGGATTTCTTGGCATATGTGCCCATGCAGGAGAACATTCCAGACCTTTTTACGAAGGCTCTGCCTAGGGAGAAGTTTGAAGCTTTCTGCAAAGCTTTGAGCTTACTTCCTTTTGTGGATTGATTCCACATAGCTTGGCACTTCCTTGTACATGAGTGCCAGCTCCTTGTTCACGGCATCACTCCGAGGAGGGACTTGTTGGTCTATTGAGGTAGTGATGTGTGTGAACACTCTAGGACCATCGGGGCACATTTTTCCCTCTTTAGGAGGTTTTTTTCCCCCGGCTTGTATATATGCATATTACCCTAATGGGCTACTTATCTTTGTACATTCTAGTGGTAACACGTTCAGCATTGTATGTTGTGCTCGAAGCTTCTTCTTCTTCGTTGTGTTGTTCACCTGCTTCTGCAAATGTCTAACTCCAACATATTTGTGTATGTATAAATATGCACATGTGAATGTGTGTGTATGTAAATAATCGGATTATTAATATCTAGTACCTTTATTTGCTATGCAATCAGATTCTGATCAATCAGAGGTTAATGGTATCAAGACAATGCATCAAGAAATGATACTATATTGTCTTCATGCCAATATCTCATCAAGATCAGTGGCATCCATGACAATGCATATCAGCTAACAGAAGGTTCTTGTTGTATAAGTACAATACAACTTCGTGAAAAAGGTGTATGGATCTATGAAATATATCATCTCATATATCAAGAGCTCAGAGCAAAGATCAAGTTGAATCTTGTACCAAGCTTTAAGCATCGCTGATGATGATACTTAGATACCATATGTTGTACTTCCTAAGAGGATTGGATCACATGGTGGTTATATGAGGAACAACAAAGGGTGCATGAGTGCATTTTGGGAAGCATTGAGATTCACAAGAGAAAGGCGGATCATTATTTCCAGAAATTGACTAGAGGTGAGAAAGAACATGATAGGCCTATTCATATGAAGAAGAAAGAGGCGGATGAGATTGTACAGCTTGAAGAGGTAATAGAGCCATTGCGGATGAAAACTCAAGATTTATATAAAGTTAACATGATTCGATGAGATTCGATGAGATTCGACATGTTAAATCCATGTAAATCCTAAGCTTGCACCCGCAATGACTCTGTTTCCTCTTCAAGTTGTACAATCTCATCCGCCTCTTTCTTCTTCATATCAATCGGCCTATCATGTTATTCCTCACCTGTACTGAATTTTTGAAAGCATTGATACACCTTTCTCTTGTGAATCTCAATGCTTTCCAAAATGCACTGATGCACTCTTTGTTGTTCCTCATATGACCCACCATGTAATCTAATCCTCTTAGGAAGCACAATGTATTGTATCTTAGTATCATCATCAACACTCTCTAGGAAAGCTTCTTGATGCTTAAAGTTTGGTACAAGGTTTGACTTCATCTTCGCTTTGAGCTCTCGATATACAAGATGATATATTTCACAAATCCATAGACCGTCTTTAGAAAGTTGTATCGTATTGATACAACAAGAACCTTCTGTTAGCTGATATGCATTGTCTTGGATGCCATTCACCTTGATGAGATGTTGTCACAAGACAATAGCATCAAGAGGAACTTGTTGAGAGATAGAAATCAACTTGTTGAGATAATAGCATCCTGAGGGACTTGTTATGGCCAAATTTTGATAGAAATCGATGACTTGAGCACCTGCTCCTTGGATACTTATGAGAAAAGAGATGCAAAAGGTGAAAAAAAAAATTACTTTTTATGACATAGTTCAATATTTTTTCAAGCACATAATAATGATTTTTTGTTTTTTTATATTTTTATAGGTTATTTTGAAGGTTGATTGATTTTGAGCTGAGCATGAAGGTAGAAATTTCCCATAAAAAAGGGATCACTATCAATCGTTAACTTGAATCATTTGAATAGGTATTAGACAATAGGTTCTCCTTTATTCAACTAGAATATAAGTGAATCCCACCACAAAGATGAAAACATGTTCCTTTAATTTAGAACATGAAGCTCGGGGGTATGCCTAAAATTTTATATATAGCTCTATTTTTTAGGACAAAATTTCTCTCATGTATGTATATATATGTGTGTGTATATATATGTATGTGTATTCATGTGTGTTATATATACATGTGCCAGTATGCACATATGTGTGTTTCATGTGTAGGTATGTATATGCATGTGTATGATATATGTATGCATGTGTTAGTATGCACACATGTATGATGCATGTGCATTTATGTGATATATGCAAAGTGTGTTTATAATTGTGTATCCATGTATATGTATATACGTGTGATGTGTATGTATCTAAATATGTGTTTTATATATATGCATGTGTATATACATGATCTATATATATCTTTATATGTATTATGGTCCTCATTGATTTGAGTAGCTATATATAGAGGCATAAGATTCAGAGGAGAGACATGTCTCTAGTAGGCGGCGGGAGGACTAGATGCAATGTGTATATATACTTCAACCATATGGCAAACACATACGGGTACAAAAGTAAAAGTACTTGTACATGATTGCTAAGTCAGATAAGGTTTCTTGACTGCACTTTTTTTTCAAGGCTCAAGTCAATTTACTGTATTCTATGTGTTAATCATATAGATACACACATAAATATAACAGATAAAAGCAATGCATATCGTGCATTATCACAATGATGTGCCATAAGTATCCACATCTCTTTCAAACACCATTTATGCAACCACAAAGTGCCAAATTCTGTCTCCAATGAAGTAAGTACATGCTTTTTATCTCTCTCATCAAAATCACTATAAAGGAAAAAAATCATGTAAGTAAAACATAAAATATTTATCTCAATTTATATGTAAACTTATACTTACTTCCATTTCAAGTGAAGAAAATGCAAGTAGGAGTCACATGAAACTCTCATTCTTCTTTTAAACTCCAACCTATGCCTCATATATACTATATTTCCCTCAGGTTATATGTCACACTCCAACCCTAGGCTAGCTATGCATGTCCTCATAGGCACCTCTATTGTGCTCTCACGAGCTGGAAATGGTATAGGTGTCCTAAAAACAAATAGATAAAAATAAAAACATGTGTTATAATATCATTAAAAATATTAATTTATGAAAACCTACCTATGGGAAGATAAGAAAACATACCTATGGGAAAATAAATCTCTTCCTGCAAATGGAGTCGCAGAGGAGCCTTCCTCTGGGCACTTGGTAAGCATTTGTGTGGTAAAGTCTAATTCCTCATCGAGTATGTCTACATACTCATGCATGAAAGCTCGTAAGGAATCAGGCAGAACTTTCCCTCTCATAGATTCCTTATGAGAGTAAGTTTCACCTTTCTCTCTCTACTACAATCCATAATATATGTACATATAAAACAAAATGGATTAGAAATCAATATATATATATATATATATGTGTGTGTGTGTGTGTGCATATGTATGTGTATGTGTGTATGTATGTGTATGTGTGTGTATATGCATGTATATATATATATATATATATGTGTGTGTGTGTGTGTGTGTGTGTATGCATGTATGTATGTATGTATGTATGTATGTATGCATATGCATATGCATGTGCATTGTGTATGCATATGTATGTATGTTTGTGTATGTGTATGTGTATGTTTGTGTCTCTATGTGTGTGTATGTGTGTGTCTCTGTGTGTGTATATATATGGGTGTATGTATATGTGTGTGTATATATACGTGTATGTATGTGTGTATTGTTTAAACTTAAACTTAGGATTAAGTTATTTGTTTAAGTTAATTTCAATCTGGGTTCTTGGGATGGTTAGGGGTCTGTAAACAGAGGCCCTGTTTGTATTTTCCCAAACATACAGATTAAGAGTATACTACTTCACCGAATTAACACGCAAATTGGATTATCTTCCCAGTACTGTTTGAATACATTCTTCAGCACACTTCCACACCAGATAGTTACTGTATAACTTCTTCACTTATCGCGTTAATCAATTTACTTAATACTTCATTAACTTCACTTAATGATTTAACTTAATCAACAGAATTGACGAAGCCTCAGATTACATAGAGTTTTTGGTAACTGCGCTTCACTTCCGGCTCTCACCCAGACGAACAGTCCGGCGATGACCATGCCTTCTGCTTCACGCGACTCTTTTATTAATTTGTCAAGAGTTACAACTGTTGCGCTACGCCTTATGCGTGCGACTTTTCAGGGTATACATTACAAAAATTATGAGTTCCTTTCCGGTGGCTTACACTCGCATGCACAGTGGACTCAAACCCAAAATTAGTAAGTACACAGTCAAGGTTCATCTATGATGCCCTGAATATACATAGTGCGAGCTAATTTGAAGGTACGTGTAATCTTCTGCTTTAGGGAATCTAGCATATCCTTCAAAATTGTAGGTTCTATAAGCTGTGCATCAGTCCTAACAGAACTGGCAGCAATGACTTGGCTTATAAGTAACTCTGCCTGCGTCTGCAAAAAGGATTCCTGTAAATAAAATTCGTTGGCCAAAGCCACATCTCTGCGCAACTTTATGTCAGCTACCTCTACATCAATGCGGGAGAGCCTGTTCGCCTGAACTCCCAACTGCTTTTCTCTTCTTTCAAGTTCCTGAGCTTGAAACAACATTGTTTTGTAGAAGTCTCCTCTCTCCTTTTGCACACCTGCAAGTTCCTTCTTTAACTGTATGGTCTTGGTGATCTCAACAGTGAACTCTTGATCTCGCTGGAACAACCGCTCAGTGACATTATGCAATTCAGCTTCTGCTTTATACACATTGGCCGCTAGCGACTGTGAAGCTTCTTCTAAAACACTAAATGCATCCCTCGTACTATGGAGCTCATTGCCTAATGTTGTCATTGCGTCCATCTTATCTGCAACTTCTTGCTTCAATTCTGTAATTTTGGTGTTCCGTTGAGCAATGATATTGTCTTTTTCGATGAGTTGTTCTTGCAGTTGCTGGATTTGAGTATGCAGAGAGTGAATTTCGGCCTTGGCTGCAAGTACTTCTTCTTGGAGAGGGGCAATGTCTACTTCTAGGAGATCAACCTTGCTCTGTAGCTCCTGTTGAATGGTCTGAGTTGCCATCTTCATCTAGAGGGGCAACTGTTGGGAGAGTTGAATGAGTAGTTGGCCCATAGATGCCAATTCAGTGAACATTACGACCGGAGGAAGAGAAGGAGGAGGCTGTGATGATGAGGCAGAGAGGAGCTGAGGTGATGATGGTGGAGAGTAATCGAGAGAGGAGAGGAGATTAGCCGATGCCTCACGAATGGCAGTTGAAGGTGCAGAGGGAGGAACTTCAGCAGCATCAGAAATGGTGGTTAGAGGAGGAAGAGGAAGAAGGGAGGTTGGGACTAATACAATTCCGGTTTCATGTTGAGGGACCAACAACGTGACTTCGGTAACTGATTCTTCATTACTGGTCGTTTGATTGACTGTATCTGCTTGGTCGCCTGCATTTCATGGAGAAGGAGATTGACATTCACTAACAACAGTAGCTTCCGCTGTCTCCTTCACAGTCTCACCATCCGATTGATGAGATTCCTCCCGTTGTGAGGGTTCAGCTACGTCTTCCATAATAACATCTTATTCCGGTTGCTTACTAGGAGATGACGGAGCAGATTCTACCTGTAATGAAGTAGCGGTGTCATGGAAGAATTCAACGTCTGGAACCACGGTGGTGTCCTTTACTTGACTTTGGGACAGGCTGAGGTGCATGCCTTTGCGTTGGAAGAAATGTAGCAGGTCTTCATCATCGTCCTCTTCGAGCATCTATGTAGATTCCTCGTGTAACAACATGGTATTGGTTGGAGGAGGTTGCATGGCTTGTATCACGAGAAGGAGAAGGGTGAGGAGGTGGGGTAATCGGGTACGAGGCATCTCATGCTTCGCTAATTGTTTGGTAACTACTAAGCATTCATGGTGAATGCGTCGGAAGAAAAAGGACGTGAAATTAACCCCCTCTCGTGAGGCAGTATCAATCATCGAGTAGAAATATCGGGAGATACCATACGTGTGTTTTTGAAGGTTTAAGGATGCTATGAGAAATTGTAGTGCGGTGCGCTCTGGCGGGGCGGCAAGGAAGCCGGGGGTTTAAGCATGTTAATGGCCAACACGGGGGTTTAAGCATGTTAATGGCCAGCACTGCTCTATAGCAGGCATGGCGGCTATGGTAGATAGAATCTGCGCCAAGGCAATTCAACGAAGGCCAAGAGCCCTCGAGCATGTAGGCACTCACGCACATCCGAAGTGAGACCCGCACGGAAGGTCACGATGTTCGCAAGAGCTTCCATGGTGCACTCAGAGAAACAAGCAATGACACAGAGCACACAAGGGTCGCAAACACACAAAGACACAATAGCAACTAACAACGGGAAGAACAAGATTAAGTAGAAACTCTGAAAAAAAAAATCAAGCAGCAAGAACCTGAATCATAATGTAGTATTGGAAATATACTGACATAATGGTGACATGCATGCATTAACAGAATCGGCACCACAGAGGCGGCTATTAATCCTGGTTAGATAAGAAAACGGAAGGATTACGGTCAGTTGGTCAACCAAAACACCGAGATCAGAAAAGAAAGGCGAGTGAAAAGAGTGGTAAGCGAAAAAGAGTAAAAATACCGAAGACACCTCATCAGGTGGTGGACGGCAGATAGTAGGGTCGAAGTTTCGAACCATTAATCACTTTAGGGAGAAGGTGACCAGTTAAGGTGGATAACCGAAAAGTTGCAGGTCCCACTTGTTCGGCAATATGGTACAGACCAAAGCAGCGTAGTTTAAACTTTTCGGTGGATCTATTAGACTTAGCATTATAGAAGAGGACTAATTTGTTTACTGTAAACACGAGGGTTTTGAGGAAACGATCATGGTTTTTGGCCTGTCTCAGCTGCACTTCTTGCAACACCAGGAAACTCTCCAAATGCTGTTCATCCAAAGACCATAAAGCCTCCAATCGAAAGGGAAAATATTCTTCCGGTAATAGCTTCCGCTCAAGGGCCACACGCAGACTGGGAACCACCAGTTCCATAGGAGCAATCGCTTCCAAGCCATACGCCAACTTAAAAGGAGTTGTTCCGGTCGCCACTTTGTATGTAGTACGATAAGCCCATAAGACAGCAGGTAGAAATTGGTCCCATCTCTCTGGGCAATCCAACACCGATTTCTTTAAGATGTTCAAGAGCGATTTTTTGGTGCTCTCAGCAAGTCCATTCGCTCATGGGTGATAGGGAGAACTGAATTTATGCACAATTTGGAATGTTTTCATAAGCACTTGCATTAATGTATTTGCAAAGTGCGTACCTTGATCAGTTACTATCTCCAAGGGTAACCCATAGCGCAGAAAGATATCCTTCATTAAACATTTAACAACCACAGCCGCTGTAGCTGATCAGAGAGCCCATGCTTCGGCCCATCTAGTTGCATAATATGTGCATGTCAGAATATATCTGTTATGGGTGATTGTTTCCAGGATTGGTTCGATAAAATCCAACCCCCATTTTTGAAAGGGTTAAAGAGGCACAACGGGTTGGAGAGGGAAGTAGTGCCGCTGTAAAGGCTGACTGGAATGCTAACACTCATCGCACTGTTGTGTTGGAGAAACAATCACTAATTGGACATATATTTGAAGGTCAAATCTTAGGAAGAAAACCCTATGCCTATGTGAAGGGACAAATTCACAAATGTATCATATTTGTAAAGTTAGTTCACTTTAGTTCTAGAAGTTTTTTAAAATCACAAGAATACGAAAATCTATATAAGTTAGTTTGTATCAACTGACGCGGCGAGAGAGAGAGAGAGCGAGAGAATAGAGGAAGAAGTAGAAGAAGGAGTTCATTTTATACGATTGTGTATAGTCGGGCTTCTCTGAGTGAGAAAGCATCTGTAAAACTTCTGAGTTTTTATAGTTATGAGAAGAACTGAGTAAAGTTCTGTGTATGAGCCTCTCTCCATCATCTCCATGATTACCTACTGTGTGATGAGTTACAAAGATCAAGTTTTCCAAGCAACTCGATGCCTGGCATCGAATCTCTGCTGATAAGTCATATTTTCATTTATATTTTTCATTCAGTACTGAAGTGTTTGAAAAACATGATGTTGCTGGAGCAACTCGATGCCTGGCATCGAATTCCAATTGATAAGTCATATTCTAAGTGTGCATGAAATCACCTATAGTTTTGGTGTCCAAAAGATCAAGACTTTATGCAGGAAGTCGATGCCCGGCATTGAATCCCTACTGAAAAGTGGCCAAAAACATCCCAAGTCGATGCCCGGCATCGAATTCTTGTTGCAAGTCGATGCTAGGCATCGAATTCTAATTTTAAACAGGCGCTCTTACTAAAACAGGTAAAATTTCCAGTTTTGGAAGGTCATACAGGGTCATCTTGTGAGAGCCATAACTTGAGTTTTAGAGGTCCGTTTGATGCATATGATAGCTTGTTGGAAAGCTCTACTCTTCTAGTTTCAGCCTATAAAGTTTCATGGAGAAATAATACTTGAGCTAGGATAAATTAGCAAAATACTGAAGGTATGTCATTTCGGTGACTAGGAATTTCTATAGAAGCAAAGTTCTCACTTTAGGCTATCATTTCTCAAAGTTTGGAGTGGCAATGAGTTAATGGTGACCATAGAGGTGTTCTAGTGTCACATTAATTCATTTCTTGTGGTGTTTCATACATCAACAAGTGGTATCAGAGCAGAAAGATTCTCGAGAGCAGAAGACGACAAAGGTACGAGAAGTTTTGTAAAGTTTTCCATTAAAGTTTGAGAGGTGAAGCATTTGAAGACACAAGGCATCAAAAGGTTACTTCAAAAGTATCCTCATACACAAAGAACTTCAAAAGGTATTATCCTTTATCCTTTAAGCTCACAGGTTGCAGCAGAAGGAAAGAACTATGGCAGATCATATCTCCATTGACAAACTGGACAGAGATAATTACCCCGCATGGGTAATGAGAATGGAAGCCTTACTTATGAGTAAGGATCTCATGGTATATGTAACAGGTGAAGAAGAGAAGCCAGTATTTGAAGATGAAAGCTGACCAAAGAAAGAGGAACTTGATGCTTTAAAGCATTGGCAGAAGAAGGATGCAAGTGCAAAAGCCTACATCTACAATACAATCTCTGATCATTTGCTACCACACATCAGAGGATTGGAATCATCTACAATACAATCTCTGATCATTTGCTACCACACATCAGAGGATTGGAATCATCTGAAGATATATGGAATGCATTGGAGTATCATTTCCAAAGTACTACTAAAGCACGGAAAGCAAGTCTATGGTCAGAGTTTACAACATTCAAGAAGAAGCCAAGTCAAACCATTAGTGATTATGTCACTAAGATGAAGGATCTTGCAGATAGTCTTGGATCCATAGATGAAGATGTTGAAGATCACAGATTGATTGCTCAGCTACTTGCAGGTTTGAGAGGGGATGAAAGGTGGAAACCTTTTGTCTTATCAACAGAACTTTCATTAAATCATTATGTTCCAGATTTGAACCAGTTGCTTGGTTTGATGCTCACATATGAGCAAGACTTGAAGGGAGATGGAGATAAAGGACAAAGTTCTGCAATGTACATGAAGAACAAGAAGAAAGGAGATAAAGGTAAAGCAAAGGATGAAGAGGAGTCTAGTTCTCAAGCTTATTATGCAAGAGGTAAAGGCACTGGCAGAGGAAGAGCAAGAGGCTTTGGAAGAGGAAGAGGTAATCAGAATAACAACAAAAAGGCTTGGTGGATCTGTGGATTGAGTAATCATTTGGCTCATGACTGTTGGCACAACCAACAAGGATCAAATCAAAATCAGAACAACAATAGCAGAGGCCGAGGTGGAAGATATCAAAGTAATTTTCAAAGAGGTAGACAAAGTCAAAGAGGAGGCTATGGTAGAGGTGGAGGAAGAAGTTGGGGACAAAATCAATCCTACAACACCACCTACTACAATTATGCAAATGACACACAGAATGAAAGTCATACATCATTGATGATGAATTCAATCAGTACATCAGACAAAGAAGATCTAAAGGTATTTTACATTGACTCTGGATGTTCTAATCATTTGTCAAGAAACATAGAATTGATGTCAGAATTGGAAAAAGGTATTTCGAGTCACACAGTTCAAACTGGTGATAATACAAGACATAGTGTACATTCAATTGGAAAAGTGAAATGCAAGAGTGGAGCAGATTTGCTAACCAATGTTTTGTATGTTCCTACAATACCTAAAAACTTGATTAGTGTGGGACAGATAGTTGAAAAAGGTTTTCAAGTCAGGTTTACAAATGAAGGAGTATTTGTTGAAGATCCAGAAAATGGGTATAATCAGATTGTCTCTGGTAAGAAAGAAGGTAGACTCTTTACTTTAAGAGTGCAAGGGAATATTGGTCAAGCTTTGCTTACACATGGTGAAGGAGTGATTACAGAACTTGATCTCTGGCATAAGAGATTAGGTCATTTCAATGAAAGAGGAATTAAAGCTATGGTTGCTAATCAGTCTGTACTAGGATTACCAATGTGCAAAGTCAACATATGGTTTATAAATGTGAAGCATGTCAAATGGGTAAAGCACACAGGTTACCATTTCAAAAGAAAGGATTCAAACATGATGGAGTACTTGAGCTCATTCATATAGATGTATGGGGACCAACAAAAGAAGGATCTATCAGTGGCTCAAGGTATTATGTTCTTTTCATTGATGATGCTACAAGATGGATAACATTATATGTTTTGAAGGAGAGATCAGAAGTGTTTGGAGCTTTCAAGCATTTTCATGCATATGCAGAGAGAGTCACAGGTCAAAAGCTTAAGAGACTGAGGTCTGATGGAGGGGGAGAATACTTCTCCCAAGAGTTCAATGATTATCTTTGGAATGCAGGTATTAAGAGAGAAATAACCTGTAGGTATACACCACAACAAAATGGTGTAGCAGAAAGAAGGAACAGGACTTTGGTTGAGTTTGCTAGAGCTATGCTAAAGGAGAAGAATTGTCCAAATTATCTTTGGGCTGAGGCTGTAAATACAGCTACATATCTTGTGAATAGATTACCATGTGCAGCTTTGAATGGAATGACTCCATATGAAGCTTGGTGGGGTAAGAAACCAACACTAGATCATTGTAGAGTGTTTGGATCAATTGCATATGCTTATGTGCCATCACAGCTTAGGCATAAACTTGAACCAAAGGCAGAAAAATATGTGTTCATTGGTTATGATGAAAAGCAGATGGGTTACAGATTGTGGAATCCTCTAACCAAACAATTTATTGTTTCTAGAGATGTTACATTTGATGAACAGAAAAGTTGGTATGCAGATCAAAGTCATACAGCTGAAGAATTTGAAGAAGAGGTAAGAAGATGTGAGAAAGGAAAATCAATTGTGCAGGTGAATAGAGATGAAGACTATATGCAAGCAAGTACATCCAGAAGTGGATTAACAAGAAGGAATGAAGAAGCTCCTATATTTGATGAAGAGGTGTATCCAGACACTTATGAAGAATGTGAACCAAGAAGGTCAAGCAGGACTAGAAGACAGCCAGAAAAGTATTCTTATGATACTTCTTACATAACTCAGAAGAACTATGCATATATGGTCAAAGATGATGAAGAACCTCAGAACTATGATGAAGCTAAAGGTAAGAAGCAATGGGAAGAAGCAATGAAGGAAGAGTTTAATGCACTAGAGGAGAACAAGACATGGGAACTTGTTCCTAAACCAAATGGTAAGAAAGTAATTGGAAATAAATGGGTTTATAAAGTGAAGAAGCTTGCAGATGGAAGTATAGCCAGATACAAAGCTAGATTGGTGGTGAAAGGCTATGCCCAGACCTATGGCATAGATTATGATGAGACATTCAGTCCCGTAGCTAAGATGTCAACTATAAGGACAATCATTGCTATTGCAGCTTCAAAAGGATGGACTTTGAGTCAACTAGATATAAAGAATGCATTCTTGAATGGATACATATCAGATGAGGTATACATGGAACAACCTCAAGGGTTTATAGATTCCAGGTATCCAAATTTTGTTTGCAGGTTGAGAAGAGCATTGTATGGATTGAAGCAAGCTCCAAGAGCTTGGAACTATAGACTGGTGAAGTATCTCAATGATCTTGGATATCAAAGTTCAAAAGCAGATTCAAGTCTACTTATCAAAAGAACAGAGGAAGGTACAATCTACATTTGTATTTATGTAGATGACATTATAATCACAGGTACTTCAGATGAAGGAATCAAGGAGGTAAAGAGATTACTTGAGAAAGAGTTCAAGATCAGTGACCTAGGAAAGTTGTCATACTTTCTTGGAATGGAAGTCACCTATACAGATCATGGCATATATGTATCACAAGAAAGGTATCTTCTAAACTTGTTGAAGAAGTTTGATATGGAAAATTGCAGAGAAGCTTCAACTCCACTTGAAGTTAATCACAAGCTTAGTAAATATGATGGTGCGGAATACAAAGATATGAGGAAGTATCAATCTCTTGTGGGTAGTTTGATTTATGCTACACTAACAAGACCTGATCTTAGTTATGCAGTGGGAGTTTTGTCACAGTTCATGCATTGTCCAAAGGACCCACATTGGATTGCAGGTCAAAGAGTTCTCAGATATATCAAAGGAACTATAAAGGAAGGATTATATTATCCTTTTACATCAGATTTGAAGTTGAGAGCCTATAGTGATTCAGATTGGGCAGGTAACCAGGATGACAGAAGATCAACTCATGGTTACATGATATACATTGGTGATAAGCTTGTAAGTTGGTGTTCAAAGAAACAACATACAGTAGCATTATCATCAACTGAAGCAGAGTACAAAGGACTTGTGGAAGCAGCTAAGGAGGTCATATGGATGCAGACATTGTTCAAAAGCTTAGGCATTGATCAAGGTACACCTACAATACATGGAGATAATATGAGTACACTTTATCTTGCAGCAAATCCAATATTTCATGCAAGGACAAAGCACATAGAGATACAGTATCATTTTCTCAGAGAAAAGGTAATGGAGAAGGAGATTGAAGTGGAGTACATTTCTACTAAAGATCAGTTAGCAGACATAATGACAAAGAGCTTGGATGGTGTGAAGACTAGCAGATTCAAAAGCATGGCAGGAGTAAAAGAAAAGAAGAAGATATGAAGGAACAGAGAATGTCAATTAATGATTGAGGGGGAGCTGTTGGAGAAACAATCACTAATTGGACATATATTTGAAGGTCAAATCTTAGGAAGAAAACCCTATGCCTATGTGAAGGGACAAATTCACAAATGTATCATATTTGTAAAGTTAGTTCACTTTAGTTCTAGAAGTTTTTTAAAATCACGAGAATACGAAAATCTATATAAGTTAGTTTGTATCAACTGACGCGGCGAGAGAGAGAGCGAGAGAATAGAGGAAGAAGTAGAAGAAGGAGTTCATTTTATACGACTGTGTATAGTCGGGCTTCTCTGAGTGAGAAAGCATCTGTAAAACTTCTGAGTTTTTATAGTTATGAGAAGAACTGAGTAAAGTTCTGTGTATGAGCCTCTCTCCATCATCTCCATGATTACCTACTATGTGATGAGTTACAAAGATCAAGTTTTCCAAGCAACTCGATGCCTGGCATCGAATCTCTGCTGATAAGTCATATTTTCATTTATATTTTTCATTCAGTACTGAAGTGTTTGAAAAACATGATGTTGCTGGAGCAACTCGATGCCTGGCATCGAATTCCAATTGATAAGTCATATTCTAAGTGTGCATGAAATCACCTATAGTTTTGGTGTCCAAAAGATCAAGACTTTATGCAGGAAGTCGATGCCCGGCATCGAATCCCTGCTGAAAAGTGGCCAAAAACATCCCAAGTCAATGCCCGGCATCGAATTCTTGTTGCAAGTCGATGCTAGGCATCGAATTCTAATTTTAAACAGGCGCTCTTACTAAAACAAGTAAAATTTCCAGTTTTGAAAGGTCATACAGGGTCATCTTGTGAGAGCCATAACTTGAGTTCTAGAGGTCCGTTTGATGCATATGATAGCTTGTTGGAAAGCTCTACTCTTCTAGTTTCAGCTTATAAAGTTTCATGGAGAAATAATACTTGAGCTAGGAGAAATTAGCAAAATACTGAAGGTATGTCATTTTGGTGACTAGGAATTTCTGTAGAAGCAAAGTTCTCACTTTAGGCTATCATTTCTCAAAGTTTGGAGTGGCAATGAGTTAATGGTGACCATAGAGGTGTTCTAGTGTCACATTAATTCATTTCTTGTGGTGTTTCATACATCAACAAGATGTTGTACATACTTGGCGACGTCACGATACATAGTGGGCCACCACAATCCACTCTACAGAATCTTCCGGTGAGTCAAGTCAATCGCAAAATGTCCTCCGATTGGGGCAGTATGGGCCATGGTAATGACTGAAGCAATTTCATGTGGGGGGACACATCTGAGTAGTACTCCTGAGTGATCCATGTAATATAATTGTCCAACAATCAACCGAAAGCGTTGATTGTACGTGGCGAGTCTTCATCGAGCAGCTGAAGAAATCATACCAGGCGGACATCCACTAGTCAAGAACAGAAGCAAGGTGTCATAGTAAGAGGAAGGTACCGGTAATTCCTGTTGATCATCCTGTCTTGTCTCTACTGCATAGATAGCTGGTGTTGTATCATCAACGCCCTCCGAAAGTTCACCGGAATCCAACCGAGAGAGAAAGTCAGCAAGGGCGTGTGCTGACCCTGGTCGATGTATAACAGAGTAATCAAATTCTTGAAGCAGGAATATCCATCGTGCTAACTGTCCTCCCAAATGTTGTTGGCGCACAAGATACACCAATGCTGCATGATCTACGTGGAAAGTGAAGCATCGTCCCAATAGATAATGGCAAAATTTTTTCACCAAATACACTAAGCCAAAAAATTCTCGTTCAGTAACAGAATAGTTACGCTCTGCTGGGGCCAATCTACGGCTCACATAGTATACTGGATGAAACCATTTATCTATCTGCTGCATCAGCACGCTACCAATGGCACTGTCGGATGCATCCACAAAGACATGAAATGGCAATTCCCAATTTGGTGCTTGTAAAATGGGAGCCTGAGTTAACAATGATTTCAGCCAGTTACAAGAAAGTTGACACTCTTTGGTCCATTCGAACTGACGTGGGCTACTGGTTATCAATCGATTAAGTGGTATGGCCAGATGAGCAAGCCAACGCAGATGTCTCCCATGCCACCGGGTTTGGCCCAAAAACCGCATCACGTCTTTAGGTTTCTTAGGAGAAGGAGCCTCTAGTACGGCCTTCACTTTATGTGGATCCACCTGAATGCCTTGTTGTGAAATAACGTGTCCGAGCAACTTACCACAGGATACAGAGAAGACCGATTTATTTGGGTTCAAGCACAAGTGATATTCCCGACACTTTGAAAAACAACACCGTAAATGGTACAGGTGTGCCGACGTATCACCGGATATGAGAAATCATCCAGATACACTCTCATAAATGTGGTGAGATAAGCGGAAAAAATTTCTTGCATACAATGTTGAAACGTATGTTGGGAGTGATGGTTGGATGCACTCAAGAAATGAGTTGAAGCTGCTAGACCAGCTTTGCTTCAGTCCCCTTTAGCTTCAGATATGCTTAGTACACTTGCTTAGCTTCCAAATGACACAAAGAAACCATATATGTACTTTGCAAATGATTTGTGTAGTGATCAAACCAAAACAGATAACTTGGTTCCTTCACAAATCCAAAAAAACTTGCTATTTTTGTAATGATACCTGCTCAGTGTTATGCTCAGTGTGACCAGCACACTTGCAATTGAAACAATTCCTTTTGGGGGAATTAAAGTACCTTAATAAGCTACCATTTGCAAGTGGAATGAAAAGAAATGATAAACCACATCCAGAGAAATTGATTTAGCAAACTTAGGAGCACTCTCGACTTTTTAGGAGTTGTGCAGAACAATACCCATGACTACTTTGAGCGCGATTTATCCCAAATGGCTGAATGAAATCTCTTGAAATTTTGTATGCTTGTAGAAGACCTTGAGCTGGTTCCAACGAGCTCTTAAGCTCTTGATTTGGTTCAGTGAACACTGAGAAATGCTCCTTGGAAGTTGACAGACTTGAAGTAGAAAACACAGAGAACCAGATATGATGAATGTGTAAATATCTATTGATTGATATGATTATACAAGCTCATTAGCATGACAAGCATAGCTAATTGAGGTGTGGTGGTGTAGGCTATGAGGTAGCACTAACACATGCTCATTTACAAGAGCAATAAGCCTCGGGAGTTGAGCTACTACAAAGGAACTGCAGCCGCGACTTTTTCCATAGTTTTTATAGAAGTTTTACTATGATTTGAATTTGAAATTCAAATGTAGGCTCCCTAGAATATCTCTACTAAAAGTAGGGAGATATTCTCTCCATTAAATCAACTAAGAATCCACGACTAATCAAGTTGGTGAGTGGTTACATAAAACTCCAAGTCATTCTTGACTTTTACAAGAAGTAAATAGTAATAGCCATAGATATGGGTTCCTATGCTTTTCCCTTAAGTGAAACCTTCATGAATATAATCAGATCAAGCTTCCAAGCTCCATGCCAAGTGTGAAGACTTGAAATGCACCAACAGCTCCCCCTCAAGTCAGACACTTTTGCTTAAGTCTTCTCTTTTAATCTTCAATCACATCCTGCAATCCAATCATGGATTTGAATCTGCATAGCTTGTTTCCATCCAATGCCTTTGTAAGTAAATCTGCACATTGCATATTAGTAGACACATAAATCAATTGTATATCCTTGCTTAGCAACTTCTCCCTCACATAGTGGTAATGAACCTCTATGTGCTTTGTTCTAGCATGATATATTGGATTAGCTGCAAGGTGAAGAGAGCTTTTGTTATCTCCAAATATGATTGGAGGTCTAGTGTATAGACCTAATTCTGTATACAAGACAATGCCACTGTAGGTTGCTTCTTAGCTGACCAAGAGATTGGTTTGTCACCTGCAAAGCAAATGTATCCTGATGTGCTCCTCATATCATCCTTGCATCCTGCCCAATCTGCATCTGAGTACACTTTAAGATCAATATCTGATGTGTATGGAAAATACAAACCATGACTTTGAGTTCCTTTGAGGTACTTCAAGATTTTCTTTGCTGCCTCTAGATGAGGTATCCTTGGTTTGTGCATGAATTGGCTTAGCACACTAACTCCATATGCTATGTCAATTCTTGTCAAGGTCGCATAGTTCAGACTGCCTACCATACATTGGTATCCTGTAATGTCTTGGACTTCATCTCCTTCATGAGCACTTAGCTTATGGTTGACTTCCATTGGAGTGCTTGAGACTTTAGCTTCCTGCAAACCAAACTTCTTGACCATATCCTGTATGTACTTCTTTTGAGTGATATATATACCTGAGTTGGTGTAGACTAACTCAAGACCTAAGAAGTACTTCAATGATCCAAGATCATTGATCTTGAATTCCTTCATCATCTGTCCTTTGATGTGTCTAATCCCATTGACATCATTGCCTATAATGATGATGTCATCAACATAAACACATAAATATATTACCTCTGTACTACTCCTCTTAATGAATAGAGAAGAGTCAGCTTTGCTCATTACAAATCCTTGGTCTTGGAGGTAGGTTGTCAACCTGTAATTCCATGCTCTAGGTGCCTGCTTCAATCCATATAGAGCCTTCTTCAATTTACAAACATAGTTTACCTTCTTGGGGTCTTCATAGCCAGGTGGTTGTGACATGTAGACTTCTTCAGATATCCATCCATTCAAGAAGGCATTCTTGACATCTAATTGGTACATATTCCAATTCTTGGATGCAGCTATACTTACCAATATTCTGATAGTTGGCATCTTAGCCACAGGAGAAAATGTCTCCTCATAATCAATGCCTTGGGTTTGTGCAAAACCCTTGGCTACCAACCTAGCTTTGTACCTGTTTATTGTTCCATCTGAATTTCTCTTTAGCTTGTAGATCCATCTGGATCCTATCACCTTCATATAGTCCTTCTTGGGTACCAAGTCCCAAGTGTCACTTTCCTTGAGAGCTTTCATTTCTTCATCCATGGCTTCTTTTCATTCTGGCTTAGTGATTGCTTCTTCATAGGTACCTGATTCTTCATGCAACAAATCTTTTGCTAGATATACAGAGTGCTTAGTTACAAGTGATGTGTCATACCCAAATCTGATTGGTCTTTTGCTTTCTCTCTGAGATCTCCTAATGGACTGATTTGAGGATTCTGGTATATCCTCTAGTTGCTTCATCTTCATCTTCCCTTTGGACTTCCAGGCTTTGAACTCCTCAAGATTGATTGTGTCATCATCTTCTGAATCTGGATCTTCTTCCTTGTTTGGTTCTTCTTTGATTAGCTTTGGAAATTCCTCTTGCAAGTCATAGGGTAGACTAACCTTCCTGCACTCATTCTCATACCATGAGTCATTCTCATCAAAGATGACATCTCTGCTTACCTTGAAGCCTTTGTTTGTTGGGTTGTAAAATCTGTATCCCTTTTGGTTCAAATCATAACCAATGAAGATACACTTTTCAGCTTTAGGGTCTAGCTTCCCTCTTACCTGTGAGGGTATATGCACATATGCTACACAACCAAAAATCTTACAATGATCCAGAGATGGTCTCTTACCATGCCAAGCTTCATATGGTGTCATGCCATCAAGTGATTTGGATGGCAACCTATTTATGAGATAGGTGGCAGTGGATACACCTTCTGCCCAAAGATAATTTGGCAACTTCTTTTCATTAAGCATAGACCTAGCTGTTTCTACTATGAGTCTATTCCTTCTTTCAGCTACCCCATTTTGTTCAGGTGAGTACCTTGTAGTAATCTCCCTTTTGATGCCTCTTTCCTGCAAGAAATCTTCAAACTCATTTGAGAAGTATTCTCCTCCACCATCTGACCTTAGCCTCTTCAAGCTTCTTCCTGTTTGATTTTCAACAAGTGCAAGATACCTCTTGAAACAATTAAACACTTCATCTTTATGCTTCATAAAGTATAAGATGGTCCATCTGCTATAATCATCCATGAAGGACACATAATACCTTGAACCTGAAATGGAAGGGTCCTTGCTAGGTCCCCAAACATCTGTGTGTACCAAGTCTAGGTAGTCTTCATGCATGAAACCTTTCCTTGAATAGGGCAACTTGTGAGACTTACCAAATTGACATGCTCCACACTTGTAAATCATGTGTTGCTTGGATACATTAGGTATCCCAAGCACACATTGATCCCTGCACATTTGCTTTAGGGTTCTTTCACCTATGTGACCTAACCCCTTGTGCCATATCTCTAACTCTGAAAGTGTTTGATCCTTGTAATTATATAAAGCAATGTTCTTGGTGTCTTCTAGCTCAAAAGTAAACAATCTACCTGATTTCTCCCCTTTGGCTATCCTTCTGAATCCATGTCTTGGGTCCTCCACATATGCTCCATGTTGTGTGAATCTGACCTGCAACCCTTTCTCCACAATCTGACCAACACTCATTAGATTCTTGGTGATGGTTGGTACATAGAGTACTCTACTCAATAAGTTCTGGCTACCATCACATGTCTTCACATTCCCAATCTTTACAACAGAATGTTTAGTGTCATCACATGTTTGTACCTGATGTTTGCCCTTGGGTTCTTCCAAATCAGAGAGTAGTGCCACATTGCCAGCTACATGGTTAGAACATCCTGAGTCAATATAAAATAAATGATCATCATTTGTACCTGCCTTGGAGGTCATATTCATGATCAATAAGGAGTCATCTTGCTCCTCTGTGTAATTGTTGTAGTCCCTTCTGTTTCTGAATCCACCTTGGTAGTTACCATTGTGGTTGTGGTTGTAATTGTTGTTGTATTGATTATTGTATCCATTGTAGCCTTGGTGTTGGTTGAACCTGCCTCTCCCTTGAGAGTATCCACCTCTTTGAAAGCCTCTACCTCTCTGATTCTTGTAGTTCTTGTAGCATTCATCTGTGGTATGGTTGGACAATCCACAAATGTTGCATGGTGATGAGTTGTAGGATCTCCCCCTACCTGACTTACCTCCTCTACCTCTTCCTCTTGAAGATCTACCTCTCCCTGCATAATTAGCTTGGGAGGTAGAGCCTTCTTCATCCTGTTTCTTCCCTTTACCTTAATCCTTAACTTTCTTATCAGTATAGAGAGCAGAGGGGTTGTTACCTCTTGATTGATCTCCTGCCTTTGTAAACTTAGCTTCATGTGTGAAGAGTTGGCCCATGAGAGTTGTGAGATCTGGGGTATGCATATCCATGTATAGGTCCATTGCAGTGGTGAAACTTTCCCACTTGTCATCTGCCTTGAGTCCATTTGTCACTTGCCTGACTATTTGCTCTTCTTCAATCTCCTCTCCAATACTTGCTAGTTGGTCTGCCACATCTTTAATCTTTGTCACATACTCTGAGACTGATTGCTTGGGCTGCTTCCTAAGGGTTGTGAATTCAATCCACAGTTGATTCTTCCTGGCCCTTGTGTTGGAAGAAAAGTATGTTGACAAGGTTTCCCAAGTCTCTTGGGAAGTCTTACAATTCCTTGCATGAGGTAAAAGAAAATCAGATATAGAGTTAAGAAGGTAAGACCTTGCCAAAGCATCTTTTGCACACCATTGGTTGAGCTTTTCATGTTCATCCTTGGTGGATAGTCCTCTAGTTTTAAATGAGGGCAATTCCTCATCTCCTAATATGTATCCAAATAAGCTCCTTCCTTGTAGATAGGTCTTCATTCTCAATGACCAAGCTTGGTAGTTGTTCCTGTCCAATTTGTCAATGAATGAAGGAAATCCATCTCCCATGTTTACCTTATTTGCTCTGATACCACTGTTGGGAGTGATGGTTGGATGCACTCAAGAAATGAGTTGAAGCTGCTAGACCAGCTTTGCTTCAGTCCCCTTTAGCTTCAGATATGCTTAGTACACTTGCTTAGCTTCCAAATGACACAAAGAAACCATATATGTACTTTGCAAATGATTTGTATAGTGATCAAACCAAAACAGATAACTTGGTTCCTTCACAAATCCAAAAAAACTTGCTATTTTTGTAATGATACCTGCTCAGTGTTATGCTCAGTGTGACCAACACACTTGCAATTGAAACAATTACTTTTGGGGGAATTAAATTACCTTAATAAGCTACCATTCGCAAGTGGAATGAAAAGAAATGATAAACCACATCCAGAGAAATTGATTTAGCAAACTTAGGAGCACTCCCGACTTTTTAGGAGTTGTGCAGAACAATACCCATGACTACTTCGAGCGCGATTTCTCCCAAATGGCTGAATGAAATCTCCTGAAATTTTGTATGCTTGTAGAAGACCTTGAGCTGGTTCCAACGAGCTCTTAAGCTCTTGATTTGGTTCAGTGAACACTGAGAAATGCTCCTTGGAAGTTGACAGACTTGAAGTAGAAAACACAGAGAACCAGATATGATGAATGTGTAAATATCTATTGATTGATATGATTATACAAGCTCATTAGCATGACAAGCATAGCTAATTGAGGTATGGTGGTGTAGGCTATGAAGTAGCGCTAACACATGCTCATTTACAAGAGCAATAAGCCTCGAGAGTTGAGCTACTACAAAGGAACTACAGTCGCGACTTTTTCCATAGTTTTTATAGAAGTTTTACTATGATTTGAATTTGAAATTCAAATGTAGGCTCCCTAGAATATCTCTACTAAAAGTAGGGAGATATTCTCTCCATTAAATCAACTAAGAATCCACGACTAATCAAGTTGGTGAGTGGTTACATAAAACTCCAAGTCATTCTTGACTTTTACAAGAAGTAAATAGTAATAGCCATAGATATGGGTTCCTATGCTTTTCCCTTAAGTGAAACCTTCATGAATATAATCAGATCAAGCTTCCAAGCTCCATGCCAAGTGTGAAGACTTGAAATGCACCAACAACATACTGGGAGCATTCCGCAGACCAAACCACATTATTGCACACGCATACACACCCCAATTTGTAATAAATGCGGTCTTTGGAATGTCCTATTCCGCCATTCGGACTTGGTTATATCCACTATATCCATCTAAAAAGGAGTACATCTCTCGTCCGGCCACATCATCTAGCATTGTGTCCACAAACGGTAGAGGGAATGGATCAGGTACGGTAGCTGTATTTAGTTTCCGGTAGTCTACACATATCCGTAATTGCTTATTCTTCTTAGGGACTATGACAATAGGAGAAATCCAATCCGCATGCTCGATAGGCACAATAAATCCCACCTTCAACAATCGATCAAGTTCGGCTTTAACCTGTGCCGCATAGTTAGGATTCATCCTGTAACTGGGTTGTTTGATGGGTCTCGCATCCTGTTTCAGCACCACTCTGTGTTGATAAATCCATGGGTTCAACCCCTTCATGTCCCTATAATCCCATGGAAACACATCAACGAACTCTTGTAGCAGCTGCAATAGGTGCTCCTAGAAAGTCTCGGATAGTTCAGCCTTTATTTTTACGGGTCCTGGGTTGGTTTGGTCACCTGCAAGTGATCAACTTATCTTCCGGTACATAGAACTCTCGGGACCTTTCCAAATCATCTCGGGACTCGAGTAATTGTTGGAGCATCGACTCATCCAAAGTCTGTTCTGTACTCGACTCGTGCTTACCGGTCAGTGGCACCACTGTGCAAGCTGTCAGACTCCAGTTATCACCCACCGTTTGTAAATCTACAGTGCCAAGTGCCATCAAATCCTTGTTGGCCTTAAGAAAAGTTTCCTCTTCATCATCGGAGAGACCATCCAACATGTGTACAGGTTCCGCTAAATATGGTCATGCATGCAAGTCACAAGGTTTCATGTCGTCCAGTGGGACAACAGATTTCTGGTGATTATTTTTAAAGACTACTTCATGCGCTGACCAGTCTTACACTACCTTAGCTTGTTTTAGCCAGGGACGTCTAAAGAGTAGATTGTAGTCCAGGCTCGATTCTGGTAAATCCAGTACAACAAAGGTCATTTTGAAAACAGAACCTTGTAGAGTGATCGGAATATCTCGCACCAAGCCCATCGGATGGACTCGAGATTGATCAGCCATGTGTACAAAGAATTGAACAGGTTCAATTTGCATCCACCCCAGTCGTTTGCAAAGTGTTGTTGTTGCAATGTTGACACCAGATCCGCCATCAATTAAGACTTGTGTTTTTTTATGGTTTTTGTACCATCCCGTAATCAGGGGTACCATATGGTCCACCATTGGGTCGAAGTTCCGGTTGGATTGTGGCTTTTGCTAGAGCACCCAAGGATCCTAGACTGACCTGCTACTGGAACTGTTGACGCACTCGAGGGACCAAAGCCAATAATTGACCCAAGGGCAATGTAATTGATGCCTTGGATAGAACATCCCACACCGAATCAATTTCTGCTGTTTCTGGTACGGTCTCCAGTATGGGCTCCAATACTGTGTGAGTCAGGTTTCACCCTTCTGGTACTTCCGGTGGTATGCTTCGCTGCATCACCAGAACTGGATCAGAGAAAATACCTTGTTCCTGCATAGCCCACTTGCTTGCTTTTGTGAACACCTTCTGTTGTTCACGAATTCTTGGTTCAAAGATCTCGGCAGCTGGTTGTAATTGTTTTCCGGAACGTGTTTGGACCACTGCTGTTTGTGTATCCATGGCTGAGATGTACACCATATTGGCCATCGGATGTTGTCATTCTTTTTTCTTTTTGTCATACGTAGCTCCATCTTTACAAAATCTTCATATATGCCCGATTTCACCACAAAAATTACATTTAGGAGGTGGAGGAGATGCACCTTCTCCTGATGGACCTGCATTCCACCGAGCTTGTCCAAAATTATTTGACCGTCCTCCTCGATAATTCCTGTATCCCTGATACGGGGTATTCCGCATCTGTGGTGGTACATAATGGCTGGCCGGTTGCCCTTGTTCCTGAATGATGGCATTAACAACTGCTCTGTTCGTTATCTTTGCATTATACAAAAAAGTCTCCGTAGTGTGGTCTGTTGTATGGCAAATAATGATGGAGAGTGTTAATCTCCAAAAGAGCAAGTTACACTTGTATTTAGAACACCTCTATAACAAGAATAACTCAGATCTTCACCAATTTTAGAAGATCAATACTCAATTGTCAAGTTTTCTGAACGAACTATGAAGAAGGAGATTACACAGAAAGTCTGCTGCACATAATTCACTCATTGTCTTATCAAATATGTAAAGTTTTTTATAAAACTTTGTATGAAGTGTCGCCTATAGATTGCGCACCTTCTCCAAGTTGAATCACTCCAAAAGATTTTCAGTAGAACTTGAGAAATGATCTCAACAACTCACCTATGTCTAAAACTATTCTTCTGAGAAGTCAATTTAGACACCTATGACTTTAAACGTTTGGTTCTCTCAATCTAGAACCCATTTCTATAAATGCTTTTAGCCACAAGTAGCTTACCTTCCAACTTAAAGATTAAGTACTTGCTTGCTCAAAACTTTAAACTGTGGAAGGAGAATTGATCAAAACATTCGTATCGAATTTTGCACCTCCTGTAACTTCACTTCTTCTCATTCACATATGCAAATGTTCCTACACTTAATTCTCTCAGCCTGATCACAATTGGAAGCTAAAAATTTTTACAAAGTTCGATCACCTATAGACTTAGACTTGTACAGAAGCATTTCACAAAAGATCTAACACAGAAGGAGAAAACTCAGAAATATCGGGTGCAACACTTTCTTCATTTCTGAGAAAAATTACAACTGAGTGATGAGAGAGTCTTAACTCACTTCTAAGATGTCTAATTACACATACAACTTTTGATTACTCTATTCTCATGCTCTCTCATGCTTGCTCCGACATTTTCATAGTATACATATACAAAAATTTACAACCTTATGACTTCTCAAAGATATAAGCGAACTATCTGTACATATGTGTACACATCTTCCAACTTCTGAATATGTCCTTCCTTCATGCTTCACAACTTGTTCTCTTCTCAAATCCTTGACTTCATTTCCATTTCAAAACATCAATTGGTGATTATCCTGCACCAAGAGCTCCCCCTCAATCATCAATTGAGGTTTTCTCTATCTTCTTTATATCTGCCATGTCTTTGAATCTCTGTAGCTTTGGTCCATCCAAGCTTTTGGTTAGCATATCAGCTATCTGATCTTTTGTTGAAGTATGTATGACTTCAATCTCTTTATCCATCACCTTCTCTCTCAGAAAGTGATACTGAATCTCAATGTGTTTAGTCCTTGCATGAAACACAGGATTAGCAGCTAAATACAATGAGCTCATGTTATCTCCATAAATGATAGGTGTACTCTGTATGGTGTCAAAACTCTTCATCAGAGTCTTAAGCCATATCACTTCCTTTGCAGCTTCAACCATACCTTTATACTCAGCCTCTGTAGATGACAAAGCAATTGTATGTTGCTTCTTTGAACACCAAGAGATTAACTTATCTCCCACATAACACAAGTATCCATATGTTGATCTTCTATCATCAGGATTACCTGCCCAATCTGCATCACTATATATTTTGATGTTTGTATCTGATGTAAAACCATAATACAAACCCTCTTTGAGTGTACCCTTAATGTACCTCAACACTCTTTGACCTGCAATCCAATGTTCTTTCCTAGGACAATGCATGAATTGAGACAAAACTCCAACTCCATATGATAAGTCAGGCCTATTTAATGTAGCATAGATAAGACTACCAACCAAACTCTGATATTGTTTCATTTCCTTGAATTCTTCTCCACCATATCTGCTCAATTTGTGATTCACCTCCATTGGAGTAGGTGCTACCCTGCAATCATTCATTTTAAACTTGATTAACAAGTTTCTCAAATATCTTTCTTGAGTCACATACACTCCATGTTGAGTGTATGAAATCTCTATGCCCAAGAAATATGACAAGTCTCCCAAGTCACTGATTTTGAACTGTTTCTCCATTTGCTTCTTTAGGCTTTGAATGCCTTTCTCATATGTACATGTAAGAATTATATCATCAACATATATGCACATGTAAATGAACCCATCATCACTTGCTTTAACAAGCAAGCTGCTATCTGCCTTAGATACTTGAAATCCAAGTTCTTTCAAGAACTTCACAAGTCTATAATTCCATGCCCTTGGAGCCTGCTTCAAACCATACAAAGCTCTTTTGAGCTTACATACATGATCTGGATACCTTCCATCTCTGAATCCTTGAGGTTGCTCCATGAAAACATCATCTGAAATGTAACCATTCAAAAAAGCATTCTTCACATCTAATTGACATAATTTCCAACCGTTACATGCAGCAATGGCTATGAGTGTCCTGATGGTTGTCATCTTTGCCACAGGACTATAGGTCTCATCATAATCAATACCATATGTTTGAGCAAACCCTTTCATAACAAGTCTAGCTTTATACCTAGACACACTTCCATCTGCAAACCTCTTTGTCTTGTAGACCCATTTGCATCCAATGATCTTCTTACTATTTGGTTTAGGAACCAAATCCCATGTCTGATTCTCCATTAATGCATCATATTCTTCCTGCATAGCTTTCTCCCAATTTTCCTTACCTCTTGCCTCTTCATATGTAGAAGGGTCTTCATCTGCCTTTACCATGTAAGCATAGTCTTTGGTAGCCAAATAAGAAATGTCATAGCTATACCTTGTAGGTTGCCACTTGTGTTTTGATGACCTTCTGAGTTCTCCACTCCTTGAGGTTTCTGGTTCTTCACACTCAGGATCAAATCTTGGCATTTCTTCAACTTCAACCTGCACTTCATTATTCTCCTCTTCATCAAATATCTGAACCTTTGTTACCTTTCTTTTGACTTACAACTTCTTCATCACCTGAATTAATATTAATTGTACCTGCATACCAAGTACCTTGCTCATCAAATGTAACATCTTTTGATACAAGAAATTGTTTTGTGGATGGACTCCACAACCTATATCCCATCTGCTTATCATCATAACCAATGAATACATATTTTTCAGCTTTAGGTTCTAACTTGTGTCTTAATTGTGATGGCACATATGCATATGCCAAACATCCAAATACTTTGCAATGATCCAAGGTAGGTCTCTTACCCCACCATGCCTCATATGGTGTCATACCTTGCAAAGCTTTACATGGTAGCCTATTGACCAAATAAGTAGCTGTATTTACAGCCTCAGCCCACAAATAATTTGGGCAATTTTTCTCCTTCATCATTGACCTTGCAAACTCAACAAGAGTTCTATTCCTTCTCTCTGCTACACCATCTTGTTGAGGAGACTACCTGCAAGTAATTTCCCTTTTTATACCTGCATTCCACAAGTAATCACTGAACTCATTAGAGAAATACTCTCCCCCTCCATCTGACCTTAGTCTCTTCAATTTATGGCGTGTAATTCTTTCTGCATACACATGATAATGTTTGAATGTATTGAATACCTCTCACTTATCTTTGATCACATAGATAGTGATCCATCTGGTAGCATCATCAACATAAATCACATAGTACCTTGAACCATTGATACTAAAATCCTTTTATGGTCCCCACACATCTGTGTGTACCAACTCAAGCTACTCTGAATACATAAAACCATGCTTGGAATAAGATTGATTATGAGCCTTACCTAATTGACATGCCTCACATCTGTATGTCATATGTTGACCTGCAACATTAGGCAATCCAAGCACTGAACCATTGTTAATCATATCTTTGATACCTCTTTCATTGAAGTGTCCAAGCCTCTTGTGCCAAAGATCTAACTCAGAGATCTTATGTCCTCCATAAGTAAACAAGGCATGACCAACATTGCCTTGAATCTTCAATGTGAACAACCTTCCTTCTTTCTTCCCTGAAACAATTTGTTTATACCCATTGCTAGGGTGTTCCACAAACATTCCTTCATTAGTGAATCTAACTTCATAACCTTTTTCAACAATTTGTCCTACACTTATCAGATTCTTAGGAATTGTAGGAACATACAAGACCTTACTCAAGAGGGTGCTACCATCCTTGGCCTTCATTGATCCAATTGACTTCACATTGTGCTTTGTATTGTCACCTGTTTGAACAGCATGATTAGATACCTTATTCTCCAAATCAGTCATCAATGCTATGTTACCACTCTCGTGATTGCTACACCTTGAGTCAATGTAGAAGACTCTTTGGTCTTCACTTTGCCTTTCACAAGTTGCATTCATTATCAATGTTGAATCCTCCTTCTGATCTAAAGCATAATTGTAGTAGGTATTATTGTATTGTTGACTTTGGAATCCTCTACCTGCATTTCTTCCAAAGTAATCCCTACTACCTCTTCCTCTGAAATTACCTCTTTGATGTCTGCCACCTCTTCCTCTTGAATTAAAGTTCTGATTATATCCACCATTACTCTGAGTATTATGCCAACAATCATTAGCTAAGTGATTTGTCTTACCACAAATCCAGCAAGCTTTGATTCCATCTTTATTATTCTTGCCTCTTCCTCTACCTTTGCCACCTCCTCTTCCTCTTAGGAAGTTGGCTTGACTAGTTGTGCCTTCATCTTCATTTGCTTGTTGCTTCCCTTTGCTATTTTTCTTCTTATCCTTTGAGTACATTGCATGACCTGTACTCTTGTCACCTTCACCTTTGACATCCTGCTCAAAGGTTAACATATGTCCTAGCAACTGATTTAAGTCAGGAGTAAAATGATCAAGTGATAATTCAGTAGTCAAAATAAATGGCTTCCATTTGTCATCACCTCTCAAACCTGTGAGGATTTGCCTTACCAATTTATCCTCTTCAATGTCTTCATCAACAGCTCCTACTGCATCTGCATTGTCTTTCATTCTTGTTACATAATCTGAGATGGATTGAGAGGCCTTCTTCTTGAATGTGGTAAATTCTGCCCATAAGGATGCCTTCCTAGACTTTGTGGTATTTTGGAAATGCTCCTCCAAAGCATTCCATATATCACTTGCACTTTCAAGACCTCTAATGTGAGGTAGCAAGTAATCATTGACTGCCATATAGATAATGCTCCTAGCTTGAGCATCTCTCTTCATCCAATTCTTCAAATCTGATAATTCCTCCCTAGTTGGAACACTAGGATCTCTGAACTGAGGCTTTTCTTCTTCACCTATAATGTAACTTATCAAGTCTTTGCTCATAAGATGAGCTTCCATCCTCATTGACCATGCTGGATAGTTCTCTCTATCCAATTTCTCTATTTGAAGAGAATCTCCCATCCTTTCTTCTCCTGTGTATTAAATTCTTTGAACTTTATGAGTAACAGATGTACCTTTACTTTGAATAATACTCCTTCTGACTTCCTTGATGTCGTATGACCTTCTTCTCAAGCTTTATCCTAAGCTTTCACCTTTTGAACCTTCAGATGTTGAATTCTTTGCACCTGCAGCAGTCGAGGTCCTCTTTCCTTCAATTCTGATGCTTCCTGCTCTGATACCACTGATGGAAAGTGTTAATCTCCAACAGAACAAGTTACACTTGTATTTAAAACACCTCTATAACAAGAATAACTCAGATCTTCACCAATTTTTAGAAGATCAATACTCAATTGTCAAGTTTTCTGAACAAACTGTGAAGAAGGAGATTACACAGAAAGTTTGCTGCACATAATTCACTCATTGTCTTATCAAATATGTAAAGTTTTTTATAAAACTTTGTATGAAGTGTCGCCTATAGATTGCACACCTTCTCCAAGTTGAACCACTCCAAAAGATTCAGTAGAACTTGAGAAATGATCTCAACAACTCACCTATGTCTAAAACTATTCTTCTGAGAAGTCGATTTAGACACCTATGACTTTAAACCTTTGCTTCTCTCAATCTAGAACCCGTTTCTACAAATGCTTTTAGCCACAAGTAGCTTACCTTCCAACTTAAATATTAAGTACTTGTTTGCTCAAAACTTTAAACTGTGGAAGGAGAATTGATCAAAACATTCGTATCGAATTTTGCGCCTCCTGTAACTTCACTTCTTCTCATTCACATATGCAAATGTTCCTACACTTAATTCTCTCAGCCTGATCACAATTGGATGCTAAAAATTTGTACAGAGGTCGATCACCTATAGACTTAGACTTGTACAAAAGCATTTCACAAAAGATCTAACATAGAAGGAGAAAACTCAGAAATATCGGGCGCAACACTTTCTTCATTTCTGAGAAAAATTACAACTGAGTGATGAGAGAGTCTTAACTCACTTCGAAGATGTCTAATGACACATACAACTTCTGATTACTCTATTCTCATGCTCTCTCATGCTTGCCCCGACATTTTCATAGTATATATATACAAAAATTTACAACCTTATGACTTCTCAAAGATATAAGCGAACTATCTGTACATATGTGTACACATCTTCCAACTTCTGAATATGTCCTTCCTTCATGCTTCACAACTTGTTCTCTTCTCAAATCCTTGACTTCATTTCCATGTCAAAACATCAATTGGTGATTGTCCTACACCAACAAATAACACAATACATTTGATTCAGAGCGCATGTTGAGCTACTGTGCCCTGGATGTTTGCATTTGGTACAGCATATCTATTTCAAAGGATCCTCATTGGATTGCCTGGACGCTTTCAGCCACTCTAGAACTTCAGTGAATCCACCCACTTTGTTTTCTAATTGTAATGCCATAGCAATGATGGCATCCAAAGTCATTCCACCCACACACCGTTAATCATGATCTGTTTGAGTTGGGGCTTTAATCCGTTGATGAACCACTGAGTGATAACGTCATCCCGTAAATTCGCATGTGTTGGTGGTAGCTTCCTTAAATTTGCCTATTATTCTGCAGGTAATCAAAGATTTCGGCTGGGTTTTTCTTTAACCGGAATCGTTGCAGAAAAGCATCCTTCACATCATCATACTTCTGGAAGTGGTTCAAATCATATTCGGTTAGCCATCGTGCAGCTTCATTAACCAGGGTTGACTGGAACACAATAGCTTTATACGCAGGGTCTGCGGGGTAATTCAGAACTGCATAATTAATCTCAAAGATCCATACATGCGCATCAGGATCATCCCCTAGAAAACCTCCAAATTTTGTGTATGTGACCCTCGCTGGTACTGGGCGCGGTGGGATAACATGTTGCTGCTGATGTTGTGGTTGCGGTTGTGGTGATGTTTGTTGTTGTTGCTGTGAGCCACTCATGGTACTGTTGTTAGTGGCGTTGTTGTTGTTACCTGAAAATTGGGGAGGTATCTCTTGATATTCCTAAACTGTATGGTCAACCTGCTCACTTTCCGATCCTAAAATGTCGTTGAACCAATTTCTTAACTCCAAATCTAACAGCCCTTCCTCAACTTTAGTGTCGAAATTAGCTAATCGTGCACTGAAAAATGGTGAGCACAATAAGTGTCCACCAAACAGCAACGCAGTTTCACCGAAAAGCTTCGAATCGCCACTAGGTAATATCGAACTCTCACCAAAACTCGCTGAATTCTCACCGGACCAGACTTCACTATCACCAGAAATGTTCTCACCGGATAACGCCAACCTGTCACCGAAAGTGACCGAATTCTGACTAGATAATGCGGGATTGTCTCCGCATTGCGCCTCTGTACAACCAAAAATCACCATACTTTCTTCAGAAGGGACCGGACTTGCACCAGAACGCACCGGATTCTCGTCGTGTGCTACCGAACTACCATCGGAATTGCCGCTGGCTGGCTGTACTGAACCTTCTGCAACTGGACTTGATTGTCTTGCACTTCTACCATCAGGGGGTGTTCCTAATAATTTCGGAACTGCCCAAGGATGTCGATCTCTGCGGTATTTGGGGTATGATTCGCCGGAACATGTTACAGGCATATATCAAAGAATTCTTCCTCGATCTTTAATCTTCGATGCAAACGAGTACTCCATTTCCCATAGACGGCGCCAGTGTTTAAACTTAAACTTAGGATTAAGTTATCTATTTAAGTTAATTTCAATCTGGGTTCTTGGGATGGTTAGGGGTCTGTAAATAGAGGCCCTGTTTGTATTTTCCCAAACACACAGATTAAGAGTATACTACTTCACCGAATTAACGTGCTAAATTGGATTATCTTCCTAGTACTGTTTGAATACGTTCCTCAACACACTTCCACACCAGACAATTACTGTATAACTTCTTCACTTATCGTGTTAATCAATTTACTTAATACTTCATTAACTTCACTTAATGATTTAACTTAATCAACAGAATTGACGAAGACTCTGATTACACAGAGTTTTCGGTAACTGCGCTTCGGTTCTGGCTCTCGCCCAGACGAACAGTTCAGTGACAACCATGCCTTCTGCTTCACACGACTCTTTTATTGATTTGTCAAGAGTTACAACTGTTGTGCTACGCCTTATGCGTGCGACTTTTCAGGGTATACATTACAAAAATTATGAGTTCCTTTCCAATGGCTTACAGTATGCATATGTATGTATAGTGTATGTATGTGTGTTGTGTATGCATGTGTGTGTATGTATGCATGTGTGTATGCATGTGTGTGTATGTATGCATGTGTGTATGCATGTATACAAATGCATATGAGTATGTATGCACATGTGTGTGTATGTATATGTCTATGTATGTATGTGCATATGTGTGTATGCATATGTGTATGTGTGTGTATGCATGTCTAATTTGTATGTGTGTGTATGCATGTGTTTGTGTGTGTATATGTGCATATGTGTGTATGTATGTGTGTATGCATATGTGTGTATGTATGTGCATGTGAGTGTATGTGTGTGTATATATCCATGTGTCTGTATGCATGTGTGTATGTATTTATGCATATGCTTGTGTGTGTATGTATGCATATGAGTGTATGTACACATTTGAGTGTATGTGTGTTTCTATGCTTAGAGGACCTTAAGTATAGGGCCAAGATTGGATATATAATCACGCAATAAACTTGAACCTTAGGAAACATCTTCTCTAGATTTGGATTAATAAGCAACATCTTATGATTGAATTGGAGGGTCACAAACCTTCTTATTCCAATTCTCTACACTTGGCATGTGCTATAAGGTATATTATGTATAATGCCTTGATCTTTTGCGGATGACCCATGCAAGCATTGGAGCTCCCTTCTTTTCCAAATTCGAGTGCACTTACAAAAAAGGAGTGACTCTTGATCAAAAAACAACCACAAAAGAACATCATGCAAAAGTGCCAACATCATAACCGCACAATCATTGAAGAAATATCAAGAACCCCCAAAAACGAAGCATATATGGGTGAAGAAAAGCTAGTCACCAACTCATTGACTAAAGAGGAGATGAACAATTCATGCCCATGAGAACATGAATATGACTATCAAGCTTCAAGAACAATAACCAACGAAGACCCAACAAATATGGATACCTAAGAATTTGCTAAAGGCATGCCCTAATGCTTCTCACATCTAGGTGAAAGTTTGCTTGGAAGTCCAATCTTCTCTCATTGAGATACCCTACAAAGAGAAACCTAGGCAATCTTCATATGCTCCTAGAACAATTAAACCTAGATCTCACTCGCAATATGAGCCTTTTACTCACACTACCTTGACTAATTGGAAATGGGTACCTAAACAAGCCCATATATCTCCTCAACCAAACCCTTCTCATGTACAAGCCCACATTGTTTCATAAGCTTGCCTCCATCCTTAATGATTATAACAATAATGGTTCCATATATCATTGTTATCCCATAGGAAGTATAATTTCACACATATTCCTTGTAACATTAACTATGACCCCTGTAAAACCTAGATGAGCTTCTCTTAGACCTCCTGCACCATGTTGAGATTATGCACTTTCAAAGTATGCATACAAGATTGGTTTAGTGACATGCATTAGGCACACCTTGAGCATAATTGCATAAGGCATATGAAGGGATAAGTATGAGGAACCCATGTCAATATTAGAATGGGATCGCGGTCTTCCCATTTGGGATCAAATGTCTTCAAAATATTGACATGTACTTTTCTTGTCTTAGCAGTTTTTCAGAGTATCTTCAGAGTGAAGAATCATGGAAGTAGCAAGCATGAATAGAATGCCCATCGACCTCCATACCATACCCATAGAGGAGGAATATCCCCTGCCTCCACTTCCCTAGTTTGGAGAGGAACCTCGAGTGATATCAATCAAAGATCCACCCATAAAGAGAAAGTACATGTCAAATCACATTGGTTCCAAGGGTTGTTGGAACCCTTAGGTGATGTGCATTATGTATGAGAAACAAAGCTTGAATTCAATAACAAATGGGGTCGTTTCTAGTTTTTGTCACAAGAATTTGAAGGATTACAAAACTTAAAAGAACTACAATCTCTCTAGGAAAAATCAAGCTTAGATAGATACTTCAATGCTCCTATGCCAGGCATATTTCCAAAGGTGTTACTACCTTATACATACATTACAATAGAGACAAGGTAGAGATGTCATGGTGATACCATCCTTAGGCATCAATGTGTTAGTGGTTCCATGGACATATGACATCCATGGGTTTTTGGGATCTAGGGACATATGGGATCCCTAGAATTATCAAGGGTTTACATCATGGTGTAGGTAGTGCTTTTGTTCCATTTGCCATGTTAGAGCTTTTATTCTCTTTGTTTGGATCCATTCATGGCATCTCATCAATGCTTATAGAGTCCTCTTGCTTCCTTTTTGTTGGTGAAGAAGCCTATGTCTTCCTCTTGCAATGTATTTGATTTTTTATGTTTGAGCTTGGCCTAGAAGTGGGCTATGTGGTTGTTTATAGAAGCCTTGTATTGTTGCTTGGCTTGGTGTCATGTGTTGCACATCTTTGTGATGTAGAGAGAGAATGTGTAAAAACCGTAGGCAAGGTATTACTCTCATAGAGAGTAAACTCTAGTTCCTTTACAAAAAAGCCATCCGTGTGGAAAGAGTGATAAAAACCCTTGTGTAGACTTTGACACATAAGTGCACAACCCATATCATAGGTGAGTGTGTAGACGCCAACAAGTATGGTTGGCTTATCCTTAAAGCATTTGAGTGGATTATGTATTAGTACAAGGGTGAAAAAATGGTATTTTCCTTTGGATTGTGCAAATTAGTAAACAAATCCCAATGGCCGTGGCTTTCAATGGTATGTGAGCATGATTCCCATAAATATATTCGAATTAGATGCCTAGCTTTGTGTCTTATTCATATCATAAAGTTTTGCCGAAAAGCACAGAAAATACCACTTCTCTCTTTGTCAACCTAGGTTTAGCTGGCTTGAGCCGATGGCATCATTGATGATGTAAAAATGTAGTTCATCGTTTAGCGAACATATCTCGGTCAGGTTTGATGGAATGGGAAGTCTCTCTCTCTCTCGCACGTGTTGCACCATGGTGAGGGGTTGCGACAGATGCCATTGGAGAAACCATGCCGTTCCACATCTTCGTATCCGTCAGCAACACCAAGCTAAGTGCGGTAGCCTTATGATCATCTATCACTGAACAGATCAACAACCAAACGTTCCAGCTTCTGCAACGTTTGTCGCTTGACTTCATGGGACAATCTCCTTGTTTTTAGGTAGATTATCTCCATCTTTGTTTCTCTCTTTCCTCAGGTGATGAAAGATTGAAATGTGTGCTTCAGAGTGTCTCTCTGTCATCAGCTCTAACAGAACCTACTTGCTATCGGCCTGAGAGGTAGCAACATCTCTCTCCTGCTCTCACTTTTATGATGTGACAAGAGCTGCAGCTGCGCCATTCCTCTTTGAAAGAGATTAACTGAATGCACCTGAATGGACCATTTTGGCAGCCCAATGGTTTCATCCATCGAATCTCTCTCTCTCTCTCTCTCTCTCTCTCTCTCTCTCTCTACCTATCTCTATCTGTTGGATTCACGAGATAGAGTAGTCATTCTTTTCTGCACCTTTGTCGCTTCCAATGCTGCCTCATTAGTCATCACGATAGGTGCACTAGAACTTATCGCGTACAGTGGTCATCTCACTCTTCAATTCAAAGTACAACATTTTCCACAGCTCCCTCATGTCCTACAGTCATTTTAATGTGGTTCGGGAGAGAGCATTGTGTGCTCTTTGATGTTGATATTGGCAGGTTGAACACAGCAGGCCAATGTAGAATGCCTGAGGAGACCCCATCGACGAGACTTGTTGTGTGAGGACTGATGTGGTTATGGTGAGCTTCATAATGTCTAATGCCTGAGAGTTTAGAGATTTCCAGTTCGTTGCCTGAGTAATGGCTTTCATCATTCTCATTGCACCTAAAGAGAAGGCACACGTTCATCCTTTGCATGCTATGATTCTTCAACCGTGGCACTGGGAAGCTCTCTGTCTTCTGCCTCCATGAAGTTCACCATTGCACATTCTCTGAGATGTACCTCAACGCCATCTACTGAAACACCTTGATGTTCTCTTTCTTGCTGTTCTCTTTCTTTTTCAAAAGCGGTATGCGCCAAGCGATAGAATCCCGTGTTCTATCTCCACCATTGAGCTATTTCATTTCTACATCTCTCTAGTGCGGCATTCAAACAGATTTTCTCTAAAGAGATAATGTAGACGAGGAGAACTGAGGATTTTTGTTCTGCATGCGTGTTGCCTAATGAGTTGAAGCAAATGCTACGGCCATGGCTACTCAGCTCATGCACCAATGTCCTATTACTTTTCTTTATCCCCCAATGCAGCACCAAGTTGAAGAGCTCTATTTTCCTTTTCCCTTCTGACTAGCCACAAAAGCTTGATCTGCAACATGCATAATGGACATGTCTGCTTGGACTCATCTTTCTGCAACAGAATAGAGACTAACTCCTCAAATGACAAGGCATTTGGATTGCCTTTCATAAGAGTAGAAACAAAACTCTGATATGAATTAGGAAGACCATTCAGAATGGTCTCCACAAGTGAGCTATCTAGTATAACCTCATCAGCAGAAATCAATTGCTCATTCAAGTCTTTGATCTTTGTTAGAAAATTGTCCATAGAATCATCTTCATTCATGTGCTCACTCTCCAACTGTTTTCGGAAGTAAGCAACACGAGCCTCATTCATAGCTTGGTACAATGTGGTAAGTGTATCCCAAGAATCCTTAGCTATTTTGCAAGAGCATATGTGAGGAATAATGGCACGTTTGACGGACAAAGCTATCAATGCATGTGCATGGGCATCTTTGCCATCCCAACAAATTTACTCTATAGTAGGTGCAGCAGACACAGCAACAGAAATAAGAATATGCAGAATATCATCATCTTCAACACTTTCTGCATCAGCTTCAGTACCTGTAGTTGTAACAGTTGCAGATGTGATAGGACATTTTTCAACACCCTGCACAATGTTCCACAATCCTTTTGCAACCAATACATGTCGCATCATATAATCCCGTAACGGGTAGTTGCTACCATCCAACTTATCCTCAACAGCCAACATACGGAATACATCACTGCTTTTAGCCATGGCCGGTGACTAAAATACCTTGATGCAAAAAATTGATTGTATCTCAAAAAGTTGAATAGAACTGTCGAGACGAATTTTTTAGACCTGTAGAAGACTTCGAGACTCTTATATTAGCGAACAAAACTTATATATAGTTTTGGCACAAAAAGAGGAAATAGCTTACACAAGCATTGTGATAGTGCGTTTGAAGGCCAAAACGAGCTTAGATCCTGATTACAGCACCACAAAGCGAAGCAGTTTTGATCTCTGAAACACCCTTAATATACGTATCAAATTTCATGCGATTTTAAGACTCTTACCGGAGGGGTGTCGACGATGCCCTAGATGAAGCGACGACCTACTCTGATACCAATTGTTGGAGTTAGATGCCTACGGAAGCACGCGAACAACACAAGGAAGAAGAAGAATCTTGGAGCTCAACACACAATACTGAATGTATTACTAGAGAATGTACAAAGAAAGTAGCCCATTAGGGCAATAGGCATATATACAAGCCGGGGAAAAAACCTCCTAAAGAGGGGAAAAAGTGTCCCGGTGGTCCTAGTGTATTCACACACATCACTACCTAAATTTATCAACAAAAAGTACAACATGATCCCTTTGAGGTTGACTAATAGACTATTGGAAAGTTATAAAGACCAATGTTGACGCACCTAAAGTTAATTTCAGTTTTATGCAATGATTGGTTGCATACAACTCTTTTACCTTTAGGATCATATGAGAGACTTGGGAGACTAACTAATTGTTGTCTATAATATGATTTTCTATGAAATGATGCACACATATAATTGGTTTCAAGAATAGTTGAAAATGACAGACATGTTATCATTGATTATTGTTAACTTTTCCATTGATATAAAGTAATATGTAAATTGAAAAAACACAAGAGCTATATTAATTGCAAGACCAAAGTGTTTAGCGTTGATGTCTCCAGATGGTTCATGCACATTGCAAAAATAATTAACATTGAGAAATGCTAACAATTACGTAGCCGATTAGGCAATCTATTGATGTATAGTTGATATTGACCTATATATGCATATAAGGTCCTTAAATTTTTTGTTAACAAGGGAGAGTTCTCATAGTATTAATGATGCAAAGCTTGCTAATATGTCAATGGAATATTTGTAGCGATGTATATATGACATGCCCTTGAATGCAAAGTAGATTGAAGGATTGTTATACGTGTGAGTATAGAAGGTAATGAATATGCAATGATGGTGCTCTCATAAACCTTGAATTATCTATGTGTAAATAAATGCATGAGGGTATGGTTAGTGTATGTAAGCCTAATAAGGTTAAATATTTGAATGGGATTGAAAATCTAGATTGCTTCTCCAGACCTAAATCCTTGTGGTTTGTGATCACACAATTACTTACATGTGCAAAATGAAGTATTGCTACTTCTAAAAATGGTATCAAAGCGACACACGTGTAGCTAGGATTTTAGAAAAGATCTTTTACTATTGGAAAAGGGTATTTGATTTATGATCATAGTCAAGAAGTGTATTTGAAAGAAGTTTGCAATAGAAATACTAGCCGAAGGGGCTTATTGTATTTGCAAAATGTTTTTTTGTGTCTTTTCTAAGCTTGAAATGTGCCTTGCAGCATGGGGAAATATTTGAAGAACCCACGAGCAAAATAAAAGACAATTCGGAAGCCAGAAACTATAGAGGAATGTTGGAAGTTATCAAAGAGAAGCTGCCATAAGGGTTGATGAGACCAAACATTCATCCTTAAGAGTAAGAAGCGTGTCAAAGGCCCAAAACATTTAAGAGGAATGTGATACAAAGAGTTGAAGAAAATAAGGTCAAAAAGAGCCTCTTTGAAGCAAAGAGTTGAAGCCAAGGACTTGAAAAGTGTCTCAAGGCAAAAAGGTATGAAGTAGAGAACTTAAAAAAGTCTCAAAGAAAAGGGTTGGAAAGATCCATCTATTGTGTGTGGAAAGGAATCCAAGCTAGGTCAAGGAGAAGCCTATTCAATAGAGGGAAAGAAAAACCACCCATGAACCAATTCGTCATCAAGAAAGAGTGGTCGAAGAAGACTCTTGATATACCAAACTTTGGGACCTTGTAGAGAATACAAGGAAGTGAAGTCCACAAAGGAAGAGATTCAACAAACTTCTTGAGTCTTGACATGATAGAATTAGGGGAGTCTTTAGAAGATACAAGGACGTGAAGCTATTGTTTGTATTAGAGAACAATAAATTCAGGGAAGGTATGTATTGGCTGTTTATCATCAAGTCAATTATTTTCCTCTTCTAAAAGTACTATATAAGAAGGAAGGTGGAGCTCAAGAAAGATTCTTCTATTTTTTCCTCCAAGGAAACATGTGTAGATTCTCATGAGGATTAGTTAATAAAAGAGCACTAGGGAAGAGCTCTTTATCATTGAAGAGTTTTTATCTTTCCTTATTGGATTTGTAAGAAGCTTGGATAATGTTGAAACTAGAATATCGTCACATGAAAGAGAACTCACAATACAACTCATTGAAGAACAAACCATGGATGGAACTATAGGGGAATAGCCATCAAGATTGGAGAAGATAGTAAGAACAAAGGTGTATGCAAATATTTGAAGCAGGAAGAAAAGATGAAAGGATAATCAAAGCAACCATAATAGTCCAAAAGAACAACGAACAAGTTACTAAGCCTAGAACTAAAGAAGGAGAAACCATGAAGGTTGATATGAAAGGTATTGAAGCAGCCACCAAAACAAAGGGGATTCATGAATACAAATGAGAACTAAATATCATAAAAGGAAGACTGAGGAAAAAAGAAGAAGAAGAAGAATTTATAGTCACCAACATAAAGAGGATCTATGAAGACAAAGAAGCATCCACTATCATGAAAGGAAGGCCAATGACAAGAGGAGAAGAAGAATGTGTAGGATTCATTTGAGGAATAAAAAGAAAGAGGATTATGATAAGAAAGAAGGATCAAGTACATGAAAGGAGAGCTTTAAAGGATTGAAGAGAAGTCATAGGTATGCAAAAAACTTGCTATTAGAGAAAGATGTCCCCATGAGGAAGTAATTTGATATCTCCTTCATTTTGTATACCAAAGTATGGAACCTATTCTTACCTATTCTCCAAGATGGTTACCACTTGCAGTTAATCGAATCAGATGAAGGCTCATTACAAGTAATGAGGGTATGGATGGATAGTAAAAGATTATCCAATTACAAGTTTCATGGGATAAATTATCAAAGTAGCCATGAAAATCAAATAATAATATTGAGTTGGCTACAACCTAACAATGAAGCCTGTCAAGCTATCAAATAGGAGGACTACATATGGTGGATCGTGTGGATTTAAGAAAATGGATTTAAGAAAACTGGTATTGAGGGGGAATTTTAAGATTTAGGCAAGCCATAGCTTGCCTTTAATGGCCTATCTATTGTATGATCCTTCTCAAGATCTATGTTCTCTTTTTTCTCCATAGATACGATCCTTGTACTATTTACTTTTAAAATAAAGTCATATATGCATTGTAAACACTTTTATGTATTCAAAGTTGAGTGTGAATTAACCTTATGCAAGATTATAAGCTAACACTCATGGACACTTATGAATAAAGGTAGGTGATAGAGCTTTATCTCCAAACTAAAGTACAACTATAATCTGATTCATTACCCATAAGGCTTAGTGAATTGTTTTCTCTTTCTTGATGTTGTTCTATGTATGAGTATAGTCGTGAGGCATTGATATCTCAATGAAGAGGTATGCGGTCATGAGAGAATGCTAAAGTTCAAGATATCCATTCAATTGTGCAACAATTAAATCTCCTCCATGGTTTAGAAGTGCTCCATAGTGGTCAATCTTTAATATTGTGGGAAGTTATAGAGCTACTTCTAACTCTAACCATCAATGTATGTATAAGATAAGTATTCACTCATGGCTTTATGAAAAGCATGTGTGTTTCTATATAATGCATCAAATGATGTGTGATAATCTCCTCCCATCCTTCTTATCATCTTGCTCTCAAAATAAATAGTCTCTAGAATGTTATAGTCTATTTGGATGCTTCTGCATCTTGTGCCATAGGGACGGGAATAGCACAAGTTTTTGGAACTATGAATTTTAGTTTTTTTGTAGTTCCAAGAAAAGACATATTTTTACTCCTCTAGGAGTTGAATGAGATCTTCTTCCTCCAAGCTAGATACTAGATTGTTAGCAATATGAGAGCAATGTTCTTCATTAACTTCAATTGCAATGACCACTCTCTTTGTATCTTCTTTATTATAATAGCTCTAGCCTTTTGTTTTCTCTCGTTTTTTCATTCAAGCAATCACCTTTTGCTCCTTCACGTGATATTTTTTGAAATGATCAAGAATATCAATATTGTGTGTTCTAATGTGATTTATAATTAAGGACATTAGCTTGGTCATTCTCAACTTCACGTTCATAGACTTGAGAAACTTCTCTTATAGGTTCATCCATGCTAGATGTATGGTTTAACATCCCCATATCTTGCATGTATTCTTCTTCAAAACAATAAGGGCTTTCTATTGAGAGTTCCATACTCCACCCTTTTGTAAAGAGCTAGAATCATTCACATGCAAGCTCATTTATCCCACATGCAAGGGAATTCTCCCAAACTCCATATAAGCAATGACTCCCTTCACTCCCCACAAGTCATTCCACTCTAGCTCATTGCCAAGAGTGTGCTTCCTCTCCTCATGGAGTCCTCATGCTGCTAGAAAAACTCATGTAAGTCTTTTCGTATTAATCAAGTTCACTATGTTTTTATTTCTTTTGTTCCATCCTCCGTAATCTAATTAGTGTGTGATTAATGGTAGATTAGGAGTTGTTTTCGTTATTTCAACATGGCATTCGGTATTGTTTTGATAGCATTTCCTTTTGTGTTTTGCTTTCATTATCTTTATTAGCATGTATTATACTCTTAATCCCTCCCACCCTCCCATATCTTGATAATAAAAGTGCTTCTAAGCACTATTTCCTTGTGTAATTAAGCATATGTTAAATCTTAGCTTTGCTTTGTTATCATTTTAGATTCATTCTAATTCTTCTTGAGTTAATGCTTTCATCATCTCCTTCATTAGTATAGATGCAACATGTTCTTTTAATCCCATTTTCAATACTTCTTATTGTTTGCTCATTTTCTCTTAGAGCATTTTGTTTCTTCCATATAAAATGGTTTCAAGCACTACAATCTATAATAAAATTGCTTGTTAGCACTTCAATCAGTTCATAAAGCACTCCATATATGGATTGGAGAAAAGTGTTTTTGAACTAGGTAAGCTTTCAACTCATAGGGAGACTTGATGCTAGAGGAGGATGCACCTTGAAGAATTTCATATCTCACATTGCAAATCGGAACAACAATGAGCTGCAAAAAAGATAGCAAGTGCTTATAAACACTTAACCTATCATCAAGCAGACAATCTTCGAGAGCTTTCGACTTCAAGTTAAACCTCATGAATCACTAGCACCATCAAAGAAGGTGAAGCAGCAATAGTAAGCTCATTAAGAGAAATCGTGTGCTTCTAGACGAGGCAATACATAGCTAAATGAAGGAGATAGAGAATGTTGATGTGCAACTAAAGGTAAAGAAAGTGATGTTTGAATTCAACTTGACACATTGCTAGATATTTTTCTGCACCATCTTCAAGGTGTGTAGGCTCTCTGTGTTGCCTTTCTCCTGCCTTTAAGGTGCACTGCAGACCAGTACAGGTGGTTTGTAGTTGCTTGAATCTAGCATCATAGAGAGCAACATGAGTAACGCCTTCCATTTGCGAGGCCATATATGCACATTCACAGAGTGAGAGAGAGCAGAAGAAATCTCTGATGACTTCAGAAGCTACAGATGATGTTGTGCCACTTGTTGGAAGTGACTACCGATGATGCTATGTCATTTTTATGAAGAGAGAAAAGCAAGAGGAATTACATCTTCATTAGATATGTGCGTTCAACATCTGAGCAAACTGTAACCACGGTTTACACATCCGTCAGGACTTGACACTACCACAACGTGTCTTGCTGTTTGAGTCATTGAGGATGAGTCTCAGGAGACCAAGAGGGATAGATCACCAAGACATTACCACAAAAAGGAGTGGTGGCTACTGTGAACAAACGGTCATCAGATATGGTGCATCAATTGTGATGGTTGCAGATGATAGACAACTTCTATGCTTTGCGTGCATCTTTGTTCTTACCTGCAAAGATAAAAACTGGAGATTTTGTGCTTTTTATCCATAATAGTGCCTTTCTTTTTGGTGGTAGCTAGATTTACCCCCTGATTCGGCATGGAAATGAACCTTCTAGGGCCATCGAATAGTTTGTAGCAGATGAAGGTGCACCCTTAGAGAGTGATAGCACGCCTTTTCTAGAGTTGAATATGGTCATTGGTAAGTAGCAGAAGACTCTCTTTGGTAAGTAGCAGAAGACTCTCACAACACTCAAAATAGCATGTTTGTTCATAGAGCGAGAGGACTAAACTACTATGCCAATGTGTCTATGCTATAGCCACAGGACTCGAAATAGGGCTTACCTCTCATAGAAGGACAAGATGTAATTTTCTTCAAATACAGAACAATCTTTGTGCTAGCTGTTTTCTCATTGACTAGGATCGGTTGATTCATTGAAGCAATGAAGCATTAGCCAGTCTCACATAAGATGATGATGACATAATCAATGATGTATTCTATGAATGTCATATTTAGGAAAAATGAAAGTGTTGTTTGCAGCTACTGCTTATGGTTTTATCATGACCTACTTTGATAAAGCTTTAATTCCAATGATATATTCACAAATCCTCACATTTTTTTAAAGATAAATCTATGATGTCATATACATATGGATTTTCAAGTTCATGTGTCCTCATGATATATTCTCTAGTAGCTTACAAATTTTTCCAAGCATATATTTGTGAAGGGACTAGACACTGCCACCCACAAGAGTGGTAAGACCTTCCCTATGGTTTCCAATGACACTCTCTTAAATATGTATCTCATAAAGCATAGAGTTGCACAAGTCTTTTTCAAGCATATGAGATATGTGGCCAAGCGCAAATATCAAAGGCATGCTAAAAAGAGGATCAAGGCATCTACAACATGAAGACAAGAAGAACAATGGAACTCAAAATCAACAACAAGGAGTCCGCAAGAAGGAAGAAGTCCCTACCAAAGATCCCATCAATGGATCTCGGGGAGACTTCAAAAGATGTCATCAAACCAAGATCAAATAGAGCAAATGATCCACAAAGCACCACCTACCCCATGATGTAAACCCTAAATGTCTAGGGATCCCATATGCCCCTATATCCCATAAAGCCAATTGGATCCCACATGTCCAAGTATATGTCTTTGGATCCCATATGTCCCAAGATCCTAGGGATGCCATATGTCCCACACACCATGGATCCCATATGTCCATGGAACTAAAAACCACTGGATGCCATATGTCCCAAACTTGGATCCCATATGTCCAAGTTATGTCCAAGGATCCCATATGTCCTTAGATCCTAAAAACCAATGGACTAAGTGATCCCATATGTCACTAGTCCCCATCTTAAAAACAAAAGGGTCATCACATGGAGGGGGGGTGTTCAGAGTTCTATGTTCCACGCTTTTCTCAAAAGCTAGAATCATTCACATGCAAGCTCATTTATCCCACATGCAAGGGAATTCTCCCAAAATCCATATAAGCAAGGCCTCCCTTCACTTCCACAAGTCATTCAACTCTAGCTCATTGCCAAGAGTGTGCTTTCTCTCCTCATGGAGTCGTCATGCTCCTAGAGCAACTCATGTAAGTCTTTTCATATTAATCAAGTTCACTATGTTTTCATTTCTTTTGTTCTATCCTCCTTAATCTAATTAGTGTGTGATTAATAGTAGATTAGGAGTTGTTTTCTTTATTTCAACACTTTCCATATGAAGGATTTCATAAGCAGTATCATTTGATTCAATGTCACTTTGTGTGTTGTTTATCATGTTTCATTGAATCTCTAAGATGCATTCTGTGTACCTAAGGACAAACCTAGGGACTTGTGGAGAAAGAGACTATACCTCGATCCCCCTCAAGTGCATAAAGTGGGGATTCATGCTTTATTTATCAATCCGAGGAGTATCAAAACCTAGCCGAGTGTATGAAGACATGCATTCAAGTGATGATCAATGCAAATGAGCTTTCCCTAAGAGTGCAAACAAGTCCAAGCCTATTGCAAACAAGCTTCAACTTTCAGTCATGGTGTCACGATACTTGGAGCAGCAGCCAACAGTAAATTGAGCTTTTCTCTCAGTTCCAAACTCCGAATATAGCAAATAGCATATGCGTTTTGAAACTCTCACGAAGACGCATCCAATAGTGGTATTTTCACTCAATTCTAACGCTTCTACTTCAAATTATGAGCAAAATACTGAGTCATAGGAATGACCTTCCTACACTTCAGCACTTCCTACACTTCACACACACCATATCAACAGCAAACAAACACTTTCATGGATAGACAACACTTCCTAACACTCTTTTCAAGCAACACACATGCACACAAGCTCACAAAGAAGATGATACAGAAACGAGAAGACACAAATTCGAAATTCTGTGCTCTTGATTTTCACAATGGCAAAAAGTGCTTACAAAGAGTCACAAATTGACTTATATACATGTGCCCTAAAAATAGTCCTTTCATACAAGAGACCGGCACTTTATTCACTACAAGATTAATTTCCTACTAATATACATGGGTAAGCTACTAATCTCCAAGGGTATGCATCTAGAGGACTCCTCTAGTGCATTTACAACGGAAAATATGTTACAAAATGATTATAATACAAAAATAGAGTGTCCAAATCGGAAAAATTTTGGGGCCCTTCTTTTTTTCTGCCTTGTGCTCTTCTTAGCTCTGCAACACTCTCCCCCTCTTTGTCTCTATCATCCCTTGACAGGCTTTACGTCTTGTATGTCGCTTGTTTTCTCCATGCACCTCTTGGTCGGTTTTCCCTCTTTGTCAGACTGGCATTACGTTTTGATGGCCCTGTTCTTGATTTTTCTTTTACATCCTTTGGACCTGATGCATCCGTTTTGCCTGTTCTTTTCTTTTCATCGCCTGCAACCCGTGGAGATGGACTACCTAAAATTTGTAGTCTAGTTCACCAATAACCTCTTTAATTATGGGTTCTGTGTTAAGTCGGGCTGCCATGCATGCCACCAGTGGAAGGTATGAGGATGTGGTTCTTCAGCCTTCGATCTGGACCTTCCAAAGATCAAGAGGTTGAAGCACCCTCTTGTGGTTCTGGAACCGTCGGATATCTTCTTGCACTTCTTCATGGATACTTCCTGGCCCTGGTTCCTCCTTCCCTCCTACGTGCTTTTCCTTGATGTGTGCCCCTACGGGGCTCTGTGCAGAGATGGGTGTTGCACACCCTGCGGGGCTTCTTGCAGAGACATATCTTCTTTTAGTGAAGCTTCTTTCTTTGTCTTCTTCTTTTCTTCTTTTTGCTGGACTCTCCCTCAACACTGCCCCCCTCCTGAACTCTGTCGTCCCCGACAGGCTTTGAAAGTCGACTGGAGTATGTTTTATACACTTTTTGCTCTGTCTCATTAAGCAGATTAGCTTCACGTATCATGAGTTGCTTCCACTGTTCTGCTTTCACACCATCATGTGGTGGTTGTCTATGATCAGCGAAGAAGCTTAGTTCGTATGCCACCAATCTGGCATTCAAGTTGGATGACATCTTTAAGAAAATTTCTGAATCAATTTCAAAAAACCATGTGAAAAAGGCTTCTTCGAATATTTGCATATATGTACTCGGTAAAAACATAAGCGTAGAATAATATGCCATTATTGTGGGTTGGATAGGCATAATAGACAGATAAAAAATGAGGATATCTGTTCCTTGATTAATACCAATGAAGTTTAAAAATGTATAAGCCGCGTGCTTGAACACTTTCAAAACTGTAAGAATCATGCTTAGGATTTTATTTGTCATCTTGATGGTTAAATCGGGGACTATTGCGTAACAGTGTAGCCAAAATTCGATGGTTTTTACCATGTAATCCTCTGTCGGTAGATAGTTATGAGATGGACTTGGAAGTAGCGGATAGTTCAGCCATTGTTTATTGATCACGCCATTCTTTTGCATGTCCAAAAATTCTCTTGCTTCTCTGCGACACGGTGTTGGGCAAAATGAAGGATTTACCTGTAATAGACATGGTGCTGCTTGCCAGTGCACCCGCAATGTAGGATTTTTCTCCAAAAAAATTATTCTTCGTACAGGTTGTGCCGCTTTAAATTCCTCTTGAGTATACTGGAATGTATCATTTTTGAAGTGTAGCTGCTCATCAGGATCTTTCTGTGTGATCTTCTTTATGTATTGCCTTGTTTTCTCTTTCAATAGACCATACGGAATGTTGAAAGGCTTCATTATTGTGCCCAAGTCCTTACCCTTTATTTTTGCTTCTTTCATTACTTTGATCACTTCATTTTCAAAATTCTCTGTCAATCGGGACACCAATAGGGCCCGTTCCTTCTTACCTATTTCTGCAGTGTATGGCATTGGATGATCATCATGTGGTTCCGCTATCTGCTCTTTTATTGGAGAATTATAAATCGGGGGAGATAGAGGATGTACCTCTGATGATGTTGTTTCATCAATGTATTACATTGTTCTTTGACTGTGAGTAACTCTGTTTCCTTGGCTGAAATCTCTTGTTGGGCTCGAATGAGCTGTGCGGACAATTGCTCACTCATTACTTGAAATTGATTCTTTTCCCGCATGGCTTTGTCGTAATCTGCATCCATGTCCATCATTTGTTGTTGTGTATCCATGGCCGTTTGAGTAATGTCTACTGGTTTTAATTGAGTAACGTCTACATTTAACCATGTGGTAGGGATGCTAGGTTCTTCACCCATGGTAACATCTTTCCCCTATGCCACATATAAAGTAGTATCATGGGGCTGTCGAATATGGAGTTGTATCCATGGTTCATCCTCCCTATGGTCAATCTTGCCTTGTGGCGTATTGTCAGGTACTTCAATCACAATTTGTTCCTTATTTTGAGGGAGATTTTCTTCTTTATCCATGCAGGTTTGTATTTCTTCCTTTACAGGGGGTACTGCATCTTTAGTTGTGATTTGAGCTTCCTTAATGCTGATTCTGGATTGATCGTTAAATTGAATAATATGTACTGGTTCAGTGGGTGCTTCTTGGTTTCTTGCTTGTGACTGTTGATTGTCAGGTGTAATTTCGACCTGGTTTATCTCTGTCCATTCCTCATTGTGTGTTTCTATTCTTATGTCAATGTCCAATGTGTCTTTCTCAGGGTTGGATTCTTCATTTGAGCTCCAATCTTCTGGGGTCTGTTCTTTATCCTTTTGTTTATTGGCTTGGCTTGCCTGTTGGTATTGATTACCTTGAACATTCAAATTCACTTGACCTTGCATATACATGTGCGTTTCTTCTAGTGCTGCTGAGAGTTCCCTTTTTGTAATCGGCTTCTGTGTCAAAGGAATTTTTGGCAATGTGTGGGTCCTCTTCGATTGTGGTGTCTCTTGAGCTTCTTCCTCCCTAAGGCATTTAGTCCCTCTCATGGGTTTCTTCGAATTGGTTCCCACTTTCTTCAATAGAGATGACTATTTTCTCTTTCTTTGGAACCGTTGTAGACTTTGCATATTTTGCAATCTCCGTTGAAGTTGGCATCAAGTGTAAGCACTCCTTCATTTCAAGTGCCTCATAAATTAGTAGTGTCAATGCCGAACTTCCATTCAGGAACTTTTTCTGACCCCACTTTTTCTTTGCTTCAAATAGGCGGTCCTGAATATACGGGGTCAAATTTACTTGGTTTCCCACTTGCCTCATTGCATGTGAAAGCAATTGCACAGCAAATTTCTGAGGTGTTGTGTATCTATGCATACTAGGGAAACAAAAATGTTGGTGCACTAAACGAACCGAGTCTTCAATATCTGTTCTGTTGATTTCCAAAAACGTTCTCTTTTTGGGATCATGACACTCATCCTTGACATTGGTTAGACCATGTTGATTCCATCCAAAAGCTCTGTTGATTAACTCATGAGTGAATCGAATTGTTTTCCAGGTACCAACTTTGTCAAGCACTCTTGCTTCAGGGACTGATGGCTTATCTGATGCAGATTGTAGTGTATTCATAACCTGTGTGCATCTCTGGAAATCTGGCAAATATATTGGAAGTCTTAAGAATTCATCAATACCAGCCCTTGTCCATACATCTGTCATGCGAGGTAGTCCTTGTATGATAGTCTTGAAATCTTGAGACATGATCGAAAAGTAGTGATCCCGATCCATGATCTTAATGGTGGCCATAAAAAGAAGCTCGGACACTGGTTGATCATCCAAAAACCAATGACATCTTGCCTTCGTGATTGACTCCAAGGGAAGAAGAAGGATCTCTTCCTCTTGCGTAGCCTCAGAATTAGAGGATGTCATCTGCACTCAATATATAGCAGTAATCAGTGGCAAGCTGGTATCAAGAATCATCCTTCACTTATCCTTCTTAAATTTGCAACTCTCCGAGTGGATTGTGTCGTCCCTTCCCCGTGGGTGTGAGAAAGGTAATATCTGGAATCTTTCATACTTTTATATATTTTTATGTTTTTGTCTGAAAGAAAAACAGAAAATTTAGGTCATAGCCGAAGCGGTTATTGAATCATTAGTTAATTTCTCTTGGATTATGTACAAATGCTCTCCTATTCCCCAAGAGTGAAATGTGGTTCACTATCCTGAATTAGAAGAAGAATGTGCCGAATGCTTGGCCTTGTAATGTGGCCCTATCATGCATACTTTGGATTCTTGTGACTCCAAATGTGTGCAATTTGAATTACTTGGTTGATGCATACAGATTGTCTTGCCTATCAGCAGCCCAATCTGCTTTACTCCATTGGGATAGTCTTTATTCCTAGCATTCCTAGAGAATGTAGTGCTTTTCATGTAGTGTTTTTGCTTCGTCCGCTATTCGAATCTTTGAATAATTTTTGTTACATGGCGAGGTTCCTGCTCTATCTTGTAGTGGTTTATCTTCTTTCGTTTTGCCTTTAGATCATATTGATTCTCCTTGTACCTTGTCTTGTCCTTTTTTATCATTGTTACTTGGGCTCCTGACTTGGGAATCCATATTTGTGTTCGGGCCGGCTGTGCGGCTGTCACCTTCTTCGAAATCCATCCTCTAGCAATTCTTTGTGGAACTGTGCATCCAAAGTGACTTGCATTTTTATTATGTTGTGGTATCTGATGTCGATAGTAGTTCTGTTGTTGAAGATATGCTGTCACTTGATCCTTCCTGATCCAAGCTCGTCTAGTGTAAGGAATAGGGTATATTCTAATGTGTGCAGATTTGTAATGGTTTTGCTGACTTGTCTCTCTTGTGCTCGGTTCCTCACTGAGGCTGTTATAGGATAGAACACTAATCATGTGATTTACTGGATTAGAAGATTGTGTGCAATCGAGATTCGGTGTATCCTCACATGAAGTATTCGATGAAGGGGTTTCCATAGTGCGAGTGAACATACATTCATCCTCGTGTTCATTTGAGTGAGCTCTCGGATCTATACCTTTGGCTTTGACCGGTCGTTCGTCTAGCATGCTGAATACCTCATGATGTCCTATCTTGGTCGAGATGTATCCTAAGGCCAACTGAATAGTCACTTCATATTCGTATATCCAGTCTTGACCTAACACGAGCTCTTCTAATAAGTCCGGGTCGTGGCATACTAAGAGTTTTTGTTCCATCGTGTTGTTTCCAAGATGTAGGGGTAATGTGATCTCACCTATACATTGAGTAATTCTTCCTCTTATTCCAATGAGTTGTGCCTTAGAGGGCCATAGTTCTTCCTTGAGTTTTTGGGTCAACAAATACTTGATACAACTTATGGCTGCTCCTGTGTCAATGAGAGCATCCACTAAGTAGTATTCCTTTGTTCCAACACCCAAATTCAAATAAGGTTGCGTCATTTGCTGGCCTAGGTTTTCAATGGCTCTAAAATTAGCCATTGGGATGAGTTCCTCTCCTTGTTGATATCTCTCATCTCTCTCTTTCATCCACTCCTTTTGTTTCTTGATTCATCCTAGTGCTTCTTGTCTTGCTTCTTCTCGTATTCTTTCTTCCTCTATGCGCCTATTTTTACCCATTATTAGTCGTGACATTATCTCTTTTGTCAATGGTTCTAAGTATTTTTTTACTCGACAACCACTGATATAGTTTGGTAATACTTCTCCATCTAGGGTTTCTAAACTGATGGCTCCACTGGTAGATATACGATTGATGGTCAATCAGCCATATCCTCTTTTCTGTAGTTTCTTCGCGTGTTGTTTCAAAGTATAAACCAAAACTAGATCTCCTTCCTTCAAGTTTTTATCTTTAATATGAGTGTCAAAATAGGCTTTTTGTCGCCTAGAAATCCCTGCTACCGCTTGTAACCTAGTTTCATGTAACTTTTTTATTTGATCCAATTGAGCTGATAATTCATGTCCAGTCCACTCGTAGGTTGTTGCTACTCTGAGAGTGGGTATTAAGAAATCAATTGGAAAAATAGCATTATGTCCGTACACCAAGTTAAAAGGGGTAGTTCCTATGGCAGTTTTGTAGGCTACTCGGAATGCCCATAAAGCATGATGCAATTGCTTATCCTAATCCGATCTACCATTGTTCACAATTTTAGTGAGGACTGTACACAAGATTTTGTTTGAACTTTCGGCCTGTCCATTGGCTTGTGGGAGATAAGGGGCTGATTTCTTATGAATTACTAAGAATTCATTCGGTAGGGCCTCTATCACTTCATTCACAAAGTGTGTGCCTCTATCACTCACAATTTCTATAGGCAATCCAAATCTAGTGAATACGTTCTCAAAGAGAAACTTGGCCGTAGTCTTTGCATCGTTTTTCTTGGTTGCTTTGGCTTCCACCCATTTGGTCAAATAGTCTGTGGCTACTATTATGTACTCAGCATGGGATCCTTTAGCTGGTGGGCTAATAGGTCCTATGAAGTCTATTCCCCATTTAGTAAAGGCTCTGGCACTCATCATGGGTTTCAATGGCATTTCATCTCTTCTTATTGGACATTACGTTCGTTGAAAGGTATCACAACGTTGAACATATGTGGATGCATCTTGATGTAGAGTTGGCCACCACATTCCAGCAAAGAGAATCAAAATGTCCTCCTGCAGCTCCTGTATGTTGTTGAAGATAAATGTACAAGCTCATTTTCATATGAGCCATGCTTGGATAAATTTACCAACTATAAATATAAAGAAAAAAGTGGAGGAAAAAAGGAAAAAATAATAAAAGAAAAAGTCTAGTCAAAATTCATGATGAGTTAGAGATACAATATCTTGCCTTGTAGTTAGTAGCATGTAGTGGAGAAAGTGGTGAGTTAAGAAGGAGAAACAAACTACTTCACATGCTCATTGGTTATAAAAGTGAAGTGGGAGCACATTCAAAACAAGGAGAGAAAGATGCAAGAGCTCCCAGTAGTCGGATCTAGCCATTTTGTCATTTTGGTTTTCCCTTAGGCTCCTTCCAGCCGCACGTCAGTTTGTACACAGCTCTTTGCAGAGCTCATATCTCAGTGCATATGTAACCATTTTGTGCGTTTAAACATTCATTGGAAATCTTATCTCATGTACCTTTCGCATATCAAATATCACTTTGAAAACTTATGTAGTTTGTGAGATATCAGTGAAAGAGTGAAGTCAAATTTTTTAGTATACCTATGTAGATAGGTAGTCTATTTTGGTCGGTTCAGTTTCCCAACCAAAACATATCCAAATTGCGTGATGTTTGTCTTCTTGGAAAGCCCTTGGCATCTACTTTCAGTGTCTCAAATATATCATTCAGATCGTTCATAATCTGTGAGATATCTGTTAGAGAGTAAAGTCCAGTTTTACAGTGTACTTATGTGTGCAGGTGGTCTATCTTGATGAGTTGAGTTCCCTAATCAAAACTCATCCAAATTACTTGATTTTTAGCTTGTTGGAAAGCTATTTGTGTCTACTTTCTTTATATCAAATATCTTTCTCAAAGGATATATATTCAGAGAGCTATCAGTCCGAGAGTGAAGCTCAGTTCTTTAGCATACCTATGTGGACAGGTAGTTCATCTTTGACAGTTGTGTTTCCTAATCAAAAGTTGTCCAAATTAAGTCATTTATAGCTTGTTAGAAATCTCTCTTTGTCTAATTTGATTGACTAAAGCATCAAGTCCATTTGAGTTTTGTGTTGAGAGCAGCAAGCTATCTAAGGTGCAGATGTTTGTCCAAGTGTTGGACATACAAGGGTTCACTACACACTTCCGTTGCGCATAGGAGAACTCATTCTCCACAGTTGGTATCAGAGCAAACTTGGTGTTGAAGCTTCATCAACAGAGCTTGAGGTGAAGCAAAGCAAAAGAGGAGCTAGAAAACAAGAAGGAGCTTCACAAACGCAAGAGCAAAGGACTATAACTATTCGAGCTAACTCTCAAAGTCTTTGATACTCTTCAATGGATGACTTGGGTCAACAAGTAGAGAAGTTGGACAAGGATAACTATCCCGTGTGGAAGTTTAGAATGACCAACTACCTAATGGGCAAAGGCTTATGGGGTATTGTGAGCGGCGATGATGCTCAACCTCAAATCAATCAAGCTATGGCCACCAAAGTCCAAAGGAGGCAAGCAAAAGAATGGGAAGAGAGGAATAGGAGAGTCATGTTCCTCATTTCGCAAGTCATTACTAATGCCATGGTAGGTCATATTCAACATCTAGAGAAAGCTAAGGATGCTTGGGAAGCTCTTGAAAGGATGTATTCAACAAATACCAAAGCTAGGAAACTTCAACTCAAGAATGAGTTGAACACAATCAAGAAAAGTTCGAATCAATCCATAGCTGAATATACTTTGAAGATTAAGGAGCTAAGCGATGCTTTAGCTTCTATTGGCACAACCGTTGAAGACGAAGATCTTGTGTGTTATACTCTCAATGGCTTGAGAGAAGATGAAAGATGGAAGCCTTTTATAACTTCCATTAACTTGAAAGATGTATATCCAGGTTTTGAACAACTAATCCCTCATCTTGTCACAGAAGAGCTTAGCTTCGGTGGTCCCAAAGGAAAGGACAGCCACAACCAAATGTTATATGCAGGTCGAGGTAAAGGAAGAAACTCAAGAGGAGGCTCAAGAGGAAAAGGAAGAGGTCACAACCACTCCAACTACAATCAAAACAATTCGGAAGACAACAAGGATGCATCAAATGCCAACACACAAGGAAGAGGTCGAGGTAGAAGTAGAGGAAGAGGCCGAAGCTCCTACAAAGGTATAACATGCTATCATTGTGGTAAAGTAGGACACTATGCTAGTGATTGTTGGCTGAAGAATGGAAGACCAAATGGAGGCAATCAAAGGAACCAAAGCAACTATGTAAGCACCTCAAGTGAAGGAAGCAAGGACACACTACTTGCAATGAGACATGAGTATAGAAGCTCTTGTGAAGATGACAAAAAATGGTACATTGATTCAGGTTGTAGTAACCATATGTCATGCCAAGGAAGTTTGTTCACTAATCTACATGTACCAAGTGGAAAAGGATGTGTTGAAACAGGTGATGATAGTCAACACATGATTGAACACATTGGAGATATAAGGCTTGGAGATACAAGCAGAGCAAAGGTACTATCTAATGTTCTTCATGTTCCTACAATTTCAAAGAACTTGATTTCAGTAGGACAAATGGTAGAGAAGGGTTATCATGTCATATTCAATGAGAATGGGTGCTTCATAAAGAATCCAAAAGAAGGCTTCAAGGTCATTGCTCGAGGTAGAAGAGAAGGAAGGATGTTCACTTCGGATGTCCAACATCCACATGGAAAGGTCATGTACATTCAATGTGGGAACAAGAAGATTTCAGAGCTGGACTTATGGCACAAAAGAATAGGACCCATCAACATTCCAAAGTTGAAGGACATGAGCAAACATGAAGTGGTAAGAGGTCCTCCAAAATTTAATAGCATTGGACTACATGAGTTATGTGAAGCTTGTCAACTAGGAAAGCAAACGAGGCAGCCATTCAAGAGGAGCAATTATGTGGCTCCAAATACCTTGGACTTGATACATACGGATGTATGGGGACCAACCCAAGAGGCATCAATGGCTGGTAATAGATTTTTTGTCACCTTCATTGATGATCACTCAAGAAAGGTATGGTTGTTTTGTATGAAGCAAAAATCAGAGGTGTTTTCTATATTCAAAAGATTCAAAGTTGAAGTTGAAAAGGAAACAGGAAGGTCTATTAAAACCTTAAGGTCTGATGGTGGAGGAGAATACTTCTCCAAAGAATTTTCAGATTTTCTACAAGAGAATGGGATCAAAAGACAATTTACTTGTAGGTATACACCACAAAAAAATGGAGTAGCTGAGAGGAAAAATAGGCAAATTGCTGAAATTGCAAGATGCATGCTCAACGAGATGAAGGTACCATTGTACTATTGGGCTGAAGCTACCACAACTGCCATTTACTTGATGAATAGGTGCACAACATCGGGAATACATCACTTGACTCCAGAAGAGGTATATTCCGGTAAGAAACCTGATCTTACACACCTCAAAGTTTTTGGATGTGTTTGCTTTGTTCACATTCCACAAGAAGTTAGAACAAAGATGGAACCAAGATCAGAAAAATGCATTTTCATCGGCTACTCGACGGAGCAAAAAGGATACAAGTGTTACAACCCTAGAACAAAGGAATTAAGAGTCTCGCGAGATGTGGTCTTTGATGAACTAAGACCATGGTATGAAGATAAAGGAAAGGAAAAGATTCTTGAAGAAGATTGTGATGATTATGCAGGAACAAATCAAAGAGAAGTTCAACAATCAAGCACAAAGGCTTCAGGTCCAGAGGCATCTACATCAAATGAAGAATGTTCAACATGGAGGGGGAGCCATTCTTTGTCTCCAAATTCAGCTCATAGTAGAGCCAAAGATGCAAGTGCTACTCCAAACAGTGAGGTAGATGCAAGTGAAGAAGAATATGAAGAGGTAATCACTCCGATGGTAAAGCTAAATAGGTTAAAGAAGCAACTCTCTAAAGGCAATGAAAGAAGATCTTCAAGGACAAGGTATCCAACTCAAAGGTTGAGTTATGATAGTTTTATGGCGACACATTTTGCATACATGATGCAGGTTATCAAAGACAAAGAGCCTGAGACATATGAAGAAGCTTGCACACAAAAGGAATGGAAGCAAGCTATGAAAGAGGAGATCAAAGCTCTCAAAGATAATCACACATGGGAGCTAGTGCCAAAGAAAGAAGGTATGAAGATTGTTCCAAACAAATGGGTGTTTAAAGTAAAGAGGAATGCTGATGGTTCACTAGCTAGATATAAAGCTAGATTAGTTGCCAAAGTATTTAAACAAACACAAGGCATAGATTATGATGAAGTTTTCAGCCCCGTTGCAAAGATGGGAACTATCCGAACCTTAATAGCAATTGGTGCTTCAAGGAGATGGCCATTATATCAACTTGACATAAAAAATGCTTTTCTTAATGGAGAACTACAAGAAGAGGTATACATGAGTCAACCGATTGGATTTGAAGATGAAAACCATCTAGATTTTGTTTGCACGTTGAAGAAGGCACTTTATGGCTTGAAGCAAGCACCAAGAGCATGGAATCAGAGATTGGTAGAGTGTCTAACTAAGTGTGGATACAACCCAAGTAGTGCAGATCCTTCGTTGTACATGAAGAAGGAAGAAAATAGAGAGGTATATATTTGCATATACGTCAATGACCTCATCATAAAGGAAATGATGTTACAGGGATTAAAGATATCAAAAGGAAGCTTGGTAAGGAGTTTAAAATTTCAGATCTTGGAGAGCTGAAATATTTTTTAGGAATTGAAGTTGTTTATGGAAAGAGTGGCATCTACTTGATGCAAAGGAAGTACTTGTTGGATGTTCTTTTCAGATTTGGAATGAGTGAATGCAAACCACTCACTCAACCCATGGACACAAATACAAAGATTTGTTCAAATGATGGAGAACCATTGGAAGATGTAACGACATACAGAAGCATTGTAGGATCATTGATCTATGCAAACATTACAAGACCTGATTTGTCTTATGTTGTTGGTGTACTTTCTCAGTTTATGCAAGCCCCGACAAGTGAACACTTAAATTCAGCCAAGAAAGTGTTGAGATACATAAAGCATACAGTTAATCATGCTTTGTTTTACAAGTTTGATAAAGAATTGCAGGTCAAAGGCTTTAGTGATGCTGATTGGGCAGGCTCAAAGGAAGATAGAAGATCAACCTCAGGTTATGTGTTCATGATAGGAAGCAAACCTATCACGTGGAGCTCAAAGAAACAACCTACTGTTGCACTTTCATCTATGGAGGCTGAATATAGAGGATTAGCTTTTGCCACATGTGAAGCAATGTGGATTAAAAAGCTTTTGGCTGATCTTGGAGTGCAAGTTGGAACCATCCCTATATACGGTGATAACATGTCAAGTATTTACTTGGCAAGCAATCCTATGTTTCATGCAAGGAGAAAGCACATAGAGGTCCACTACCACTATGTAAGGGAGAAGGTGCTGAGCAAAGATGTGGAGGTAAAGTTCATCAGAACCAAAGAGCAAGTTGCAGATATGTTTACAAAGTTCTTGGATGCTTCTAAACTCAAAGGTTTCAAGGATGCGATAAATTTGAAGGACATGGATGAAGATAACTCCCAAATGAGCTTGAGGGGGAGTGTTGAAGATAAATGTACAAGCTCATTTTCATATGAGCCATGCTTGGATAAATTTACCAACTATAAAGATAAAGAAAAAAGTGGAGGAAAAAAGGAAAAAATAATAAAAGAAAAAGTCTAGTCAAAATTCATGATGAGTAAGAGATACAATATCTTGCCTTGTAGTTAGTAGCATGTAGTGGAGAAAGTGGTGAGTTAAGAAGGAGGCACAAACTTCTTCACATGCTCATTGGTTATAAAAGTGAAGTGGGAGCACATTCAAAACAAGGAGAGAAAGAGGCAAGAGCTCCCAGTAGTCGGATCTAGCCATTTTGTCATTTTGGTTTTCCCTTAGACTCCTTCCAACCGCACGTCAGTTTGTACACAGCTCTTTGCAGAGCTCATATCTCAGTGCATATGTAACCATTTTGTGCATTTAAACATTCATTGGAAAGCTTATCTTGTTTACTTTCTGCATATCAAATATCTCTTTGAAAGCTTATGTAGTTTGTGAGATATCAGTGAAAGAGTGAAGTCCAGTCTTTTAGTATACTTGTGTAGATAGGTAGTCTATTTTGGTCGGTTTACTTTCCCAACCAAAAAATATCCAAATTGCGTGATTTTTGTCTTGTTGGAAATCTCTTGGCATCTAATTTCAGTATCTCAAATATCTCATTCAAATCATTCATACTCTATGAGATATCTGTTAGAGAGTAAAGTCTAGTTTTACAGTGTACTTATGTGTGCAGGTGGTCTATCTTGATGAGTTGAGTTCCCTAATCAAAACTCATCCAAATTACTTGATTTTTAGCTTATTGGAAAGCTATTTGTGTCTACTTTCTGTGTATCAAATATCTTTCTCAAAGGATATATATTCAAAGAGCTATCAGTCCGAGAGTGGAGCTCAGTTCTTTAGCATACTTGTGTGGACAGGTAGTTCATCTTTGACAGTTGTGTTTCCTAATCAAAACTTGTCCAAATTAAGTCATTTATAGCTTGTTAGAAATCTCTCTTTGTCTACTTTGATTGACTAAAGCATCAAGTCCATTTGAGTTTTGTGTTGAGAGCAGCAAGCTATCTAAGGTGCAGATGTTTGTCCAAGTGCTGGACATACAAGGGTTCACTACACACTTCCGTTGCGCATAGGAGAACTCATTCTCCACATATGTGCCATCTCTAGAACAGCCAGATATTCGTATTCATGAGTGCACATTCATAAATGATTGTATTTACCTCGCTTAAAGAGTTGTTTTCCTATGAGAGCATAGTCCTTGCTTTGTTCTATGAGTGCACATTTCCTTGCCAGAGTGGCTCCTTCTGGGCACTCTTGGGTCTTCAAGAACTTTACCAGAGGCATGCTCCATCTTGGTGCTATGGTGGAGTAGCATAGACTAGAGTTCTCTTATGGATTTCATTCTTGACAAGTTGGGCAGGCTAATACATAGTTATGTGTATCCCTCTGCATGGTTGGCCAATATATGCCTAATCTCTTCAGTGTTTTCCATGTTCCGTTCGCATTTAAATGAGTTTTCCATTGATTTACATGTGCCTTTTGAAGACACATTTCTTGTTCCTCTTCTTCTATGCATCTCATGAGTAATCTACTTGAATCTTGGTGATACAAACTTCCAACAATGATATGAAGGTTTTTAGTCTTCCATAGGTCTTGGTTTCGATTCGGTGTGATCCCATGTTTAGGTCCATATGTGAGTATAGGGATCAGCTTTTCTGCCCATTGAGGACATACTTTGAGATTAAACAGGTAAGTGTCTGGCAAATCATCAGGTACTCTTGTGGGGGGTTCTCCATGAGTCATTCTCGATAAGTGATCTGCTCTGATGTGTGTATCCCCTTTCTTGACTACTACTTCAAAGTCAAATTCCATCAACAATAGAAACCATCGTACTAGTCGTCCCGTATTACAAGGCTTATTGACTAAGTACAGTAGAGCTTGTTGATCAATGAAGAATTTGAATTTGTTTGCCAAAAGGTAGTGTCAAAACTTCTTCACTGCGTACACCATCCCTAATCCCTCTCTCTCAGTCGTAGTATAATTGCGCTCCGCTTGATTCAATTGTTCTACTGGCATAGGCTACAGGGTGGTCTAACTTCCCTGTGTCCGCAAGTTGAGCTAAGATGCAACCAATGGCAAACTTGGAAGCATCCACGTGAATGTGAAATGGTTTGTTCCAATTAGGTACTCAAAGGATTGGGACTGAACTTAATCAACTCTTTAATTCGTTGAAGGCCTTTTCACATTCTTCTGTCCAATTAAACTGAGACAATAATGCATAAAGAGGTCTAGCAATTATGGCATACATGTGTATAAATCTTCGGTATTACCCGCAATGTCCCATAAATGCTTGCACTTCTTTAGCATTCTTTGGTCTCGGCAAATCCAGAATTACTTTGATTTTCTCTTCATCTGTGGAAATTCCGTTTTTTGAGACAATGTGTCCTAATATCTTTCCTTGTCGAACCATGAAGACACACTTTTCTGGATTGAGGCATACTCTATATTGTCGACACTTGGCAAAAATCTTTCATAGTTCAGGGATATGTTCTGATCGTATGGCTGAATAAGTGCATAAATCATCCACATATACCTCCATGCTCTTTCTCAAGAAATCGTTGAATACATGGCACATCAATCTTTGGAAAGTGGTTGGGGCGTTGGTTAGACCAAAAGGCATAACCCTAAAGGCGTACACTTCCCATTCAGTTGCAAAGGCTGTTTTATGTTGGTCCTCAGGAGCAATGGCTACCTGATTATATCCTGAAAAGCCGTCTAGAAAACTATACACTTCCTTCCCTGCTACTCTTTCCAAAAGATGATCTGTGATGGGTAACGGGTAACTATCTCTTATGGTGGCAGCATTTATCTTTTTCAAATTAATGCATACCCTTAACTTGCCATTCTTTTTCGGTACGACCACGAATGGTTACACCCATTTCGTGTGTTCGATCTCATAAATGAACCCAACATCTAACAACTTATCTATCTCTTCCTTGACTTTTGCTGAGTAAACATCATTATATGTGTATGGTCTTTGTTTGGAAGGTTTAGCTTCAGATGTCATAGGGATTCTATGGGCACAAATAGAAGGATCTACTCCTTTCAAATCCTTATATGTCCAAGCAAAGAGATCCCTGTATTCTCAAATGATTCGTATCAACTCTTTCTCTTCTTCCAGTGAGACATCTTGACCTATAAAAGTACATCGTTCTTCGCCTTCCTCTAAGGTTACTACTATTTTCTTGGTCTGTTCTTTGTTGTCATATGCTATTCCTGGTTGTGCTTCTCGTTTTGGCATTTGAATAGCAATTTTCCTCTCTTCTACTTTGTATTTTTTGAAGTGAGTGGGCACTTCAAATTGATCTTGAGGCTTGTTTTCTCCATTGTCTTTTTCTTTATCTAATCCAAGCTCTTCTTCCTGTGTCATTTCTTGATTTAATTCATTGGCTATGACACTTACTCTTTGATTTCCACTTTCTGTCTCCATTATTTCATGCTCCATTTCAATGCTCTCATAATCCTCCTTCCATTCTTTTTCAATTACTTTTCCTTCTTCAGCCTCTTGAAGAACTACCACGTATAGACTTACGTCATATCTCTTCCTTGTCAATGCATTCATTCATGGTTATTGCTTGCTCATTTACACATACATCGAGAGTAGCTAAAATCTCCATCCAACCATGAGGTTCGAATTTTTCATCTAGGAATATTTGAGGCATGTAAGCTGGATCTTGTACAGACCTAGCAATTCCTTGCCTTTGCTGCCATCCTATCTTTCTCTCCTCTTCCCTTTTCGCGGTTTGGCATATCCATAGATGAGTCTCTTCGTTCATCCACGATTGGTCACTTGAACCTATACTGTGAATCGACTGCTCATCCTCCTCCTTATGAATCTGATTCCATTGCAAGGGGGAACATCTTGATATGTGTATGTGTGGAGATTTATTCTGGTTGTGGTTCCTTCATGCTGTAAGTATACCACGTCTTTTCCCCAATCTTGCACTACCTTTAGCTGTCTCATGAAGGGTCTTCCAAGTATCATTTCATAATTGCTAGCCCTTTCAAATTGACATATTGCTAAGGTGTGCTCGAATTCAACTCCACAGGTAGCAAAAGTTACTCTTTCCAATAATCCCAAGGGTCGTTCAGTGTGTCCATCTGCCATTTGTATCTTCATGCGTGTTGGTCTTAAAGCTGGCTTTCCCCATTTCTCCCATATTTCTTTAGTTGCAATCCCTACTCCAGCTCCAGAATCTAAGATAGCTTTAGTGGTGTAACCCCTATAAGTAATTGGAAGGCATGTGTTTCCTTCATCTCCCTCGCTGAAATCTCCAACCTTATCGACTGGAATTTTGATTGTGGTCAGTTCATCAGGCATCTCCTTCTCTTCTGACTTGGTCTCCCGTTGACTGATTAGCTTCTCCTTCAATTGTGGTTTAATCTTCAAAAGTTCTTCCAAAGTCAGAGTACAAGGGATTTTGACCTTTCTAAGATGTTGTATGATGTTCGAGGTGTGGATAGATGGGTTCTGCTCTTTTTTTCTTATCGAGGGAATGCAGTATAATTCCGAATTATGTTTGTATTCTCCTGTGTAATTTGGCAAAACCTTTACACTGTCATTCTTCTTGTCGCTCTTGTCAAATTGTAATAATCCTTCTGAATTCAGTTCACGTATTGAGTCTTCCAACCTTCTGCTTCTAGCTCTTCAAAGGGTGGTTCAATTCCTTCCGCTTTCTTCCATCTATCTTCTTGGACTCTAGCCCATAAGTCTTTAGGCCATTCCCCATCTACTTCAGGGACAACGGACCCTTCTCTCTTATTCTCACAGTAATTTCTATTATGTGTCTCACCTTCCTTTCCTTTCTCAGGATCATTAGGGATGACACACTCTTGGAATTCCTTTTCGGGAATTCGTGAATTGGGTAGTTGAAGAACAGGTCTTTCTAGGGTTTGTTGAGCTACTTCGATTAATTTTTTGCATATCTCCAACCTTTCTTTCTCTAAGTCACCTCTAGGATATTCTTTTTCATGTTGTTCAATGCTTGGTCCCGCTCTTATTCGTGCCTGGTATGTCTGAATCCACATGGCTAACTCTTCTGGCATGGGGTCTGCCAAAACTGGTCCTACCTCTTCTTTTTTATCCTTTCCTTTCTGATTTTCTCCTTCCAGTTTCTGTTTTTCTTTTGGATCTTGTACGTTCTTTTCATTCTCCTTCTTTTGTTGTAGTTTCTTTTCCTTTATCATGTCTCTATGGTTCTTCCATCTTTGTGTTCGTTTACTTGTGATACTTTTTCCAGGCTCTTCCAAATCTTCAACTATTTGGGTTTTATGTATATTCATTTCTCTATCGCCTTGATCATTCTCTCCAGTTTTTTCTGGTGTCTCTCTAGCTTTTGCTCTTGTTATTTCCTTCAATGGTACTGTGTACTCCTTATCGCTCCTTGACGACTCTATCACTTCTATCACATTGATCTGCACGTTCGAGTTAACTTTGTTGGGGTTCTTGGGGCAATCTCTGAAAAGGTGTTCTTTACCACAATCACTACAGTCTCCTTCCCAGACTCGTTGTGGTGGTGGTGGGTTTGGTAATGTACAATCTCTGATAAAATGATCACCTCCACATCTATAACATGGTCCTCTAGGTGCAGGTGGTCTGTTCATAGGTCGGGAGGGTATGGGTGCTCTGGGAGCTGTGTACATTAATGACACGTAATCCTGCTCATATCCGTGAAAACTATCTGGTCCTTCCATGCTATATGCATATGGCTCGTAAGATTGTCCATATTCAATTATAGAGTTCTCATAAGCGGAATAATTCCCTTGAACATGGTCATAGGATGGGTCATATGGTTCGTTACCTTCCAATGGCATGGCTGGGACTATTGCTCTCTTGGGGTTTTCTTCAAGTTGAGCTATTTTCACTGGGACTACATTTTGAGGGTGGGGTGGTTGTTGACCTAACACCGGTTGTGGTTGAGTGTAACCTTGATAGGCATAAGGTCGTGGTACTGGTGCCTGCTGCTGATCTGTGGGATATCTGAAGGCTTCCCCTCCTAGTTCTCTTTGAGGGTATCCATAAGGTTTCATGAGAGGTTGTACCGGTCTTGACTATCTATTGCAAGGATAGTTTTCTGTGCTTTGATTTGTGTATTTTTGTTCTATGCTGCAATATTGTAGAGGGCCCGGGATGGGTGGTCTATTGTAAGCATAAGCAGGTGATGGGACTACTCCCCTAGTCCACAAATGAGAAGGATGATCACCTCCACAATGCATACATCTTCTAAGCATGGGTACTCTCATTGGGTTGTTGGGGTAGTTCCTCTGTCCTTGAATATTCAGTTTCTTTGCTACTAAGTCGGCTATTTCCTCTACATTGTTCTTTGATTTTGATGTGCTGCTGGTGGAATCTTCACTTTTCATGCTACCTTGGGGTATCTTCAGGTATTCTGCTAGATTTTCCTCTAGGTCAATACATTCCTTCATGCATTCTTGCAAAGTTTGAACTCTTTTCACATAGACCAGAAATCTTAATGATCCATTCACTAACCCTTCCAAAAATAATGACACCATCCTGTTTTGAGTGGGTCTCTCTTCCACTGGGTATCTATCCACATATTGCTTGAATCTTCTTGTTGCCAATCTCACTGATTCTATAGGAGCTTGCTTAAAACTATGGATCAATGAGGAAGAGTTGTTTTTAATCCCAAATTTGGTGAATTCTTCAATCAATTCTTGATAGACTTGTTCCATGTTTTGAAAATTATTAGGGTCTAGTGGCTGGAACCAAGCTAAAGCTGTGTCTGTCAAAGTTAGACCAAAGGATTCATATTGGATCAAGAAAGCTTCCACTTGTTCGGCTCTGATTACTTGCTTCAATTCAGCTATATGATTGTAAGGTTCGCTAGAGCCATCATAATGGTTTCTCATGCATTTGGCGAATTAAATGGGTCTTAATCTTCTTCCTGCTTTAGGTGGTCTAGGCATCACCGAGAAAACTGGTCTTCCTATGGGTATACCAGGTCCTCTAACTATAGGTGGTCTATCTGGGACCGGAGCTCTATTCCTTGGTTCAACAGGTGGTTGAGGCCGATAGTTAGGGTTATTGGTCGGCATGGCAAACTGCACATGTGGTCTGACAGGTATATGTGTTTGTTGTGTTTGTCCAGAATGCTGATATGAATTATCTTGAAAAGTTCCATAAAGGTTTTGTGAAGTAGTGGCTTGATCCCAAGGGGGGAACACAGGAATGTTTTGATATTTCAACCCTGCTCTTTCTAACTCAGTTAGAGGCCAGTACCTCCTTTGGTTTTTGTCCAAATATGTGATAATGGTGGGGAGTTTAGGATCTTGTAACTCATAGATAGTAACAGGATTAGTGGCTACTTCCCATAATGAAGAGTGAGCTCTGAGGAGCTGCTCCATTCCATTGATCAAATACACATCCATTAAGGAATCATCTTGGGGAACTAGGTCTCCTATCCAAACCTGAACAATAGTGGATCTCCCTCTAGGGGTGGTCACTTGCTCTTCATGTCCCTCTTCATTAAGGTTATGAGCATTACCTTCTTCCCCTTGTTCATTGATGCTTTCAAGGTGTTCCGTAACAACATACTGAATCTCTCTTTTGTCCATATAAAATCCTCCTGCATACTTAACTACTGGCCTAGGTACTATGTAAGCGTCTGTAGCTTTCTTTAGTCTAGCCACTGATCGGTTTAGACCATCTAGGTAGATAGGTATCCCATGTTGGTTGGTGTTCACATATTCCAAAAATGTCCGATATTCACCCTCAATAATTGACATCATGCCAATTAATGGCACAGAGCTCTGCATATCCTCTAAAGCCATGGGAATTTCTTCTTAAGACTCACTCGAGGTTTCAGAGTACTGTGAACGACTACTCGGTTCGACAACACTCCCTACAGAAGAAATCACACTTCTTCGGCTTCCTAGGGTTCTTCTGAATCTTAAGTTCATTCACTTAAAAATTCTCTTCTCGTTTTAACCACTCCTACCTTCCAATGCTCCTTGTTGTGGTCCCAATTTATGGAATCACTTGATTGATTGAGGAACTTTCTTTGATTCCACGATACACGATATTCCACCCCAAAAGAGTATGTCACGATACTCGATATCTGACACACTAGAAAGGTACCACGATACTCGATATTTGAGCAAGACGATACACGATACTAGGCACCTGAGAAGGTCATGATACACGACACTTATGGGTGACGATACACGATATTCGACTAACTAAAAGGTCACGATACACGATACTTCAGAAGGTGATGATACACGATACTTGCCCAATATCGCGAGCCAATCACGATACTCGATACTCGATAGTCCACAAGGAGAATCTCCACGATAGTCGATACTAGACGGGTATCGTTTTCTGAGTCCCATGATACTCGATACTTCACAAGTATCGCGAGAAATTTCCAACAATACTCGATATCCACCAAGTATCGCGAAAGCTTCCTCCACGATACACGATATGCCGCAGGTATCGCGAGCGGAATTTCACGATAGATGATACACGATAGGTATTGCTATCAGATTTTCACGATACACGATACACGATATCTGCTTAGTATCACGAGTTTTTCTCAGCGATGCACGATATTCGACGACTTGCAAGTATCACGATACTTGACCACAGGAGTTCACGATACCCAGGTATCGCGATACCTCAACTGCGGGAGAACACGATACTTTTTCAATTTTTTAGCCAATGATTTTGGATTTTAAGTGCATACACATGTTCCTAGAGTACATCTACCCTCTCCCCTCAGTCTGTATCACAAAATAAACTCTCTTTACCCCTGTCTAATCTTTCACGATACTTGTCGCATATCGTTCTACTGAAACACTTGATTTATTTGGCAATGATGAGTGAATGATTAATATGCTCACCTTGGCAGCTACCTTTCAGCTCTTCAATCACTCCTATTCGCCCTGCGCTGCCCCCAATCTCCTTGCTATCAGAACACGATACTCGACTAAAGACTCTCACGATACTTGCTTTGAAAACAAGTGACTTGAAAAAGACATTTTTTGGCTTTTATACTTTTGAAAGTTCTTCCTAACTGAAAAGACTAATAGGCACAAAGGTTGAATGCTACTCTAACTTCCTAACCTACTTGCCTACTTCCTCCTTCCTAATCTACTCACTCCACTCACTTCCCTAAACTATCAATTCACTACACACACTCCAAGAGTGAGAAGTAGTAAGTGCGGATGAGTGTGACTGACCAAAGAAGAGAAATTCACAACTCCTCTACTCACTTCAATGCTACGAGCTACTTACCATCACACGAATGCCTCGGTTTGATTCGACTTCCCCGGCAACGTCGTCAAAAACATGTGTACCTAAGGACAAACCTAGGGACTTGTTGAGAAAGAGACTATACCTCGATCCCCCTCAAGTGCATATAGTGGGGATTCAGGCTTTATTTATCAATCCGAGGAGTATCAAAACCTAGCAAAGTGTATGAAGACATGCATTCAAGTGATGATCAATGCAAATGAGCTTCCCCTAAGAGTGCAAACAAGTCCAAACCTATTCCAAACAAGTTTCAACTGTCAATCATGGTGTCACGATACTTGGAGCTGCAACCAACAGTAAATTGAGCTTTTCTCTCAGCTCCAAACTCCAAATATAGCAAATAGGATATGCGTTTCGAAGCTCTTGTGAAGACGCATCCAATGGTTGTATTTTCACTTAATTTTGACACTTCTACTTCAAGTTATGAGAAAAATACTGAGTCATAGGAATGACCTTCCTACACTTCAGCACTTCCTACACTTCACACACACCATATCAACAGCAAACAAACACTTTCATGGATAGACAACACTTCTTAACACTATTTTCAAGCAACACACATGCACACAAGCTCACAAAGAAGATGATACAGAAACGAGAAGACACAAATTCGAAATTCTGTGCTCTTGATTGTCACAATGGCAAAAAGTGCTTACAAAGAGTCACAAATTGACTTATATACATGTGCCCTAAAAATGGTCCTTTCATACAAGAGACCGGCACTTTATTCACTACAAGATTAATTTCCTACTAATATACATGGGTAAGCTACTAATCTCCAAGGGTATGCATCTAGAGGACTCCTCTAGTGCATTTACAACGGAAAATATGTTACAAAATGATTATAATACAAAAATAGAGTGTCCAAATTGGAAAAATTTTGGGGCCCTTCTTTTTTTCTACCTTGTGCTCTTCTTAGATCTGCAACACATTCTAAGAGTTCATCTTGCCAAGATCCCTTTGTGTCTAATGCTAGGATGTCCTCTTTGGTTAGGGGATCATCAGATGGAATGGGTTTTCCCTCACCTCCTAAGGGTTTTGAACTTGTTTCTTGATATTGCTTGGTGAGATTTTGAAAATTTCTTCAAGAATGTGTGAAGGAAGAACATTTTGAGATTTCTCTATCAATTTTTGAGCAACTTGAAAATGTTCATTCTCATCATAGAGAATAGAGGCAACCTATAGCATAGCAATCTGATGCAAAAGAGACACTATGAGAGCCTGAATGAGTACGGTATGATAGAGGTCCATCTAATTTGCTATCACGCAAAGTCTGCACAAGCCATTTTGGCATAGTTTTTTTCTCCTCAACATCAGCTCTCTCGTCAATAAGTGCATCATGTAAGTCTACATAAAAAATGGAATGATCAGCATCATCACATGAAACCAGTAGAGGCTAAGAAGTTGTCTCATTAGGACCAGCACTAGATTTACCTATAAAAAGAGGCATCAAAGTATCATACATGTCCTTGGAGCTAATAGATGTCTCCTTAATACATGAAAGTAACAATTGAATAACATCTTCCACAAAAATGGCATCACGACCAAGCAAAATGCATTTAGTCTATGGATGATATAGACGATAGCCTTTGCTTTCAGAATTGTACCCAACAAAAATACATTTCACTACTTTATCATCCAATTTTCTATGATGTTGTTCAGGCACTAATGCATATGCCAGACAACCAAAAACATGCAGGTGAGCAACAAATGGCTTGCAACCATGTCAAACCTCATATGGAGTGATCGACTGCAATGCTTTGGTAGGACACCTGTTAAGTACATATGTTGCACACATAATATCCTCAAGCAAGAAACCATGTGGTAAAGCCTGACTCTTGACCATACAACTCACCATCTCCATGAGTGACCTATTCTTCCATTCAACAACTTCATTCTGTTGAGGTGTATACGACACTGTACACAGATGTTTTATCCCATGTTCAGCCAGAAATGCAATAAAGTCAGAAGACATATACCCCCCCCGGATCAGAATGGAGGGTGCCCATCTTACATGCTGATAGATTTTCACCCAAAACCAACAACTGTTTGAATCTTATAAACACTTTGGACTTTACTTTCAACGGATATACCCATGCATGCCTAGAAAAATCATCGATGAAAGTCACGAAGTAAAGATAATTTCCAAAGGAACGTGTTTGCATAGGACCACAGACATCACTGTGAACAAGCTACAATTTTTGAGTAGCTCAAACTGAACCATCTTATGGAAATGAGGAACGTTGCATTTTGCCCAAAATATAGCCTTCACATACATGTTTACTGGGTGCCTCAAGTTGGGCAAAGAGGACATAATTTCAGATTTCTGCAGGCGTAGCAAACTAGCAAAATTTAGATGACCAAAGTGTGCATGCCAAAGCTTTGCATTTGACATAGCCTGAGAATAATGTACTGCACATGCTAAATCATTCACACATTTTTCATAGTCTATGAGCTTATACAACCCACAACATAAAATGCCAAAAGTAATAATCATATCGCCATTTGACAGATCATGAACTGTACATCTGTCATCAACAAATTTCACAACCAAACCAATCTTGTCTAAAACTGAAATTGATAACAGATTCTTCTTGATCCCTGGCACAAATAAAGCATCTAACAATGTAAAAGAACTACCATTAGCAGTAGTCAAAATGATCTTACCAACTCCCATGATAGGATAAGAGGAGTTGTTGGTGCATGTGATAATATTCCCTATAGGGCCAAGCTCTAGTGAAGTGAAGAAACTATGTTGTGAGGTAATATGTTTGGTTGCCCAACTATCAAAGTACCAAACATCTGATTCTAGTGTAGACATACACTGTTCAGGAGAAGATGGGTCAAAATTGCAAATAGTGGTAAATGCCCGTTCTTCATTCTGCAGTAGATTAGCAGAGTCTGTTTTCAGTGTAGAGATCTCTTCAACAACCATTTTAGCCTCTTTTTTCTTTGCCTCTTTTGCAGCCAGTTTTGGACAATTCTTTATGACATGATCATTTGCTTTACAATACTTACAAAACAATTTCTGCTTTTCTGTTTTCTTGTCACCTATGTCATCCTTCTTTGAGTGTGCAGAATTAGCATATTTTCCCTGAGAAGAGAAAGCACACTGTTGACTACGGGCAAGAGTGAATGAGCTTATGGGAGTGAAGTGAGGCCCTCCTTAGATGGCATAGAGGGCAAATCTCCTTGCATCTCGGATAAATGGACTTGCATGAGCATGAATGTAGACTTGGACAAAAGGGTGGAGCATGGAACTTTCAACACCCCCTCCATGTGATGACCCTTTTGTTTGTAATGTGGAGAACTCGTGACAGATGAGATTACTTAGCCCATTGGGTTTTTAGATCTAATGACATATGGGATCCTTAGACATGGACATATAGAATCCAAGTGTGGGGCACATGGCATCCCTTGGTTTCCATGGACATAGGACATCCATGTGTTATTGGCTCCATGGACATATGACATCCATGGGTTTTTGGGATCTAGGGACATATGGGATCCCTAGAATTATATTTCTACATCTCTCTAGTGAAGCATTAAAATAGATTCTCTCTAAAGAGATGATGTAGACAAGGAGAGCTGAGGATTTTTAATATGTGCATTCAGCCTTTAAGTGTCTTCTTACTAGATATATTGAGCACGTATACACTATGTACGCTTCTGTTGATACCATTTATGTACGTCCATGTGGTCAATGATATAGCAATTACATTTTTTGCATAAAGCCTCTTACATTTGATCAAGAGGGTTGTGGTGAGGTTTTCTTAACTGGGAGACACCTAGATGTTGGGGTCTCTTCGGTGATGCAGGTGGAAGACTTACCCAGCCTCGCCATAGGAGATGTATGATAGTTGTTCATAGGTTCTCGATAAGCCTAGTTGGCTTCTTTCAGGTAACTGATTATATGCAGTGGAGTTAGTGATTCACTATGTAGGTAAACATGTTAGTACTTGTAGTTTTATGAGACTTTGACACTAGTCATATGCTCATTTTGCAAAGGATACTCTAGCAAAATTTTTCCAGATTTTTTGGTTTTGTCAACTATACAATGGTCGATTTATTGCTTGATAAAATTATTGGTGTGAGCATACTTATTATCACATAATCCTTCTGGTTGGTCATTATTGTTCATTAATTCATTTTTCTAGGAAGATTGCTGAATTCTCTCCTAGAATTTGACACTTGGTCATCCTTGTTTGAGCCTTAGAGGTGTTTGGACCCTTATAGCTCCATTATCATTCTATTTAGTTGTCTACCATCATGGCACCAGAGGTCTCAAGCACATCTGATGGATCAGGGTCTAGTGCCTGTGTTCCAAGGAGGAGCTATAATTTGCAGGGAAAAGACAATTTTGAGACCCAAAAATTTGATGGCACAACCTTTGCTCTATGGAAGAATCAGATTAAAAATGTGTTGCTTCAAAGGAGGAAATGGAAGCCAGTAAATGGAATCTCAAAGAAGCCTGTGGACATGGATGAAGATTATTGGGATGAGTTAGATGAAATGGCTAGGTCTACCATTCGGTTGCACCTGGCAGATAATGTTTACTTTACAATCTTATATTGTGAAAGTGTAGAGGAGATTTGGAAGAAGTTATGCAATACATATGAAAAAGAGATGACATCAAATAAAGTGTATATGATGAGAAAGCTAGATGACCTTTGCATGAAGGACACAGATAGTGTTGTTGCTCATCTAAATGAGTTTGATGTTATATTCTCCCATTTACAGGCTCAGAAAATGGATATGGATAACGAAATGAAAGCAGTCTTGTTGTTATGCACCTTGTCATCATCATGGGATACATTTTGCATAGCTATTAGCAATAGTGGACCTAGTGGTAAACTGGTGTATGATGACAAGGTGAAGCACTCTTGAGTGAGGAGATTCGTAGAAAATCTATGGTTGGCATTCATAGTGGAGATGCATATAATGTTCTTGATTCTTACCAAGGAAAGATTTAGCAATGTGGCAGGAACAAGAACAAGGAAAAGAATGGTCAACGGAATAAGAGGAGAAGTAAATCACGGAAGAGGGATATCGAATGCCATTATTGTCATAAGAAAGATTGTTATGCATTAAAGAATGCTAAAGATAAAGGACAGAATATTGATGGGCATGTTAAACAACTACCAGCACCATCTAATTCAACTATGAAGATTGAAGAAATTAATGCTATTTCCAATGATGTTGATGTGTTGACACTTGATAGTATTGTGCCATCTGATTCTGGTGCTTCTTTCCATGTGACACCACATAGAGAATGGTTCTCTAATTATGCAGCAAAGTCTCTTCGTACCATGAGACTTGGTGACTCTTACCATTGTGACATTCTAGGGATTAGAGATATGGTTGTGCAATTCATTGATGGTTCAAAACTTCCTATACATAATGTATGCCATGTACCTCAATTAGCACGCAGTTTGATGTCAGTTGGTCGACTTGATGACCTTGCTTACAAGGTGCTCTTGTATGCTCAGTCCTTTCGCTATCAAAGGGCAATATGGTTATTGCAAAAGGAAGCAAAGCTGGCTCACTTTATCCTTTATTTGTATCTCAAAAAGAACACTTGTTAGCTATTACTGAACAGCCTATGAGTTGTATTTGGCATCGTCATTTGGGCCATATATCTCGTAGTGGAATGGAAAATTTTTCTCGTTCTAGCTACTTACCTATGTTATCTTTCTCTGATTTTTCATTTTGTGAGCATTGTCAATATGTAAAGCAAACCAAAAATGTGCATAGAACGCACATTGACCTTCAATTCAGCCTTTAGATCTCGTTCATATAGATCTGTGTGGTCCTATGCCCACAAAGTCATTAGGTGGTTCTCTCTACTTTGTCACTTTCATAGATAATGCTACTAGAAAATTTTGGTTATATCCTATTAAATCAAAGGATGAGGTATTCCCTAATTTCAAAATATGGCTTGCTTTACTTGAGACTGAAAAAGGAACTAAGCTCAAAGCTTTACGTTCACATGAATTCAGCCTTTTCTGCCAGTCTAGAGGAATTTGTAGAGAGTTTACAACTCCTTATACCTTTGTACAGAATGGTGTAGCTAAAAGGATGAATAGAACTATTCAGGATAGAGTAGTCTCTATCCTGCATCATGCAAACATTTCACAAGGCTTTTGGGTAGAAGCAATATTGACTATAGTTCATGTGATTAACCTTTCACCTAGTACTGCCAAAGGTCTGAAAGTGGCATAAGAGTTATGGATAGGGAAGCCACCATATTATCATCATCTTCGAGTTTTCTGGTGTGAAGCATATGTTCATATACCCAAGAATCTTAGACAAAAGTTGGACCATAAGTCAAAGAAATGAATTTTTCTTGGATATGGTCAAGAAGGACAATTTGGATATCATTTATGGAATCCTTAAACATGATCAATGATTTGAAGCAGTGATGTCATTTTCAACGAGTCTAAGATGCATAAAGAGCCCATCAAGGAGGTTGAAGTGAGAAGAGTGTTGTTTTAGGATACTAGTCCTCCAGTTAGCATGCATAAAAATGTTGCACATAGGGACATTCAAGAGAATGTCTGATCAGATGAGTCTGCAAACATTCATGTTTAGCAACCAATGAGACATGCACGTGTCTCACATCCACCTGATAGATATGTTCCAGGTTAATATTGTTGTGCATGTGTCTCACATCCACTTGATAGATATGTTCTAGGTTTAGATTTTGTTATGGTAACAGATTTCGGTGCGCCTTCTTGCTACAGAGAGGCTATGCAGACAAAGGATGATGTCAAGTGGGAGTGTGCCATGAATAGTGAGTTGGATTCTATTCGCATAAATGGTACTTGGGATTTAGTACCTTTGCCAAAGGGCAGGAAAGATTTACCATGTAAATGGGTATATAAGCTGAATTTCACACCAAATAGTGCTTCTCCAAAGTATAAAGCATGATTTCTTGCAAAGGCTTTTAAGCAATGGAGGACTTAGAGCTAGTCCAAATGGATGTGAAAACTACTTTCTTGCATGGAGATCTTACAGATGAGATCTATATGGAACAACGAGAGGGTTATGTAGTTCCTGGCAAGGAAACTCTAGTTTGTAAGCTCAAGAAGAGCTTGTATGGACTTAAACAGTCCCCTAGACAATGGTACCAAAAGTTTGATGCTTTTGTGAAGTCTCAAGGCTATTCTCGAAGCAATGAGGATCTCTCATAGGAATTCTTGGGAATACCAATTCATAGAAGAAGAGGTATCTAGTTCAGTGAAATTAGGCACATAAGCTTTCTTGGGAGGAACGTTGATGCCTTACCCTAGGAGGTGGCCTCCTTTCTAGATTTTGCAATTAACCTCTCCAATATTTCTAATAGTCAATCAGAATGCAATTAAGTCTTAGCTGATCTAGACTAATTGAAGATATGATCGGCTTCAAACATGGTTTGAGCCAATTCTACCATCTTCGCACAAAGCTTGGTTCATTCAATCTCTAGGTCAACTCTAGGGTAACACTTTTCATGTTCCGTCACGTTTGGCCCTTCTTGAATTCTGGTTTGATATGCTTTAAGCATCATGTCTAGCTCTCCTAGAGTGGGATCTGCTAACACTGATCCTACTTTAGGTGGTGGGGGTGGGGTTACATAAGGTTGATTGGATGGTGGTGGGTTTGGTGGTGGTAGTGATGTATGAGAGTAGGTTTGAGATGCGATTTCAATTATCTTGGCCTTTGTTTCTCTTAGGCTTTCCTCAAGGTCATTCATCTTCTTTGCCCATTGTCTGTGTATTCTTTCATAGCTTTCCCTCCAAGCTCTTTTCCTTCTCTTGATGAGGCTCTCAGTCCCACTAACCTCTCAACTCTTTTCTTGGCCTAATTCTTGGTTTTGTTGTAATGCTTGAGCTCTTGTGACTACTTGCACTAGGGTAGTGGAAATCACACTTCCATCAGAATCAACTAGTAACCCAATGTCATTAATAGGAATGATCTTTGGTACATTGTTGGGATTCTTAGGACAATCTCGTAATAGATGTTCCTTCCCACAATCTAGACAAAAACCTTGAATTGTCACTGATTGGGGTTGCGTAGGTGCAGGTATAGGGCAGTCATGAACGAAGTGATCTCCCTGACATCTATAGCATGGCGCTCTAGGAGCTAGGGGTCTTATTTGTTTAGGTTGGGGCCTAGAGTTAGGATTTGTGTACATGAAATTAGCATACTCTAGTTCCCAACTAGGTTCACTAGGGTCTTCATAATAGTAATTCTCGTTATGCTCAGGTGATTGCACATAGTAAGCCTGCAGACTATCGATATGAGTTGAGTCAAAACTGTGATCATTTGGGTAACTTTTCGAAATCAATGGTGATGCTAGCACTAAGGCTCTATTCAGATTTTTTTCCATGGCTCCATACTTCACTGGGATCACATTGGTTGGAGGTGGAGGTTGTTGAACTAACACGGGTTGAGGCCTTTGTTGAGCTTGATAGGGTGGTTGGTAGGGTTGCTAGGGCCTAACATACTATTGCAGTGGATACTTATTTTGGTATCTCCCCTGTTGTGGATATGGATATGGATATCGATAATTCTACCTAACCACTTGCTTATTGTATGGCCAATCTTATGCGGTGTGGTTAGTATGCCTCCTTTCTATGGTGCAACATTGGCTGTTAGGGTTCACTTGGGATCGAGCCATGATCGGGCACACATTAGCCATATGGTCTCCTCCACAACTATAGCATCGTTTTATTGAGGCAAATCTAGGTATCTATTTGCTAGAGACTCCTAACTTCTGAGCTATCTTTTCTGCTAGTTCCTCAATAGATGTAGCTAGTTTGGAAGTGAGGCTAGTAGAGTTATCTGAATCTTTATAGATTTTTGAAAGCTCTAAAGATTATCCTCAATATCTATGCACATGCATACACACTCTTCTATGGATCTAGGGTCCTTCAAGTACACATACGATCTCAATTTGGTACTTAGAAAACCATCTAGGAACCAGGCCACTTGTTTGGCTGGTGTAAATAACTCTGGAATAGGGCACCTCTCTAGGTATTGTCTAAACCTTCCTCCTCCGAGTATCACTGTCTCTTGAGGTGTTTGTTTAAAGCTATGGATCAGTGATGAAGTGTTGTGTCTAATGCCACTTTTTGAAAACTTGGTGATGAAGACTTCTAGCAACTGATCTATATTCTTGAACTTAACTTGGTGTAGTGGTTGAAAGCATGTTAAGGCAGTGTTCTTGAGAGTTCGAACAAAGGCGTTCTACTGAGTGAATAAGTCCTCGACTTGTTTAGCTCTCAACGCTTGTCTAAACTCTGCTACATGATTGTATGGATCTCTAGTTCCATCGAAGTAATTCTTCATGGATTTGACCAGTTGGGTTGGCCTCAAGATCCTAGGATGTTCTCTAGGTCTTTGTAGGGGAAACTGATCTCTTTGATGTCTCGGATTTTTGCCTTTCCTGATCAGTTCTTTCTGTGTCTAGTCTTGACCGCTCTCTTCCTAAGGGGTTTGCAAAGCTCACTTCAAGTCTTTATCTAACTCTTTCTCTTTGGGATTCATGAGTTTTGGAGGATCTTGCTCCTTGGTGGCCATGAGAAACCTTAGATCATGGTGGAGGTAAAATCAATTCGCCCTTCCAAGAGTATGCATTCTTACCATGCTCTATTACCAAGAACATTCTCTCCGATGTGTTATCTAGATAGATAACTTTGCCTGGTATTTCTGGGTCTTTGAACTCATAATTTGTGACTTCGCCTATTTCACTAAGTTGATCTGACTTGAACCTCCAAAAGGCTTCCTCTGTATCTCTATTCAAGAAGAGTCTTATGCTTTTGTTGTCTTGGGGGACCCACTTTGGAGTAATCATTTTTGTCGGAGTCTTGGGTTCTCTTCCTAGGTCTCTTTGCTCTAGGTCTCCAATCTCATTCTCGAGAATGACATTTTTGAACTCATCTATCCTATTTGGTAAGCTGGTAACCACATACATGGTTCCTTACTTATCAATATATGAACCTTCTTTGAATTTAACCACTAGGTGTTCAAGTCCAAAGGGTCGATCGAGATTTTTTGAGTTGGACAATTGATCACCTCATACCATCCTCATAGATGTGTGTACCTAATTGGTTGGTCCTAATATACTCCAACTATGTCTTATAGGGACCTTCTAGTGTCTATAAATAGGTTGCTCCTACACTTGCTATCGGTCATTCCATGTTAAAAGGCATCTCTGAATCACCCTTTTTTTATTGAGTATATAGGGATAATCGCCAAGCTATTTGGCCCAATACCTAGATATATGGTTGACACTAGCCTCAGATTATCTAATACTTTGTCCGTCTCTCCCTAAGTGTCTACCTAACCTAAGGTTTATATGCCCAATTAATTAGCTCAATGACTCTTGTACAACCACATTGTTGATTCTTTGATATCAATTACTTGTTCCTTTTAACTTCTTTGAGATGTATTTCCTTGTCTTTAAATATGTGTCATCAATAGCACTTAAGTTTTTGTACTTGATGTTTTTCATCCAATCAGATTAAGTTCTTTGCCCTTAAGTTGTCCCTTGACTGCAATTATCCTACTCTTAGACTTGAGAAATTAAAGGCTCTTAGAAGAGTGTTCCTACCATGCCCCTAATCAATCAAAACCTCTAATCACACTTAGCCTAAGCTAAGAATGGACTGAGGGGTTGAGAAATGTTCCAACCTCAGAGATGCATTTGATGTTGTTCTCTATCAGCATGCTATTGGATGCTTGATTTACTTATGCATTACTCGATCAGATATTCAGTTTGTTGTCTCACACATGAGCAGGTTTATGCATTGCCCATGTGTCAAGCATTGACAGGCATTTAAGCGCATCTTTTCTACTTGAGTGGTACCCGACTACATGGATTGTTTTATCCCAAGGGGGGATCACTACCGCTAGATTTGCATGCTTTTTTAACTCTAACTAGGTTGGTTACTATGACACTCATGTGTCCACTAGTGGCTTTTTCTTCATTCTTGGTAGCTCATGTATATCTTGGTTGAGCAAGAAGCAGCCTCCTATGGCCACTTCTAGTTGTGAGGCTGAGTAAAGTGTAGCTTTCACAATGATTGTCGAGTGTGTGTGGCTCAAACGCCTTATGGCTGATTTGGGTGTTGGTCAGTCTTCTCCCATCACCATCTTCACTAACAGTCAGAGTGCATTGCCAATTGCGAGGAACCTTGTGTTCCATGTTCGCACTAAGCACATTGAGGTGCACTATCATTATGTCAGGGAGAGGTTCTCTGCTGGAGAGATCAGTTTGGCATATGTGCCCACATATGAGAACATTGCAGACCTTTTCACAAAGACTTTGCCTAGGGAGAAGTTTAAAGCTTTTCGCAAAGCTTTGGGCTTACTTCCTTTTGTGGATTGATTCCACATAGCTTGGCACTTCCTTATACATGAGTGCCAGCTTTTTGTTCACCGCATCATTCCCAAGGGGGGTAAACAATTGTATAGTGAATGGGCTTAATGCCCTTGGGATCTCCGTTATCCCACAAAGCAGGGGTAGGATGGCCTAGAGGTGCAATAATGGTGATGGTCCGAAATTGGCAAGATACCTAAGATTCAAAAGAAGATCAAAGATTTAAAGAGAGTTACAAAATAGGTTAATGACTTTTTTGACCCTCATGGGTAGTCCCATTACTTCAAATCTTGTTGTGTTCCAAGACCAAAATCCTATGATGTCTAAAAGGAGGGGACTTCTTACAATTACATATTCTTCTTCCTAACAAGCTCAAGGATTTTTCAATCAAACATTCTTTTGGATGGTCATCAAATTTGGCCACACATCTTTCTTTCCATATCTTCTAAATTGATTCCCCTCTAATGGCATTCCGCAAGGTAGAAGAGAAGCCAATTGCTTTCCCAAGTAACAATTGCTTCCAGTTGATTTTGTTGTAAGCTAAACATCCTGGTACGATTCTGCTAGAGTGAGCAACTCCTTGAGCAAGAAAAGAAGAGGTGACCAAGGTCCTACCCCAAAGGTAGAACTTACACTAATGAGGGCCCTACACATTTTATTAGCTTTGAAATTGGTCCAAATTTCGTGATGGAAAATTCGACACATAAGTACCAATTTTTTGTTCTCAATGAGAGGATGTCATAGGTTCCTAAACTTAAATTGCCATATGACATAGGGCTAGTTCAAACACCATCTCCTGTTAAGGGAGATATACAATTCAAGGTGCTTGTGGATCTTCAATGTTTTATACAATTTTTTGGTCCATCGTAACCCTTCAATCTATAGTGGATCATTCCTGAGAAGGAGACGCATCTTTGAGTTTTCCCAAGAGTTGATTCTATGTCTTAGTAGACACCAATGTTCATAGTTGATTCTCCTAATTGGGTCTATGTCCTTAAATCTCATATAGTTTCCTCTCCCTTAATTCGGGATATGTTTTCACTTAAAAAATCCTTTGTTCCATAGTTTTTTTTACCTTTGGAGGTTCTCTTGGTCAATTTATTTGATCCCATTATGGGAAACCAAATAGAATCATTTTGTATAATCTTGATCGCCCACTTCCAATTCTCATTAACCTTGATGCATAGTTTTGTCTTGTTCTAATTGCTCCATATGGAGCAGACTAGGTCTTAACCTTTGGGAGTCGTAAGACATGGAGAAAAAATCAAAGTGAGTAGATTGAGTCCCTTCCACCTAAGGATTCTCACTAGCATAAGAGAAGATTTGTTTTTGAGAATCAATTTTGTCCATGAAGCTTCCTTGTTGAACCACGCTTTGATCATCAACTTGGCAACCACCTTATCAACCATTCCTCCAATATCAAGGATGCCCAAGCCACAAGAATCTTTCTGGCTAACACAAATGGCCCACTTGATTTTGGGCACACCCCTCCTATTGAGATCACTAGTCATGATTTTTTTTGCAAGTTCTTTCCAACTTCACTAATTCTTTGTCTTTTGGTCTCCAACAAGCCAAAAAATAGATAATCAATGAAAGGAGGAAGGTGGTAATCACCATGCCACACCTTTCCATGAGAATATCCCTATAAAGAACATCATAGATAAACATGATGTCATTTTGAGTGTTGGCGAACCAAACCAATATTTTCAAACTACTTATGTAGTGGCATCCTTCCTAAATTTAACATAAATGCTACTATTAATGAGCGGAAACAAAAACATTACTTTAAATTTCAAAGATGGGTATAATCCGGCCATTCCTAATCTTGGAACCATTGATCATGATTCTCTAACAGTTAATATAAATAGAAGATGGTTGGTGAATTTGAATGAAACTCAATGGATGTCTAGTGATTTTCAAATATTTGAATGCACAAGCTCAACGAGAAAGATTCAATCACTCACAAAGACATAACAAAAGCTAAATCCAAAAAGGTGAGAAGTTCATACATTTTTTCCTATATTTGACAAAATATTTTAGTATTAAGGATCGTACCAATGATAGTTTTATTCCACCTAGTCCCACTCTTTACAATCAAGGGATTCACTTTCATGAAAGCACACATGTTTGGTTGCATATTCTTAGACTATAATAAAAGAGATCCTTCTTTGACATAAAGGTATATATTATTTCCTTGAGTATACATACCACTTTAGTTTACAGATAAGGAAAATTGAGATGACTATAAAAAGTTGGCCATGAGATGAGGAAGGTGGAGAAGTAAATCCAGTAGAGAAGAAGAGTAGGTAGATAATACTTGCATGCTTTTCGTTGTCAATTTGGTGTCTGTTCTTGATTATAATAGGCTCTGAAAGTGGAAGGGAAGAATCATCCCCTTGTACTTTAAGTTTTCCATGATAACATGGTCCACTAAGAGAGATAATAAAAACATGACAATGAATAAAATGGCTTCTATACTTCATTACACATAAGCATGCATATGAGGAGGCTAAGAAATCACACATAGATACACAAAATCAACTGATCGGGAAGGCTACTACCTTATTCTTAGTGAGGAAATATGTAGTCTTTATCTTGGCCTTTGAGTAACTTCTAAGTGTCCATTCTTTTCTTAGTGAAAATGATAATGACTTATGGTTGCTTTTGTGTCTGTAGATAATTAGTGTGTGTGACTTGAGGTTGGAGGTTTATCATTGTTGGCCACTTCATCCTTATGCATTTCGTCTCAGCTACTAAATGCCATTGAGTAAACTTTTTTTCTGAAGGAAGTTTAGTTGGCGGATAGTCTCCCATGCTTGAATTAATAAAAGAACAGTTGTATAGTGAATGGGCTTAATGCCCTTAGGATCCCCCATATCCCACAAAGCAGGGTTAGGATGGCCTAGAGGTGCAATAACGGTGACGGTCCAAAATCAGCAAGATACCTAATATTCAAAAGAAGATCAAAGATTTAAAGAGAGTTACAAAATAGGTTATTGACTTTTTTGACCCTCATGGGTAGTCCCATTACTTCAAATCTTGTTGTGTTCCAAGACCAAAATCCTACGGTGTCTAAAAGGAGGGGACTTCTTACAATTACATATTCTTCTGCCTAACAAGCTCATGGATTTTTCAATGAAACATTCTTTTGGATGGTCATCAAATTTGGCCACACATCTTTCTTTCCATATCTTCTAAATTGCTTCCCCTCTAATGGCATTCCGCAAGGCAGAAGAGAAGCCAATTGCTTTCCCAAGTAACACTTGCTTCCAATTGATTTGACTTTGTAAACTAAACATCCTGGTAAGATTATGCTAGAGTGAGCAACTCCTTGAGCATGAAAAGAAGTGGTGACCAAGGTCCTACCCCAAAGGTAGCACTTACACTAATGAGGGCCCTAGACATTTTATTAGCTTTGAAATTGGTCCAAATTTCCCGATGGAGAATTCGACCCATAAGTACCAATTTCTTGTTCTCAATGAGAGGATGTCATAGGTTCCTAAACTTAAATTGCCATATGACATAGGGCTAGTTCAAACATCATCTCTTGTTAATGGAGATATGCAAGTCAAGGTGCTTATGGATCTTCAATGTTTTATACAATTTTTTTGGTCCAGCATAACCCTTTAATCTATAGTGGATCATTCCTGAGAAGGAGAGGCATCTTTGAGTTTTCCCAAGAGTTGATTCTATGTCTTAGTAGACACCAATGTTCATAGTCGATTCTCCTAATTGGGTCTATTTCCTCAAATCTCATATAGTTTCCTCTCCCTTAATTCAAGAGATGTTTTCACTTAAAAAATCCTTTGTTCCATAGCTTTTTTGACCTTTGCAGGTTCTTTGAGTCAATTTATTTGATTCCCATTATAGGAAACCAAATATAATCATTTTGTCTAATCTTGATTGCCCACTTCCAATCCTCATTGACTTTGATGCACAGTTTTGTCTTGTTCCAACTATTCCATATGGAGCAAACTAGGTATGAACCTTTGGGAGTCACAAAATATGGAGAAAAAATCAAAGTGAGCAGATCGAGTCCCTTCCACCTAAGGATTCTCATTAGCATAAGAGAATATTTGTTTTTTAGAATCAATTTTGTCCATGAAGCTTCCTCATTGCACCACACTTTGATCATCCACTTGGCAACCAGCTTATCAAACATTCCTCCAATACCCAAAATGCCCAACCCACCATAATCTTTCTGGTTAACAGAAATGGGCACATCCCTCCTGTTGGGATCACTAGTCCAGAGGAAAAATCTATAATTTCTTTCCAATTTCACTAATTCTTTATCTTTTGATCTCCAACAAGATAAAAAAAAGATAATTGATGAAAGGAGGAAGTTGTTGATCACCATGGCATGCCCTACCATGAGAAGATCCCTCTAAACAAAAACAAGGATAGAACATAACATCATTTTGAGTGTTGGTGAACCAAACCAATATTTTCAAACTACTAACCGAATCATGTAGATGCATGTATAGAGAGATAGTACAGTAACAAAATCTCGCAAAAACACACACAATATAGAGAGCACAAGAGATTGAACACAAGATTGGGTACAATATCCCCCCAGATACTTTGATGGACGAGTTTATCAGAGTATGTGTATTTATAGGTATTTTCATTATGTCCTGAATAGAACATACATGAGGGCAATGCTTTGAAAAGCAGGCATTTACAAGAAATCTGCTTTATTTACAAATCGTTGCTTTCTAAGTGATATACTATTTTTACAAAAAATATATAAAATACCATCATTTAAATATCTTAAAAAATATATGAGTAAATCCAAGTGCATTCATGCCCTCATGATTCTTCACCTGCTAAATCAAAACACAATCACATGCAAAACCTCAAGACATTAAAATCCATTTAACATTCCATTATTCCATGAAGTATAACATGTCTCCCAGTTGACAAGCAACTAGACTCAATTGATAAGAATAAAATAGACATGGATGGCCAGTCACATGTCCCATCACTGAACAATCATAAGCATATTCCATGTAAAAACACATGCATGGAAATGGAAAACTAGAATTTAATGTGAGCGTGAATGATAGGCAAAAATCAAGTAGCCATTGAGATTCTTCAAGTGAGGGATTTTTATATTTAACTAAATATCTATGATATCCCTTACTATTGCATGTAGTAGTAAAATCATAATCAAGTATTTTCTATGGAACTAAAATTTTAGCATCCTTTTTCAGTAAAGGAGGATCATCTAAAATAGGAGTGAGTGGTGAAATTCCTTTAAAGGATTTCAGTAAACTAATATAAAAAGAATTATGTATATCCCAATGAGAAGGTATGTCTAATCTAAAAGCATTCTCATTTATTTTTTGAATAATATGGAAAGGTCCATAATAACGTGGTGCAAGTTTAACCTTAGGATGTCGTGAGATATTTTTCAAATGTCTTGTAATTATTTGTAACCATACAAAGTCATTTTCATTGAATTGTTTAGCTACTCATTTCTTATTAACATTATGCATGTAACATCCTTGACTCTTTTAATGTGCACATGAACCTCATGAAGTGTAGAAATATAATCTTATGCAAAAGAATCAGCCATAGGGATATCAATTTGAGTGATAGAAATGGAAGTAGGAATCTTTTTACCATAAATAATTTCATACGGTGCATGTCGAGTAGTGGTATGTGTTGTGTTATCATATGCAAATTGTAGTAAAGGAATTTTCTCATCCCAATTACTCGAATCATCTAAAGAATAACAACATAATAAATCTAAAATACTAATATTCGTAGCTTCACTTTTCCCATTACTTTCAAGATGAAATGCAGAGCTAAATTTTATTTTGGAACCTAAATTTTGAAATAATGCATCCCAAAAGTGATTACAAAAACAAACATCTCAATTTGATAGAATAACTTTTGGAAAACCATGATGCAAAAAAATACATTTAATAAATAATTTAGTAGCTTGAGGTGCATATAAAGTCTTTTTACAAGGAATGAAATTCGCTTGTTTACTAAACATATCAACAACTGTCCAAATCATATCATTATGAGATGAAGTTGTAGGAAGACTAGTAATAAAGTCCATAGATATTTGTTTCCATAATAAATTAGCTATGGGAAGTGGCATTAGTAATCCAAATGTTTTACCATGATGTCATTCACATGTTGACACACTTTGCAATGGGAAACATAATGTGCAATATCCTTTTCCATATTTGGCCAAAAGAGGAATTCTTCACACGTAGAAATAGTCCTTTGTATGCCCCTATGAACCATATACAGTGGTTCATGCATCTCTTTCATAACAAATCCTTTAAAACCTTGTGTGATGCATAACTTCTCTTGGAAATTCAAGATTCCATTATGAAAACTGTAGTGATCCTCATTAGATGGTGTAGAATTATTGAAAGGAGCCCATGTTTGTGAAAAATACAAATCAGATGCATAAGTAGGAATCATGTCATGAAATGAATGAATATGAACAATAGAAATATTATTTATTGAAACAATATTTGTTTGTGGGGATGGGAAGTAACTAAGGGCATCAGCTACAACACTAGCTTTGTTAGGTTGATATTCAATTATATGGTGAAATTTTTCTATGAATGAAGCCCATTTAATGTGTCTTTCAAAAATCAATGGTTGATTTAATAAATGCTTAATAGCCTATTGGTCTATTATGATTAGAACTTTAGAACCCATAAGGTAATGTTTCCAAATTTTTAAAGCATGCACAACAACTAAGAGTTCCTTATCATATGTACTATAATTCTTTTTAGAAGGTTTAAGTTTCCTACTTTCAAATGCAATGGGATGCTCATTTTGCATTAATACAACACCTATACCTAAACCACTAGCATATGTACCTACATGGAAAGGTTGTGCAAAATTTGGTAATTGTAAACCATGTGCATGAGAAAGTGCATGTTTGAGTTTTTCAAAAGCTTGTTGTTGTGCTAATCCCCATGCAAATTTTAACTTTTGCCTCAATAATAATGTGAGTGGAAGTCCTAAATAAGAAAAAGCTTTTACAAACTTTCTATAAAAAATAGCTAACCCTAGAAAAGAGCATACTTCATTCACAAATTGAGGTACATGCCATTCTTCAATTACTTTAATTTTCTTTGGATCTACATGAATGCCTTGACTAGAAAGAAGATGTCCTAAATACTCTAATTCTTTTTGCAAAAATAACTCTTTTCAAGACAGGCATGAAGTTTGTTTTTGTATAACAAATTAAAGACTGTTGCTAAATGATTTTCAAAGGTCATTGTCATTATCACTATAGACAAGTATATCATCAAAGAAAACAAGAACAAAATCTTGGTAATCAAGTAAAATGTTATTCATCATGCACACAAATGAAGTAGGTGCATTGGTGAGTCCAAAAGGCATTATCATGAATTCAAAGTGACCAGTTTAACTTCTAAAGGTGGTCTTATAAATGTCATTTTGTGTCATTCGTATCTAGTGATACCCAGATTTAAGATAAATTTTGCAAAAGATATGTGCTCCACAAAGTCTGTCTAGCAAATCATCTATCCTAGAAATAGGATATTTGTTTTTAATTGTGAACTTATTGAGTGATCTATAGTCAATGCACATCCTATCCACTAAGAGAATAGGTGCTCCAAAGGGAACTAGGCCTTATAAGTCCTTTATGGAGTAGATCCTTAACTTGATTAGCTATCCTTTTTTATGTAAAGGTCCATGCTTATAAGGTGCTTAATCGGGAAGAGAACTACGAGGAACTAAGTCTATATTAGGCCAAGAGATCCCTTAGAAGGTAGTAGTTTAGAAGGAAAATCAACCATAAAACAATCCTTATAAGAAGCCATAAATGATTTATGTGCATTAGGAAGCATAATGTTGGTATTCTAAGGTCTGAATACCATATGTTGGAAGTGGTATGGGCCCCAATAACAATGAATTCACAAAAGTGATTACAAAAACAAACATCTCAATTTGATAGAATAACTTTTGGAAAACCATGATGCAAAGAAATACATTTAATAAATAACTTAGTAGCTTGAGGTGCAAATAAAGTCTTTTTACAAGGAATGAAATTCTCTTGTTTACTAAACATATCAACAATTGTCCAAATCATATCATTATGAGATGAAGTTGTAGGAAGACTAGTAATAAAGTCCATATGTATTTGTTTCCATAATCCATTAGCTATGGGAAGTGGCATTAATAATCCAAATGTTTTACAATGATGTCGTTTCACATGTTGACACACTTTGCAATGGGAAACATAATGTGCAATATCCTTTTCCATATTTGGCCAAAAGAGGAATTCTTGACACGTAGAAATAGTCCTTTGTATTCCCTTATGACCCATATACAGTGGTTCATGCATCTCTTTCATAACAAATTCTTTAAAACCTTGTGTGATGCATAACTTCTGTTGGAAATTCAAGATTCCATTATGAAAACTGTAGTGATCCTCATTAGATGGTGTAGAATTATTGAAAGGAGTCCATGTTTGTGAAAAATACAAATCAGATGCATAAGTAGGAATCATGTCATGAAATGAATGAATATGAACAATAGAAATATTATTTATTGAAACAATATTTGTTTATGGGGATGGGAAGTAACTAAGGGCATCAGCTACAACACTAGCTTTGTCAGGTTGATATTGAATTATACGCTGAAATTTTTCTATGAATGAAGCCCATTTAATGTGTCTTTCAAAAATCAATGGTTGATTTAATAAATGATCAATAGCCTATTGGTCTGTTTTGATTAGAACTTTAGACACATAAGGTTATGTTTCCAAATGTTAAAAGCATGCACAAGAGCTAAGAGTTCCTTATCATATGTACTATAGTTCCTTTTAGAAGGTTAAAGTTTCCTACTTTCAAATGCAATGGGATGCTCATTTTGCATTAATACAACACCTATACCTAAACCACTAGCATATATAACTACATGGAAAGGTTGTGCAAAATTTGGTAATTGTAAACCATGTGCATGAGAAAGTGCATGTTTGAGTTTTTCAAAAGCTTATTGTTGTGCTAATCCCCATGCAAATTTTAACTTCTGCCTCAATAATAATGTGAGTGGAAGTCTTAAATAAGAAAAAACTTTTACAAACTATCTATAAAAAATATCTAACCCTAGAAAAGAGCATACTTCATTCCCAGATTGAGGTACAGGCCATTCTTCAATTACTTTAATTTTCTTTGGGTCTACATGAATGCCTTGACTAGAAAGAAGATGTCCTAAATACACTAAGTCTTTTAGCAAAAATAACTCTTTTCAGGACATGCATGAAGTTTGTTTTTTCATAACAAATCTTGTGCTAATCCCCATGCAAATTTTAACTTTTTCCTCAATAATTATGTGAGTGGAAGTCCTAAAAAAGAAAAAACTTTTACAAACTTTCTATAAAAAATAGCTCACCCTAGAAAAGAGCATACTTCATTCACAGATTGAGGTACATGCCATTCTTCAATTACTTTAATTTTCTTTGGATCTACATGAATGCCTTGACTAGAAAGAAGATGTCCTAAATACTCTAATTCTTTTTGCAAAAATAACTCTTTTCAAGACAGGCATGAAGTTTGTTTTTGCATAACAAATTAAAGAGAATTTTCAAAGGTCATTGTCATTATCACTATAGACAAGTATATCATCAAAGAAAACAAGAACAAAATCTTGGTAACCAAGAAAAATGTTATTCATCATGCACACAAATGAAGTAGGTGCATTGGTGAGTCCAAAAGGCATTATCATGAATTCAAAGTGACCAGTTTGACTTCTAAAGGTAGTCTTATAAATGTCATTTTGTGTCATTCATATCTGGTGATATCCAGATTTAAGATCAATTTTGCAAAAGATATGTGCTCCACAAAGTCTGTCTAGCAAATCATCTATCCTAGAAATAGGATATTTGTTTTTAATTGTGAACTTATTGAGTGCTCTATAGTCAATGCACATCCTATCCACTAAGAGAATAGGTGCTCCAAAGGGAACTAGGCCTTATAAGTCCTTTATGGAGTAGATCCTTAACTTGATTAGCTATCTTTTTTTATGTAAAGGTCCATGCTTATAAGGTGATTTATCGGGAGGAGAACTATGAGGCACTAAGTCTATATTCGGCCAAGAGATCCCCTAGAAGGTGGTAGCTTAGAAGGAAAATCAGCCGTATAACAATCCTTATAGGAAGCCATAAATGATTTATGTGCATTAGGAAGCATAATGTTGGTATTCTAAGGTCTGAATACCATATGTTGGAAGTGGTATGGGCCCCAATAACAATGAATTCACAAAAGTGATTACAAAAACCAACATCTCAATTTGATAGAATAACTTTTGGAAAACCATGATGCAAAAAAGTACATTTAATAATTAACTTAGTAGCTTGAGGTGTAGATAAAGTCTTTTTACAAGGAATGAAATTCGCTTGTTTACTAAACATATCAACAATTGTCCAGATCATATCATTATGAGATGAAGTTGTAGGAAGACTAGTATTAAAGTCTATTAGATATTTGTATCCATAATCCATTAGCTATGGGAAGTGGCATTAATAATCCAAATGTTTTATTTCGTTTCACATGTTTACACACTTTGCAATGGGAAACATAATGTGCAATATCCTTTTCCATATTTGGCCAAAAGACGAATTCTTCACACATGGAAATAGTCCTTTGTATGCCCCTATGACCCATATACAGTGGTTCATGCATCTCTTTCATAACAAATTCTTTAAAACCTTGTGTGATGCATAACTTCTCTTGGAAATTCAAGATTCCATTATGAAAACTGTAGTGATCCTCATTAGATGGTGTAGAATTATTGAAAGGAGCCCATGTTTGTGAAAAATACAAATCAGATGCATAAGTAGGAATCATGTCATGAAATGAATGAATATGAACAATAAAAATATTATTTATTGAAACAATATTTGTTTGTGGGGATGGGAAGTAACTAAGGGCATCGGCTACAACACTAGCTTTGTCAGGTTGATGTTGAATTATATGCTGAATTTTTTCTATGAGTGAAGCCCATTTAATGTGTCTTTCAAAAATCAATGGTTGATTTAATCAATGTTTAATGGCCTATTGGTCTGTTTTGATTAGAACTTTAGAGCCCATAAGGTAATGTTTCCAAATTTTTAAAGCATGTACAACAACTGAGAGTTCCTTATCATATGTACTATAATTCGTTTTAGAAGGTTTAAGTTTCTTACTTTCAAATGCAATGGGATGCTCATTTTGCATTAATACAACACCTATACCTAAACCACTAGCATATGTAACTACATGGAAAGGTTGTGCAAAATTTGGTAATTGTAAACCATGTGCATGAGAAAGTGCATGTTTGAGTTTTTCAAAAGCTTGTTGTTGTGCTAATCCCCATGCAAATTTTAACTTTTGCCTCAATAATAATGTGAGTGGAAGTCCTAAATAAGAAAAAACTTTTACAAACTTTCTATAAAAAATAGCTAACCCTAGAAAAGAGCATACTTCATTCACAGATTGAGGTACAAACCATTCTTCAATTACCTTTATTTTCTTTGGATCTACATGAATGCCTTGACTAGAAAGAAGATGTCCTAAATACTCTAAGTCTTTTTGCAAAAGTAACTCTTTTCAGGACAGGCATGAAGTTTGTTTTTGCATAACAAATTAAAGACTATTGCTAAATGATTTTCAAAGGTCATTGTCATTATCACTATAGACAAGTATATCATCAAAGAAAACAAGAACAAAATCTTGGTAATCAGGAAAAATGTTATTCATCATGCACACAAATGAAGTAGATGCATTGGTGAGTTCAAAAGGCATTATCATGAATTCAAAGTGACCAGTTTGACTTCTAAAGGTAGTCTTATAAATGTCATTTTGTGTCATTCGTATCTGGTGATACCCAGATTTAAGATCAATTTTGCAAAAGATATGTGCTCCACAAAGTGTGTCTAGCAAATCATCTATCCTAGAAATAGGATATTTGTTTTTAATTGTGAACTTATTGAGTGCTCTATGGTCAATGCACATCCTATCCACTAAGAGAATAGGTGCTCCAAGGGGAACTAGGCCTTATAAGTCCTTTATGGAGTAGATCCTTAACTTGATTAGCTATCTTTTTTTATCTAAAGGTCCATGCTTATAAGGTGCTTTATCGGGAGGAGAACTACAATGAACTATGTCTATATTAGGCCAAGAGATCCCCTAGAAGGTGGTAGCTTAGAAGGAAAATCAGCCATAAAACAATCCTTATAGGAAGCCATAAATGGTTTATGTGCATTAGGAAGCATAATGTTGGTATTCTAAGGTCTGAATACCATATGTTGGAAGTGGTATGGGCCCCAATAACAATGAATTCACAAAAGTGATTACAATAGCAAACATCTCAATTTGATAGAAAAATACCATGGTGCAAAAAAATACATTTAATAAATAACTTAGTAGCTTGAGGTGGAGATAAAGTCTTTTTACAAGGAATGAAATTCGCTTGTTTACTAAACATTGTCCAAATCATATCATTATGAGATGAAGTTGTAGGAAGACTAGTAATAAAGTCCGTAGATATTTGTTTCCATAATCCATTAGCTATGGGAAGTGGCATTAATAATCCAAATGTTTTACCATGATGTCGTTTCACATGTTGACACACTTTGCAATGGGAAAAATAATGTGCAATATCCTTTTCCATATTTGGCCAAAAGAGGAATTCTTCACACGTAGAAATAGTCCTTTGTATGCCCCTATGACCCATATATAGTGGTTCATGCATCTCTTTCATAACAAATTCTTTAAAACCTTGTGTGATGCATAACTTCTATTGGAAATTCAAGATTCCATTATGAAAACTGTTGTGATCCTCATTAGATGGTGTAGAATTATTGAAAAGAGTCCATGTTTGTGAAAAATACAAATCACATGCATAAGTAGGAATCATGTCATGAAATGAATGAATATGAACAATAGAAATATTATTTATTGAAACAATATTTTTTTGTGGGGATGGGAAGTAACTAAGGGCATCGGCTACAACACTAGCTTTGTCAGTTTGATATTGAATTATACTCTGAAATTTTTCTACGAATGAAGCCCATTTAATGTGTCTTTCAAAAATCAATGGTTGATTTAATAAATGCTTAATAGCCTATTGGTCTGTTTTGATTAGAACTTTAGAACCCATAAGGTAATGTTTCCAAATTTTCAAAGCATGCACAAGAGCTAAGAGTTCCTTATCATATGTACTATAATTCTTTTTAGAAGCTTTAAGTTTCCTACTTTCAAATGCAATGGGATGCTCATTTTGCATTAATACAACACCTATACCTAAACCACTAGCATATATAACTACATGGAAAGGTTGTGCAAAATTTGGTAATTGTAAACCATGTGCATGTTTGAGTTTTTCAAAAGCTTGTTGTTGTGCTAATCGCCATGCAAATTTTAACTTTTGCCTCAATAATAATGTGAGTGGACGTCCTAAATAAGAAAAAAATTTTACAAACTTTCTATAAAAAATAGCTAACCCTAGAAAAGAGCATACTTCATTCACAGATTGAGGTACAGGCCATTCTTCAATTACTTTAATTTTCTTTGGATCTACATGAATGCCTTGACTAGAAAGAAGATGTCCTAAATACTCTAATTCTTTTTGCAAAAATAACTCTTTTCAAGACAGGCATGAAGTTTGTTTGTGCATAACAAATTAAAGACTGTTGCTAAATGATTTTCAAATGTCATTGTCATTATCACTATAGACAAGTATATCATCAAAGAAAACAAGAACAAAATCTTGGTAATCAAGAAAAATGTTATTCATCATGCACACAAATGAAGTAGGTGAATTGGTGAGTCCAAAAGGCATTATCATGAATTCAAAGTGACCAGTGTGACTTCTAAAGGTAGTCTTATAAATGTCATTTTGTGCCATTCGTATCTGGTGATACCTAGATTTAAGATCAATTTTGCAAAAGATATGTGCTCCACAAAGTCTATCTAGCAAATAATCTATCCTAGAAATAGGATATTTGTTTTTAATTGTGAACTTATTGAGTGATCTATAGTCAATGCACATCCTATCCACTAAGAGAATAGGTGCTCCAAAGGGAACTAGGCCTTATAAGTCCTTTATGGAGTAGATCCTTAACTTGATTAGCTATCTTTTTTTATGTAAGGGTCCATGCTTATAAGGTGCTTTATCGGGAGGAGAACTACGAGGAACTAAGTCTATATTAATCCAAGAGATCCCCTAGAAGGTGGTAGCTTAGAAGGAAAATTAGCCATAAAACAATCCTTATAGGAAGCCATAAATGATTTATGTGCATTAGGAAGCATAATGTTGGTATTCTAAGGTCTGAATACCATATGTTGGAAGTGGTATGGGCCCCAATAACAATGAACCTTAACGTACACACCTTAAGACTAAAAAATAGATGAGTGAGAGATAGAGAGAGAATAGACTTGATTTCAAGTGTAACGGTAAGCTATGAGGCTCACCTACACTATCTATATTCCAATGTCAAAATACAATGTGTGAATATGATACAAACTGACAATATCTTTATCTAGGCAGAAATAGGAACTAGATACAAGAGATTGTGTGCCTAAGAGGTATGAAGAGTGTGTGTGTGAGAATATGGAGAATATGAACAGTTTAGAACTGTTTTACAGCAAACCCAAATTCTGATCAACTTAAATCAGAAACGAGTGACCTAGCAAGTAAGAACGGAAATAGACTTGCTACTCAGAGTAAATCAACAATGGATGTTGATGGTAAGCTGGCAGAATCTCGTCCAGATAATCACCAAGACATAGACCGCAATTCCTCTTGGAGTATGAGAACTCCACCTCCAAGATGGCCTCCAATATATTCTCCTAGCTTGAGAAGATATTCCTTGATCACCTCCAAGAGCTTTGAGTGATTGAGTGATTGCTTGAGTGATACTCACATAATGAGCCTTGCCCTCCTTTTATAGCCTTGTATGTGCTCATGAAAAACAAACTAAAAAGCCATCGCTTAAAAATCAATCACGAAAACATGGGGAGAAAAAACGAAACAACTTCAACATTACTCCGTGATTTTCTTAATACTTTTGTGAAGTAATTTTTCTAAAAATTTGTGTTCGCTTTCGGTGTTGCGGACGGGGATCAAACCCACGTTGTTGGGTAGTTAGTGACTTGTCTTATCCAGCTCGTCCGCGCCAAGTTAATGCAACAACTATAGAGACAATTAAATATTTTATGACGCTCGTGTGGAGTTTGAAGAGAGACACAAAAGGTGTGAAATATGGTATGAGCTTTTTAGCTTTTGGACCATTTTGGACATTGATTCCAACAATCCCCCCTTCAATGTCACAATGGTACAAGGTTCAATAAGGTGCAAAACTTTTGATGTGTGCACATATCTCTAAATTGATTTCCACTGAATCTTGAGTTGATTGTGTATGAACCTGGATACTTGAGAAATTGCAAACTAAATGTCCTGATGTGTATTGCATAGATATATCAAGCAAACCATTGCTTGACTATATAATGTAGCTTCAAATGATTCTGAATCTACTTCCGACTGTAATAACACATTGACATCCATAGGTGTCTGCATAGGCTTGGAATCTGTCATCTCAAACCTTTCCAATAATTTCTCAATGTATTTTTGTTGTGTCATGTAGATACACTTATCTCTATATTTGAAATGAATCCTAGTACTTTTCATGATCATATCATCAACATATATGATAATAATAATCAAAACATCCTTTTCAGCTTTAACATAAAGAGTGGGAGCTGCATCTGAGTTTTCAAAACCAATAGATAGAAGATAAACACGTATCTTCTCATACCAAGCTCTCGGTGCTTGCTTTAGTCCATAAAAAGCTTTGATAAGCTTGCATACTAAATGCTCATTACTTGTTTCTTCAAAACCTTCCGGTTGCTGAATATAAACATCTTCATGTAGATCACCATTAAGAAATGCAGTTTTGATATCTAGTTGGTCTACTTTCCAACTAAAGAATGCAACTAAAGAAAGTACTGTCCTGACCACTGTCATTCTAGATGTAGGTGCAAAAGTCTCATCATAGTCAATACCTTTCTTTTGTGCATAACCTTTGACAATTAATCTTGCTTTATACCTGTCTATGGTACCATCTGCTTTTCTTTTTTGATTTTGAAGACCCACTTAACACCAATAGCTTTCTTATCCTTTGGTAAGTCACAAAGCTTCCAAGTATGATTCTTATGGATGGAATCAATCTCTTCTTGCATAGCTTTCTTCCATACAGGACTTCTTAGTGCATCTTGAACACTAGCTAATTCATTCTCAACTAAAGTAAGGGCTAAAACATTATGAATCTCAAAATGTTCTACATAATTAACCTATTCTTTTTGTTGTCTCCTGGTCTTACTTCTAGTTCTTCCTGTGTATTCCTGTATACCATTGTCCTTCCATGTTTGATATAACCACTTTGGTGTATTCCTAAAAATGGTCTCTGGTTCTTCAGTATCTCTTTCTTCTGGAACTCTAGAACCTTCTCCAACTTCATAAGTCGGAACTTCAAGAGGCACTGATGATGGACTAGGTATTGGTGTAGGTAATGAAATTCTCTCTTCACCTGTATCTCTTAGGATTTGAGTAGGTTCATCACCCCCCTTGTATGGCTGAATGTAAGTATCCAAATTTCTTCTGAAAAATGCATAGTCATCTGCCTTTATGAAATCTGGAATCTCTTCCTTCTTATCATAAATCTGACTTTCTGCAATATATGCATTGTGTGAGAGTAGGATATCATCTGTATCTGGAACATATAATCTGTATCCTTTGCTTTCAATTGCATAACCAATAAAGACCACTTTAATGGCTTTTACATCAAGCTTACCACGATCCTTCTTCTCAATGTGAATATAAGCTAGGGAACCAAAAACTTTGAAGTAACTCACATTGGGTTTCTTCCCATAATAAGCTTCATAAGGTGTAAGAACCTTTAAAGCTTTTGTGGAAGACCTATTCAAAATGTGATTAGCTATATGTACTGCATCAAACCAAAACTTGGGAGAAAGCCTTTTGGATGACATCATACTTTGCATCATCTCCACAAGTATCCTATTCTTTCTCTCTGCAACACCATTCTGTTCTGGCGTGTAAACAATAGTGAGTTGATGAGAGATACCTTTGTCTTCTAAAAAAGACTTAAAGTCTTTTGACATGTACTCTCCTCCTCTATCACTTCTCGAAATCTAGATCTTTGACTGACTTTCATTTTCAACCATAGCTAAGAACTTCTTGAAAGTAGGAAAAACCTCTGACTTCACTTTAAGACCGTAAATCCATGAATATCTTGAGAAATCATCTAAATAACACAGTACTTGAAACCTTGAATAGAATCTGTTCTCATCGGACCATTCACATATGAATGTATGATTTGCAACTTCCTTGTGGCCGTGATAAATCTATGTTTCTTGAAATGTAGTTTGTGAAGCTTTCCTTCAAGATATCCTTCACATGATTCTGCATCATCTGGTAATGCAAAAGTAGGCAAACTCTCCACCATACCTTGATCCTTGATATGATTGAGAGCTATGTAACTGATATGACCAAATCTAGCATGCCATAACTTCATGTTCTCCTTAGGTGTAGTAGACCTAGCAACATTAGCATGACTAATTTTGGATAACACAAACATGCCACTTCTATTTTCTCCTTGAAGTAGACATTGCTCCTCATTAGGTGAGAGGATATGACATGAATCTTTCTTAAAAACTACTTTATAACCATCTGACAAGAAGTCGAGATTGAGAGCAAATTCTTCTTTATTTCTGGAACATAAAGAACATTGGAAATTATGAAATTTCCACCTGCTCTGGACTTAAGGTTTACTTCTCCAACACCAACAACATCCAAATCATGACCATCTGCAATGGTCACTCTTCTATCTGAAGAGTTAGAAAGGGAAGAAAATACCTTTCTGCAACCTGTCATATGCTTAGTAGCTCCAGAATAAAAAAAATCCAAGGATTATCTGAGATTAACACTGCCTGATCAAAAGCTATCTCTTCAATAGTAGCACATGCATATGAATCCACCTTTGAAGGTTTAGGTTTTGAATCATATTCAACACTATTACCTGATGCTTTCTTCTTCTCATTGAAACTCCTTGCTTTACATTCTGCTATGAAATAACTTGGCTTCTTATAGTAATGGCATGCTCCTTTCTTTGAATCAGATGTAGTTGAAGATTTTTCTTTGGATGTAGAGGAAGAATTATGAAAATGACTAGAAGACTTTGGATTAAAAGACTTACTTTCCTTCTTGGATTGTTGAATCTTCTGCTCCTTGTTTGTCTCCTTCTTCTTCTTTTCCTTTGAGGATGATAACATGGCTTCATCATTCTCTTCCATACCCTTTTGTTGATCTTCATCTTGAAGTAATAAGGATTGTAGCTCTTCAAATGAAATTTCTCTATCTCTTGTAGAGAGAAATAAAGAAGTAACAAAAGCATGGTATGTAGATGGAAGTGAGTTTAGAAGTGTGTTTACCATCTCTTCATCTAAAATGATGACTCCAACATTCAGTAACTGATCTCGTAAATCTTTAAGCTTCAAAACTTTAACCGATTCACCAACTTTCATCCTTGTGTTGGCTAGTTGTCCCCTTAGATGAGCTTTCCTAGTAGGGTTTCTGCTTTGATAGAGATTCTCTAACTCCAACCAAGCCTAATCAGAGGTTCTATAAGACCAGATCTGAGGTATAATATGCCTCTTGACTCCCATAGCAATATATGGAAGTGTTAAAGCATCCCTTGAATCCCATCGGGATTTCTCTTATGTAGGAAGTAATCTGGTAGTAGTACGGACTCCTGATGATGAAAGAGTTTCTTCTTCTTCACTAACCTCCTATTGAGCAGAAATAGGAACATCAGGTCTTCTAGAAGATGAAGTAGCCTCTTCTCCGACTTGTCCTAGCCTTGGATAAGTGCCATTGAAAATATTCCATAAGTCCTTTGTTACTAACAGATTGATCATCATAAAACCCCACATTGGATAACTAAACATTCCCTCAAGCTTGTCTTCATTCTCAAGTCTATAGTCACTCATCTTGTTAAGGGTGTATGTCAACTATGCTTTGATACCAAATGTTGGTATTCTAAGGTCTCAATACCATATGTTGGAAGTGGTATGGGCCCCAATAACAATGAATTCACAGGTTTACAAGATCTTCCAATTGATGAACCTTAACATACACACCTTAAGACTCAAAAATAGCTGAGTGAGAGATAGGGAGAGAATAGACTTGATTTCAAGTGTAACGGTAAGCTATGAGGCTCACCTACACTATCTATATTCCAATGTCAAAATACAATGTGTGAATATGATACAAACTGACAATATCTTTATCTAGGTAGAAATAGGATCTAGATACAAGAGATTGTGTGCCTAAGAGGTATGAAGAGCGTGTGTGTGAGAATATGGAGAATATCAACAGTTTAGAACTGTTTTACAGCAAACCCAAATTCTCATCAACGTAAATCAGAAACGAGTGGCCTGGCAAGTAACAATGGAAATAGACTTTCTACTCACAGTAAATCAACAATGGATGTTGATGGTAAGCTCGCAAAATCTCCTCCAGATAATCACCAAGACATAGACCGCAACTCCTCCAGGAGTATGAGAACTCCACCTCCAAGATGGCCTCCAATATCTTCTCCTAGCTTGAGAAGATATTCCTTGATCACCTCTAAGATCTTCTTGAGTGATTGAGTGATTGCTTGAGTGATACTCACATAATGAGCCTTGTCCTCCTTTTATAGCCTTGTATGTACTCATGAAAAGTAAACTAAAAAACCATCACTCCAAAATCAACCACGAAAACGTGATTTTCTTGATACTTTTGCGAAGTAACTTTTCTAAAAAGTTGTGTTCACTTTTGGTGTTGAAGACGAGGATTGATCCCACGCTGTTGGATTGTTAGTGACTCGTCTTATCCAGCTCGTCCACACCAACTTTATTTAACAACTATAGAAACAATTACAGATTTTATGATGCCCATGTGGAGTTTGAAGAAAGATACACAAGGTGTGAAATATGGTATGAGCTTTTTAGCTTTTGGACCATTGTTGGACATTGATTCCAACGTATTTGTATAATCAACTATGTTATTGAGAAAAACAGTACATGAATTGTAGCCTTTCCTAAATGCACATTTTACTTGAGTATGACTAATTAATGGAAATGGCTGGAAGTCATGCATTGAAAACAAAGAAATATCTTGATTGTTAAACTTAAAACTAATTGTGTGTGTATGACAATCAATGCATGGATTATAATGATGATGAAAAGGCGTGCAAAATATAACATCATAGGATGGGAAAAAAGTAATTAAGAATGTGCATTCATCTATGTATGAACCTATACAAATCTGAACACTATGTAATTTATTTATAACATTATATCTATTTCCTTTAAATGCATCCTTAACTTTATATATAGAAGGAAGTGGCTTTAGTTGGAGATCTTTGTTGGAGTTTGAGGTCTCAGAAGTACACAAACAACACAAGTAAGAATAAGAAGCTTGGAGCACAATACACAATACTAAATGTATTACCAAGAGAATGTACAAAGATAAGCAACTCGTTAGGTGTATATACAAGCCGAGGGAAAAAAACCTCCTAAAGAGGGAAAAAAGTGCCCCAACGGTCTTAGTGTGTTCACAATTACTACCAAAATATATCAGCAAATCCCCCCTTGGAGTAATTCGGTGAATGAGGAGTTGGCACTCATGTATAAGGAAGTGCCAAGCTATGTGGAATCAATCCACAAAAGGAAGTAAGCCCAAAGCTTTGCAGAAAGCTTCAAACTTCTCCCTGGGCAAAGCCTTTATGAAAAGGTCTACAATGTTCTCTTGTGTGGGAACATATGCCAAAGTGATCTCTTCAGCAGAGAACCTCTCCCTGACATAATGATAGTGCACCTCAATGTGCTTAGTCTGAGCATGGAACATAGGGATCCTTGCAACTACCAATGCACTCTAACGGTTAGTTAAGATGGTGGTGGTAGAAGACTAACCAACACCCAAATCAGCCATAAGGCATCTGAGTCACACACACACACACACATACTAAACAATCATTTCAAAGTCGACACAAGCCATTTTGGCACAGTCTTTGCCTCCTATATATCGGTTCTCTCATCAACAAGTGCATCATGTAAATTCACATCAGAAATGGAATGATCTACATCATCACGTGAAACTTTTAAAGGGAAAGAAATTACACCATTTGGACTAGCATTAGAGTATCCACCTATAAAAAGAGGAAGCAAACTATCATACATGTCTTTGGAGCTAACTCATGTCTCTTAGTGCAGGAAAGTAATGGCTGAATAACATCTTCCACAAAAACAACATCACCACTAACCAAAATGCATTTGTGATACAGATGATAGCCTTTGCTTTTAGAACTGTACCCAACAAAAATACATTTCACTCCTTTATCATCCAATTTCCTGCATTGTTGTTCAGGCACTAATGCATATGCGAGACAACCAAAAATACGCAGATGAGCAACAGATAGCTTGCGACCATGCCAAGCCTCATATGGAGTGATAGATTGCAATGCTTTAGTGGGACACCTATTAAGTACATATGCTGCAAAGCTAGAAACTATGTGGTAAAGCTTGAATCTTGACCATATACCTTGCCATCTCTATAAGTGACCTGTTCTTCCTTTCAACAACTCCATTCTATTGAGGTGTATATGGCACTATACATCGATGTTTTATCCCACATTCTACCATAAATGCATTAAATTTAGAACACATATATCCCCCCCCCCCAAATCAAAACAAAGTGTGCCCATTTTACATGTAGGAAGATTTTGAGCCAAAACCAGAAACCGTTTGAAGCACATAAACACTTCAGACTTTGCTTTTCAGGGGATACACCCATGTACGCCTAGAAAAATCATCAATGAAATTCATGAAGTAAAGGTAGTTCCCAAAAGAGGGTGTCTACATAGGACCACAAACATCACTATGAACAAGCTACAATTTTTTAGTAGCTCAAACTGAACCATCTTTTTAAAAGGAGGAATGCTTCATTTTGCCCAAAATACAACCTTCACAAACATGTTTACCGGATGCCTCAAGTTTGGGCAGAGAGGACACCATTTCAAATTTCTGCAGTAGCATAGCAAACTAGCAAAATTCAGATGACCAAAGCATGCATGCCAAAGCTTTGGATCTGACTTAGCTTGGGAATCATGTACTGCACATGCTGAATCATTCACAAAATTTTCACAGTCTATGTGTTTATACAGCCCATGACATAAAATTCTAGAAGCAATAATGATATCACCATTAGATAGATCATGAACTATACATCTATCATCAACAAATTTCACAACTAGGCCAATCTTGGCTAATGCTGAAACTGATAATGGAGTTTTCTTGATTCCTGGCATAAATAAAGCATCTCACAATGTAAAGGAACTACCATCAGTAGTAGTCATAATGATCTTACAAACTCCCATAATAGGATAAGAGGATTTATTGGCACATGTGACAATATTCCCTGTAGGGGCAGGCTCAAGTGAAGTGAAGAAATTGCACTACGAGGTAATATGTTTGGTTGCCCCACTATCAAAGTACCAAACATCTAAATCTATCGTAGACATACATCGTTCATGAGAAGATGGGCCATAGCTGAGAACAATGGTAAATGCCCATTCTTCATTCTGCACAAGATTAGCAAACTCTGTTTTGGGTGTAGAGGCCTCTACAACAACTATTCCAACCTCTTTCTTATTTACCTATTTTGCAACCAGTTTTGGACAACTCTTTATGACATAATCATTTCATTTACAATATTTGCAAAACAATTTCTGCTTTTCTATTTTCTTCTCATCTCTATCATCGTTCTTTGATTGTGCAAAATTAGCAGATTTTTGCTTACTAGTAGATGACATCCGTTTATCTTTGCCTTTCTCACTAGCTAGGAAAGCTTTATCTATAAAATACATAATGGACCTATTATGCCTCGATTGGTCTTCTTGCAACAAAATAGAGACTAACTCTTCAAATGTTAAGGCATTTGGATTGCCTTTCATCATCAACCAAAGAGTCGAAGCAAAGCTCCAATATGAATCTGGAAGACCATTCAGAATAGTTTGCACAAGTGAACTGTCAGGCAAGATTTCATAAGTAGAAATCAAATGCTCCTTCAAATCTTTGATGTTTGTCAAAAAACTGTCCATGGAATCTCCTTCATTCATGTGTTCACTCTCCAATTGTTTTCGGAGGTAAGCAACACAAGCCTCATTCCTTGCCCGGTATAAAGTGGTAAGTGTATCCCAAGCATCCTTTGCTGTTCTGTAAGAGCGAATGTGAGGATTAATGGCACATTTGATAGACAAGGATATCAGTGCATGTGCCTGAGCATCTTTGCCATCGAAATGAAGTTGTTCTACAGTAGGTGCAGCAAAAATTGCTACATGAACAAGAACCTAAAGAATATTACCATCTTCAATGCCATCTGCATTACCTTCAGTAACTGTGTTTGCAGGAGTAATAGGGTCTTTTTCAACACCTTGAACAATAGTCCACAATCCTTTTGGCAACCGATACATGACACATCATATAAGCCCATAATGGGTAATTGGTACCATACAACTTATTCTCAATAGCCATCATATGGAATACATCACTGCTTTCAGCCATGGCCACTGACTAAAATACCCTGATGTAGAAAAATTATTGTATCTCAAAAAGTTGAATAGAACTACCCTAACGAGTTTTGTTAAACCTGTAGCAAAGTTTGAGGCACTTATATTGGTGAACTGAAACCTGTATATATCTTTGGCATAAAAAGATGAAATTTCCTACACAAGCTCTGTGATAGTGCATTTGGAGGCCGAAACAAGTTGAGAATAGTGATTTCGTGCGATTTTGAGACTCTTACTGGAGGAGTGTCAACGATGCCCAAGATGAAGCGACGACTTGCTCTGATACCAATTGTTTGAGTTTGAGGTCTATGGAAGCACACAAACAACACAAGGAACAAGAAGAAGCTTGGAGCACAATACACAATACTGAATGTATTACCAAGAGAATGTACAAAGATAAGTAACCCATTAGGGTGATAGGCATATATACAAGTCGAGGGGAAAAAACCTCCTAAAGAGGGGAAAAATTGCCCTAATGGTCCTAGTCTGTTTAGACACATCACTATCAAAAAATATCAACAATCTCGTAGTAGCGTATAAGAAATAAAATCATGAGAGGTACCATCATCATGTAAAATATTAACAACTTTACCATTAATGGTACCTTGCATGCAAAGTAAAGAATGGATAGAAATTTTGTTACCCAAGGTACTTAGATCTTTTTCCAATGCTTCTTTGGCCCAATCAGGTTGAGTGTCTTCATGAACCACTTCCATGTCGTGTACATGACCTTCGACAAATTTCATATAGTTAGTTCACAACCTACATTTAGCATTAATATGATCAAACTTACCACAATGCCAGCAAGTGATACGAGGCCTTTTTTGTTGAGCATCCATCATTATAGTTTGAAGGGTTGGAGGTTTTGTAGGTTATAAGGGGTTTGTCTTGTGTACTGATGAGAAATTGGATTGAGCAGGGCATTGAAAAGTAGGGGAAGAAAGAGTAGTGAAAGGATGCTTGAAAGGAATATTAGGCTTCATTGGTTATTGTCGTTGACACTTTTGTTGTAAGCAAATGGAATTGATGAGGGATTGAAACTCCTTCTCAGCATCATGTGCAAAAGAGATAGCTTCATAGAGGATCATAGGACAATTGTCCATGATCGACAAGCATGTAAGTGAAACTGGGGAGGAAGGAAGGAATCCTTGATCTTTTCTTGAAAAGTGATCCATGTGGTGGGGCGATTGGTGCTATGCCACAAGACATTCCATCATAACTATGCTTTACCCACCAAATAATTAGTAAGAAATTTTGCTTTTTCAATTTTAGAATATGATTCATCCAAATAAAAGTCATCAAATCGAGATAGCCATGAAAGAACAAATTGGGCATCCTTTCAGCCATCAAATTGAGAAAATTGGAAATTTTTGGCACCAATCTTTGAATGTGTGCATTCTTCTTGAGTGATGATAATGGCCTTCACCACCCTAACTAGGTTGTTGTCATCAATTTGCATTTTTTGGAGTACAACATTGCGTTCTTTTATCTCATTTTGAGCATCTTGGAGTTTGCACTGCACAAACTCCAATTGTTGCTCAAGCGGTACCTTGGGTAGGGGTGATGTACCAAAATCCTCTGTAGTATGGGTAAGGTCCATGGCCTTATATAGAACCAAAATGTATGACTCAACCGAATGAGAATAAATGAACCGAAATAGGTTCTAAATCACAAACTAATGACACGAATCACGAATGGATGCACGCACGTCGTACATAGAGATAATACAATAATGAAATCTCACAAAAACACACACAGAATAGAGAGAGACAAGAGATTGAACACAAGATTGGGTCCCCCCTTGCATACTCTGATGGAAGATTCTATCAGAGTATGTGTATTTATAGGTATTTTCATTGCATCCTAAATAGAAGATACATGAGGGTGACGCTTTAAAAAACGTGCGTTTAGGAAAAAGCTACTTTATTTACAAATCGTCGCTTTCTAAGTGATCTACTATTTTTACAAAAAATATATAAAATAATATCTTTAAATATCCTCAAAAATATCTGAGTAAATCCACGTGCATTCATGCCCTCATGATTCTTCACCTGCTAAGCAAAACCATAATCACATTTAAAATCTCAAGTCATTAAAATCCATTTAACATTCCATTATTCTACAAAGTATAATATTACTATGTAGTAGCATCCTTCTTAAATTAAACATAAATGCTACTATTAATGAGGTAAAACAAAAACATTATTGTAAATTTTAAAGATAGGTAGAATCCGTCCACTCATAATCTTGGAACCATCGATCGTGATTCTCTAACAATTAATATAAATAAAAGATGGTTGGTGAATTATAATGAAACTCAATGGATGTCTAGTGATTTTTAAATATATGATGGCACAAGCTCAACTAGAAAGGTTCAATCACTCACAAAGGCATAACAAAAACTAAATCCAAAAGGTGAGCAAGCCATACATTTTTTCCTATATTTGACAAAAAGAGGAATCTTGTTTACATGCACATTTTTTCCTATATTTGACACAAGAGAGGAATCTTGATTTTTTGGTTTTAAGGATGATACCAATGACGGTTTTATTCCATCTAGTCCCACTCTTTACAATCAAGGAATTCCCTTCCATGCAAACACACATGCTTGGTTGCATATTCTTAGAGTGTAATAAAAGTGATCCTTCTTTGACATAAAGGTATATATTGTTTCCTTGAGTACACATACCACCTTAGTTTGCAGATATGGAAAATTGAGATGGTTATAAAAAGTTGGCCATGAGATGAGGAAGGTGGAGAAGTGAACCCAATAGAGAAGAAGAGCGCGTAGATAGGATTTGCATGCTTTTCGTTGTCAAATTGATGTCTTTTCTTGATTAGTAGTATAATGTAAGGATATTGTAATAGCACCTGAAAGTGGAAGGGAAGAATCATCCCCTTGTACTTTAAGTTTTCCATGATAAGATGGTCCTTTAAGAGAGATAATGAAAACAAGACAATGAATAAAATGGCTTCTATACTTCATTACTCATAGGCATGCATATGAGGAGGCTAAGAAATCACACATAGATACTCAAAATCAGCTCATGAGAGAGGATACTACCTTGATGCATATGTAGTCTCTATCTTGGTGTTTGAGTAACTTCTAAGTGTCCATTCTTTTCTCTTAAACATCTTAGTTTAAGGAAAGTCCCATTTGCCTTTATGTTTGATCAAAAGTGAGTGGAAGATTGCTCTGATGCCCATAAAAAAGGGTCTGACAACGCTTTCCTCCAAAGGCGAAAACTTCTAATCTAATTTCCCCCTCTTTTTTTTTTTTTGGAAGTTTGATCATCGACCTACCCTTGCAATTTGAACCTTGAATTTCATAGTTAAAAAAGTGCAATATTTACCACTATATCACGGATTCCAGACCATAGCTCTTGTTTTTTTGACGAAAGATTTATTTTAAATTATTTATCTTTTAAGGGAAGCTCCGCAGGAGGCCTAATCTCTCTTGATTAGCTTGAATTCATTGAAAGTACAAGTGAAGGTGGACTAAGTACCCATAGGATCCACCATATTTCACAAAACAAGGGTTAGACGCTTGACACAGCTAGGATAACATACCTTAGGGTAGAGCTTGGGAATGGATGGCCCTAAGGCTCAACTAAGCAACTTATTTGACATTGGCCTCCATTTCGGCATGAGACCTATTCTCACCATATTAACTCGAATTAACTGAAAGTACAAGTGAAAATGAACCTAGAACCCATAGGACTCTCCTATTCCACAAAACAGGGGTTAAATGCTTGACATGACTAGAATAATAGATCGTGAAGGCCCATTAAGGTAGAGCTTGAGAAAGGATGATCTCTAACAAAGTTTGAAATCGGCCTCCGTTTTTAAGGCCCAACAAGATAAATAGTTTAAAACGAGGTTGATACCTAAGGCCCAACGAAATAACTAGTTTGAAATTGTCCGAAAGGTCAAAGATGTTAGTCTGAAAGCCCACTAAGATAGAGCTTGAGAAAGGATGATCTTAAAATCCAATGAAATAACTAATTTGAAACTGGCTTTCGTCTCTAAAGCCCAACGAGGTAAATATTTTGAATTGAGGCCACTACCTAAAGCCCAACGAAGTTACTACTTTTTTTTTTTTTTTAGAGGGTACAAGGAATTGGAAATACACACTCACACACCCAACCTCGTAAGGTAGAGGCACCCATCATGAGAGACTCATGGGCATGTCCAGCCAGGACTTGAACTCAGGACATCTTCCTTAAGCTTCAAGGCGTCAGCCCACTAGGCTACACGGCTACGAAGTCGAAGTTACTACTTTGAAATTGGCCAGAACTCGAAGTTACTACTTTGAAATTGGCCAAAAGAGACAAGATGAAACGTCCTCACCCGGAGGTCATACACAAAGGGTGCGGATGGCTGCAATTCAATGACATGAAAAGACCTTTTGATCATCCTTGCGAACAGTGGCGATGTCCAGCACGCGGGGTTTGAAACCCAACCACCCCGAAGGCGACCGGTTAAACCAACGTGCCGTCACTCGTGTGTCTGAATACAATAGCAATCGAGAAAAAAAGATGGCGAGATTTCAATGCCGCTGACAGTGTTTTGAACGGAAAGTTGAAATGGCGTTCTCGAACCTCGCGTCATGCGAGCTGACTGATCAGTAGCTCAGTTCTAATAGGAGATGGCGAATAAGGCGTACAATGGTTGGTTCCGCACATATCATGGCTAGTCGTATTGTCTGTTCAGTACAGGGCTATGTTCACGGACCCGAATGCTTCTGCAGACGAGCTGCACCAGTAAATGCTAGGATGTCAACGTGCAGTCCACCTTCTCTTAGCATAAGGGCGACTTTTGCTAGCCACTATGCCAAGCCAATTTCAGCTTCTCTTGGAGAAGGATCGAAGCTTCATAGGTGTTATTGGTTCCGGAGCTCAATGCATGGCTTTGACGGCTTCCTTGGGCGAGCTTCATCGGCAGCTACAGGAGTATCAACTTGCACTGCACCTCGGATGGGAAGAAGTGCGGCCATTGCGAGTCGCTTGGCGATAAGGGCTCAGGCACATGGTGCTGCATCAGAATCGAATTCTATGTCTTTTTCTTTATCCAAAACTTCCTCATTGCCATCCATCGTCATCAGTAGAAACATCCTTCCGGGCGAGTCCGTTGTATTTGACGGCGTAGTTGTGGTATCCTTTTATGCTCGATGTCATCCATTGTCAATTGTGGGCCGTTTTACATTCAATGCCTTATGCTCTCGGTAATTAATCATGTTTATTCCTACCGAGTTTCCTGGTAATATAATGGCTAGTTCCAGCCTTTCCTTGGTCACAAAATCTGGTTGATTGCTGCGACTGAATTTTAAAAGGCATAAGTCTCAGCACGATCAACGGCAGGATGACACGAATGAATTTATATGTGTTTTGTTCCTCGCCCTTTCTTGTTACATTGAAAATTTTGGAATCTCCAAGGCTTTGAGAGGTTGACTAAAGAACCTAGATGACGTGCAATTCTGTGTGCATATGTATGCATGCAATTGTGTGTGTATATTGACCAAATACTTCGTCATCCCCACCCATTAATGTCATTTCCGCACAATACTCTGTATAGAACTAGAGAAGTATACAAATGCACAGGTTTCTAAGGAAGCTATCTGGCACAAAAAGATGGGCTACGAGATTGATCCTTGAGTTTTTTAATTAAAAGAACAAGGTTTTAATATATGGAGGTTCGAGGGTGGATATAGCCACTTGGCACATTTGTAAACGGTTAGGATGGAAGAATGTGAAATCGATGCCTTTTTTCGTAAGGATGGAAGATCATGCTAGAGTCAAATTCTAGAGTCCAACCAACCAACGGGGATCATAAGGAATGTGCCAATCACACTATAGGGTGCCACTTTCTTGATGATTTTTGTAGTTCTTGATTTGGCTGGTGCAAAAAAAGACTATCATCTATTGATCGACAATCCTTGGCTCAAGCAAGCAAACTGACGCAAGATTGGTCAACCAATCGTATTATTTTGACCAAGGCCATAATAGATATGTAGTCCAATTTAATGAGACCAATAAAGTTTTACGTTGCCGGACTCCGGAATTGTCAAAACCAACACATTTGGTGGATGGACTAACTCAAGATGAAGTCAAGTCATTTATGAACGCCAACCAAGGCTTGTTGTTAGTAGTTGGTGTAAACGTATACTGAAGCATCCGACACTATTGACAATTTGCTTCGATAAAAGCTTCGGTGAATGTCACGGCCCACAAGCCTCTTATTGATGAAGACTTACTACTCATGAAGGAATCATGAGAGAGGGAGTTTTTTTTTGTAAGGTAACAATAGTAAAAGATCCCTTAGAATCTTGCAATCTTCAAATCGAAGATTATCAAAATCTGTGCCAATTTACCTATAAACTTTTTCACACTAATCTATTGAATTTGCTAATTGAATTTTAAAATGTCGTTGCTTGGGATTCTCAAGGTATGTAAAGTTTAGATCCATGATTCTACTAGCACATAACCTTATCTAAACCGGAGGATAATTCTACAACAAAGATATGGGATGAATCCCAACTAGGTGAAGCTGTAAAGCAAGAAATTGACTAATTGCTAAAAGTGGGATTCATTGTGCCAATAGAAAAGCGAGGGTGGGTTTCACCTATGATAGAAGTAGCTACATATTTGTGTGGATCACATGAAGTTGAATGTTGCCACGGTCCCAAATCCATTTCATCTTTTTGTTATGGACAATATGCTCAATGAAGTAGTTGGACAAGAAATGTATTCATTCATGGATGGTTTTAGTGGATATAGTCAAGGAAGGATTACTAAGCTTGATTTATCCAAAACTGTTTTCATCACCAATTGGGGAATTTTTGCTTCTAAGGTGTTGTGGTTGAGTCTCCACAATGCTCTTGCACTTTTCAACAATGCATATAGGAGATTTGTTCTCCATATCTCACATATTCTTATGTGTAATTTTGGATAACTTTTCAGTATTGGGATATTCATAGAGCACTTAAGCCATACGTGACTTTGTCTCGAGCATTGCAAAGATGTTCGGCTTTGCTTGAGTCAGCAAATAGGTATTCATAGTATATTGTGATTAGTTGCTTGGTCACACCATTTCTGAGCATGGAATTGGAGTCAACCTAGAGAAAGCTAGAATAATCTTTGAAACATCGATACATTAATCATTGAAGGAAGTTCTTAGATTTTTGGGGCAAGTTCGATAGCATGGCTGACATCTAAGATTCTTAATGCATATTGGAGTTAGCACTGAACCATTTAGTCCATGTACCACCTCCGTAGTACTAGTGGAATGATGAATGCGAAATAGCTTTCTAGTGGCTAAACTTCCTTACTAAGGCAACTGAGTGGGAAAACAATTCCATGTATTTGTAGATGCCTTGGATCTTGCAATAGGGAGTTTGTTGAGGCAGCAAATGGAGAAGCCTTGGTACATACCAATATACTATGGAGGTTGGCATTTATCATATGAAGAGAGAAACTATTCAGTGATAGGAGGAGAGTGTCTAGGCCTCATCTATTCAATTAAGAAGTTTCATCATTACTTATGGGGAAACAAATTCATTTTTCTTCTTGATCATTCTACACTAATGTACCTAGTCAAACAGGGAAGATTATCTCGGTGGATGTTGATGTTCGGCATTGATCCCAATTCTCATATACGATTGGAGATTTCCTGTCATGACTAGACTTTGGAGAACCATTGGATGGAGTTCAGGATTACTTTTCCGGATGAAGATCTATTTTTTTTAGCGTCAACCTAACCAGATCCCCTTGAAAAGGTGACCACCTTGTATGACATAGTATTCACTTTTTTCAATAATGGAGGTATATCTGTAGCCATCTCCAACATATGGTTTAACCTTATCTTGGGGCAATTTGAATTATATTATAAAGATATTATCTGGGCTTGGTTAAGATGTGTGCGAGATCATGAAGTCCATGCAGTGATAACTAAAGAACACTTTGGGAACATATGGGGTCATTTTGGCACATGCCTAATTGTCAAAAAGATTTTGCACTTGGGCTTAGGGAGGCACACTTTGCATAAATATATGCATCTAAAGGTTCAAACCTCTGATACATGCTAGAGAATTGGAGAGCCTCTTCCACACAACCATTTTCCTCTCCAATTGGCTCTTCCACTTGAGCCATTCCAAAAATGGGGCTTAGACTTCATTGCTCTAATATCTCCTCGAGCCACAAGTACATGTAAATTATCTATTCTTCGCGAAAAGCACAAATAAGATACCCCTTTGGATACCCCATAAGTTAGTTCTTGAACATCTTAGGAATTGGGGCCATTACATACTTGTGGTGCTATGGGCTTACCTGACAACTTGCAAAGTAGCAGTTGGATACATTCCATTCAAAGTTGGATTCATTCCATTCAAACTAGCCTTTGGATTGGAAGCTATTATACCCATGTATTTGGTAGTAATCAACTTACGAGAAGCTGTGCAGGAAAAGCTTTGGCTAGAAGAATCCTTGGAAGATTGAATGATAACATTTTGCACTCTTGATGAAGATTGGTATCATAGTATTTTGCTCCTATAGGAAATGGAGACAAAGAGAAAAGGTGGCATGATAGAAGCTTATGTGCTATGATGTTACAAATCAAGGGTTCAATACTGTTGTTTGATCGAAAATTAAAAAATAGAACTGAAAAGTTCAAAATACAGTGGAGAGGACGATTCATCATTGTTGTAAAAGTGGGCCCAATGACATTCAGATTAAAGACATTGATTGGAGTGATTGTTTGGACACCGTTCAATGGGTCCAAGTTGCACCCGTGCTTCATGTGACATCACATCATTGCCATTGCAGGCTACTCCTTTTAATAAAATATCTACTTTTAATAAAATAGCCATGCCGCCCCACCAGGGTCCTCTCACATACGTTTCTATCTTCCCACTAACTATTTTTCATCTCATCATTTTTCACATTTATCATTATTTGCATGGCTAATCTGTTATAATAAAATAACCACGTCACCCCCACCAAAGTTCTCTCATATCCGTTTTTATCTTCCCACTAATTTATCTCATCATTTTTCACATTTATCTTTATTTGCATGGCTAATTTGTTTAAAATTACCATGGAACAAGTCCAACTTACTTTTTGTTCCTCCTGTCTATGCTCACTAGTTTCTATTACAACAAAAACTATGCTTACCTACTTAAACTTCACTTCCACCCTCCTACAAGCTTTGTCCAATCATCAATGAAGCCAAGGATTTCTCAGATAAGTGCAATCTTCTCAAGTTTGCCCTGTTAGATTGAAAAAACATGCTGCCTCATCCTTATAGGGTGGAGTTGATGAACCTCATATGCCAACACTATATTGAGAAGAATCAAACATGCTTGCATTGTTTGTGGGATAGCTGTCGAAATAGACTATGGTTCATAAAGAGTGGCATCACCTTCCTCCACTTTGTCCGGCTAATCTCAAAAGATGATATGGAGTGGATTTTTGGCCACCAATTAGCAACGATGGATACTCAATAGCATCATGTAAGGGTGGGAAGCCAACGTGCTTTGGTTCTCGTCAAAGCCAACATGCTTTGGTTCTCGTCAAGATTTTGAACCTTTAGAGTAAGCACTTTCGATTTCGTGCACTTTTTGCTCCTATGTTAGGCTAAACGGCGAGTAGCCCAACAGCTCGTCTGTTTGCTTGTTTGTTTTTCTTTCCTTTTTTCCTTACTGATTAATCTATATCTAATTAAAAAAAAAAATTCTTAAATCATTATTTTTTCCCTCTTTGGCTTGTTTTTCTATTTCTAGTTAAGGGAAAGCTAGTTTAATTTTCTTTATGTTATATGCTTGATAATCTTTTAGAATTTTCTTGTAGTGTTTTTGGATTAGCTATTTACTTGCATTTTATTTAGTTATTTACTATTTTGTTCATTTCCATTTTTAATTTCACTTGAAAAAAATAAAAAATCTACCTTAATCTTATTTTTTTCTGAAAATTCTTGTTGTTTGTGTAGTATTTTTATGTTTTGTGTTTGTGTTTTTTTAATCATTAGTGCATAAGTTTGGATAAATCTGAGCCGACGAACATATACATATTGACATACATACACACATCGGTGCATGCATGTATGTGTGTATGTATGTATGTATGTATGTATGTATGTATGTATGTATGTATGTATGTATGTATGTATGTGTGTATGTGTGTGTGTGTGTGTGTGTGTGTGTGTGTCTGTCTGTATGCATGCATGCATACATCCATGCATGCATGCATGTATGTAATGTATGTATATATGTATGTATGTATGTATGTTTATATGCATGTATGTATGTATGCACACATGTATATATGCATGTATTTACGTGCTTATGTATGTATGTATGATGAGCGTTGCCTCTTAATGGAGAGGTAAACTTTGTTCTGCAGCAGCTGCTCTCTGAGTATGCTGGGTGGAATGAACTCTTCGGACATGTTTCTTTGTTCAAATATCAGCATATTATGGGACTTCCAAATGAATCACAGTATCCAGAATTGTAGTTGGGCATAGATCCATTTGACTGCAGAGTCCGTGGAAGGGAGGAGGCCGAAAGTGTGAATTGAAACTTGGAATTGTTGTCGTCTATTGGAATCTCAAGCTCTCCCACCATGGTGTCACATGACGGCAGTTCTTTTGCTAAAGAACTGGTCTCTATTGAGCTCTGTATATATGCTGCCTTACGACGTTCTGTAAACTTTGATATGAATCAATAGAACTCTGTATATATGCTGCACAAGGATGGCACACGCAAATCAAGAAATCTATGCATATGTGTGTCTCTATATGTACGTATATATCAATGAATGGGTGTGTGTGTGTGTGTATAGAACTATTGGAATTTCAAGCCCTCCCACCATGGTGTCACATGACAGCAGTTCTTTTGCTAAAGAACTGGTCTTTATTGAGCTCTGTATATATGCTGCCTTACGACGTTCTGTAAAGTTTGATCTGAATCAATAGAGCTCTGTATATATGCTGCACAAGGATGGCACACACAAATCAAGAAATGTATGCATATGTGTGTCTCTATATGTATGTATGTATCAATGAATGGGTGTGTGGGTGTGTGTATAGAATTTTGATTGAGATAGTGGACTACTAGATCAAGGATATGGGTTGCCTGCTCGTAAATTGTTATATCCAAGCGGAATTGAACTCATGACCCACCAGCTAGGAGTGTGATGGGCTAACCACTTGCCCCTAAAGCCATGGTTGAGGATTGCTTCCTAATCCTCCCTCTTAGGGTGTGATTCAACCATCTCCTCCTTGTCATTTTTGAGTTTTACACACTCTTCCCCTTCTAGAGATCATTGTTCTCAATGATTAATTTTTAATCTCCCCTTTTTAATTGATGCCTGCACCCTTGCACAGTCTCTTGAACCTTCTTGTTCTCAACCTTGGTGTCTTGAACCTCGTTCTCAACCTTGGTGTCTTGAACCTCGTTCTCAAGCTTGGTTTCTTGAACTTCGTTCTCAAGCTTGGTGTCTTGAACCTTCTTGTTTGCAGCCTTGGTGTCTTGAACCCTTGTTCTCAACCTCAATATCTTGAACTTGGTTTTCACCCATCTTAGGTATCTTGGACCTTCAATCTAGTACTTCATAGTAAAGTCCATTCCAAGAGTTTTCCAATGGTACTTTACATATCTAAATTTGACCAACGAAATGGGAGATACACCCTAATCTTTGTTGGGCTAATTTCTTTAAGGGACTCTTGCTATTTCTATACCCTTTCAGATACAAAGTGCCCAAGCGCCTTGTCTCAAGCCCATTGACCCTTATGGAATCTGTCCACCTTGCCCAAGCCTACTTCCTAGGCTTTGATACCAATTGTTATATCCAAGGGGAATTGAACTCATGACCTATCGACTAGGTGGGTTGTGAGAACTAAAATTTCTCAAGACTTAGAAAATGAGACTTGTGAATGATGTGTGTGCCACTCTCCTCCCATCCCGTATATCCTCTTGCATCCAAAATAATAATGATCTGCAATGGTCTAGTGCTGCCATGTGGCCATCATGCAACACTCATCCCCATTAACATTGAATAGCTTAGGATATTCGCCTAGCTTGGGACCTTGGCTATGGTTGGCTCTTCCCACACACACATGGAGTGGTCTCTGTAGAACAATGTCTGACACTCTCTCCCCTTCTAAAGGTCATTGTCCTCAATGATCAATGAGGGAAAGTACTTGCGAACCAGAGCTTCTGATTCCCAAGTAGAGTTTGTAAGCGGTAATCCTCTCCAGGCTACTAGATACTTCTGGATGACACGGTTTCTCAAGCGCTTGTGTCTCCGATCTAGTATCCAATTGGAGAATGATATGTGCTATCACTTTTCTGCAAAGAAACAATACCCTCTATTAGACTATCCTCCCTGGAAACATACTTTCTAAGTTTACTGACATGGAACATTGGATGGACTCTGCAATCTAAAGGAAGCTCTAATCGGTATGCAACATCACGAAGCTTCTTAAATATCTTCCAAGGTCCACAAAACCTTGGTGAAAGCTTAGTACACTTCCTTGTGGATAATGAAGTAGACCTAGCTGGCACTTGAAGAAAAACTCAATGTCCTTCTTCAAAGACTATAGGAGATCTCTTCTTGTTAGCATATTCTTTTGCCCTATCAGCTGCATGCTGCATCTTGGCTTTAGCTATTTCTAGATTTGCTTGGAGGTTCGCTAAGAACTCCAAAGCAGTGAAAGCACTAGGACATTTTCTTGGCATTCCTATGGTACTAGGAGGAGTCTGATTCATGCCAGAGTTCATCTCAAAAGGAGACATTCCTAGCACTTTATGAGGTCTATTGTCATAAGCAAACTCTACTAGTGGCAAGTAACTATCCCAATCTATCTGGCTCTCAGACACATATGCCCTTAACATGTCCTCTAGAATCTAGTTGACCCTCTCTGTCTGACCATTTGTCTCTGGATGATCAGCACTACTCATTTTCAATGAAACCTTCAGTTTGTCAAATACAAACTTCCAGAAGTGTCTTGTGAATCTGACATCCCTATCTGAAACTATGGATGTCAGTACTCCATGCAATCTGAAGACATGTTGGACTCTACATGTGGAGCTTCTATCGTCTCTTGTGTAGGTAAGAAATGAGCCATCTTGCTTAATCTATCTATCACAACTAAGATAGTATCCCGCTTCCTTTGGTCTGCGGTATGAAGTCCATGGATACACTATCCGAGTTATGATATGGAATTTGTAAAGGATGTAAAAGACCTGGTGTCTTTACCCTTTCTGTCTTATTGACTTGACACATAAAGCATTGTTGAACATAAGTCTGGACTTCTTTGGCTAATCAAGGCCACCAAAATGTTCTTCTAACAAGCTGAATTGTCTTGTCAACATGAGGATACCCTGCGAAAGGAACATCATGGTTATCATGCATGACTTTTCTTCTCAAATCCCGACAATTTGGTATGCAAATCTTTCCTTTCCGTTTAACTATTCCATTCTCCTTTGAGAAATTGGAATACGGACTTGACTTGTTTGCTTTACTAGGGGAAGAAACAACTAGAACTTCTTCGTCTCCTATGATAGAGTCATCACTGATGGCTCTAATGGTCTGTAACAAATGTGGATCTTCCACTTGTGCTTCGTCTATTTCTTGAAGCAATGAGCTTTCTAGAATTGTAAAGCTCATTTGATACACTATCTGTGATAATGCATAAGCTACTATATTCTCTTTGCCTCTTCTATACAAGATTTCCATGTGAAACTCTTGCATGAGCTCAACCCAACGAGCGTGTCTGTCTCGAAGATCTGGCTGACTACAAAAGTACTGGAGTGTATGGTGATCTGCGTACATCTTAAAGTTTGCACCATAAAGATAGTGTCTCCAGACTTAAAGAACATGCACGAGTGCATACAACTTCTGTTCATGCACTGGCCAGTTGCGTTGTGCACTACTCAACTTTTTGCTTTCAAAGGCTGTTGGCATGCTATCTTGTCTCAAAACTGCCCCTATGGCTATGCCACTAGCATCTGTCTCCAACTCAAATGGTCTCTACGGATCTACCAGTTTGAATATAGGAGCCTCTGAAACAACTTGTTTCAAAGTATCAAAATCTTCTTGTTGCTTTTGCTTCCATGCAAATGACACTCTACCTTGAAGCAAGTTCGTCACAGGCGCCGCTATCGACAAATAAGAAGAGATGAATTTTCGATAGAAACCAGAAAGTCCTAGAAATGACCGTAACTGTCCTAGAAATAACCGTAACTGAGACCTTCTTGGGATCCTTCTGGACCCCGTCGCCCGATACCACATGCCCCAAATACTCTTTATCTCTAGAACAAACAACTGAGTCTTTTCTGAATTTACAAACAACTTATTCTCTTTTAACTTATTTAACACTTATCATAAATGACTTTCATGCTCATGTATATACCTACTATACACTAGGAAATCATCAACAAAATCCATAACACACTTTCCAATGAACGGTCGTAAAATATCATTCATTAACATCATAAAAGTAGCAAGTGCATTAGTTAAACCAAATGGCATAACTAAATACTCATATGGTCGAAAACGGGTCCTGAAAGCTATTTTATATACATCTTGATCTTTTACCTTAATCTGATAGTAGCCTCTTTTCAAATCTCTTTTATTATATACAATGGCTCCACCTAGAGAATCTAAAATATTATCTATCTTGGGCGTGGGATATCTCCGCCTTGATGGTAATCTTATTGAGTACTCGGTAGTCAACACACATTCTATAAGATCTATCTTTCTTCTTCAGGAGAAGAACTTGTGCTTCAAAGGGCGAATAGCTGGATCCCTTTCTATAAGTACTCGTCCATGACCTTCGGACTTCATTCTCCTCCTGCAGACCCATTCGAAATGGTGGTCGAGCGCTCGGACTCGCTCTTGGTACCAATTCGATTCTATGCTCAATGTTCTTGCAAGGAGGTAAACCCGAAGGTAATTCTTTCAAAAATAACTCTCGGAATTCTGCTCTTATTTTATCTGAAAGTACTTGAGCATTCCAACTAGAGTTTCCATGATTGCATGAATCAATCACTACAGATGATAGGACCGGATTTGAATGGGCAAACTTACCACTCGTCGGTCCCATGTCTCAGTTCCCTTCCTGTCGGCTAACTCTATTGTGTAGGCATACTTTGACCGCACAGTCTCTAAGCGTAGCCTGCTGATTGGTTGGGAACTAATAACATTGTGAGTAGATCCAGTGTCAAAGAGTACCTTGACAGGCTGTCCTACCACGATTCCTCATGACAATGAGCTCTGTGTCTGGGAATTGGTATTCTTCCTGTGCCACTGGCGAAAGCACATTGTTTGGCATAGTAGGAACCTTCTTCGTGACCATCATGGCCACTATGGGAGATGATATCTGAGATGGAGAATCTCCAAAATCCTCATCTCCATCCTGTGTAGGATTGATGACTATGGTAGCTGCTATTTTCTTTTTAGGACAGTGCTTGAAGAGGTGCTGTCCTAGACATCCTGTTATATTCCAGAGATGTACATGCTTGGAGGAATGAGAAGTTCCTTGCTCGGGGGATAGTTAAGGCCAAAAGCCCGAGAATTCATACGAGGTACCTACTCATGATGGCCAGATGAGTAAAGTAACCTTAGAGAGAACTCTAGATGGTGACTAGGCAAGGGCTATAAATAGGCTAGGAGGTGAGTCCCAGGCATGTCATTCTCCACTTCTCACATTTGGTATCAGAGCTTGAGGGAGAGAGAGACCTTGGGGGAGAGCTTGATTGAGAGATTCATTCTAATTTCATGGCTCATCTTCATCTTGACCGTTCGTGAAGAATTCGAGCGGCCATGGAGGATTTTCTCATTCTTCGTGCTTGGAAAAAGTGGAAACTTCAGCCTCGAGAGTTGTGCAGAAAGCTCGTATCATCTTTATAGCAACAAAAAAAGAATCTCCTGCGAAATTCACACACAGCTCTATGCCCAACTCAGCCGCGTCTCGTGGGTTTTGAACTCTGAACCTCTAGAGTAGAGGTAAGTTCTCTAACCATTAGACTACATAAGCTTGTTGAATAAAACTCCACGCATGAATAAGTAAACGTATGTTGTCTGCTTCGCACGTTGAAGAAATAGAGAGAGAATGCAAGAGGGAAAGAAAGAAAGAGAGAAGGAGAAAGACAAGAAGTAGAGATAGAAAGAAAGAGAAAGAAAAGAAGGAGAGAGAGAGAAAGAAAGAAAGAGAAGAAAGAAAGAAAGAGAAGAAGTAGAGATAGAAAGAAAGAGAAAGAATGAGGAAGGGAAAGAAAGAGAAAGAGAAGAAGGAGAAAAGAGAGATAGAAAGAGAGAAGCCAAGAGAGATAGAGAAAAAGAAAAAAAATGGAGAGAGAGAGAGAAAGATAGAGAAAGAGATGAAAAAAAGAGAGAGGTAGAGAGAAAGAGATAGAAAAAGAGAGGTAGAGAGAAAGAGATAAAAGAATATGAAGGAGCAAGAAATGGATGAACAAAGAGGAAGAGAGAAGATTAAAATGAAGATTAGAGAGAGAAGGAAAAGAATAGAAAGAGAGAGAAGAGTAAAGAAAAAGCACGGTTAGTATACCTACCTCCACTTAAATGGTTGCAACTCTCTCATATGATATCCAAATTGGATGATTCAACTTGGTATAGAAAGTAGATTCCAAGGGCTTTCCAATGAATGGGTGCAAGCTATGATTGGAAAACCACCTGAAGAGAGTATTTAATTCTCTGCATATTTCTTCAAAGAGGTATGCTGCCTACTCACCGAACTCCATTGTTTTGGCCATAACTTCCTCATACGATATCCAAATCAAGAAACTAAACTTGGTATAGATTCTACACTTCAAGCCCTTTCTTTTGACTTGTAATATGCCATATTTTGACCATTGGAAGCCATCTCTGCACAAGCTTTTAGATGGCTGTTGACTGACAAGAAAATCATTTTGAGTGATTTGAGTGTCCAAGTATGATAATTAAGAGTTCCTAATCATATTTTGAACCATCTTGGATAGGAATGAATTGCTTTTCATATATTTGCATCATATTTTTTCTCTCAAATAAATTCATTTGAATACTTCTTGCATCAAAGTTTATAATTTTGCATTGTATTTTCTTCTCATGTTATGAAAGTAACATGGGAATGTGCATGAAAGTTAGTTTTGATATGAATTCATCTATGCACATGAAGTTACTTTAACTTATGTTAATTCATAAAAGCATGCACATGTTGTTGTTGTGTGTGTCAAGATCTTTGCGCAGGTATTGGAGAAAGAAAAGATCTGGTTACGAGGGCATGTAGTGCCAAACAACACATTGTGGAAAAGTTTCTTATTTGCAGGTTTTTGGAGTAAAGAAAGTGGTTCGCCAACCACTAAGCTGATGCCTATCATTGTATCATGGTTATTATTTTTTCAGGCTTCATTTTCCTTGGGAAATGTTGGCGACAATTTTGTAGCCACATGGCGTTATATGCCATGTGAGAACTAGAGTGATGTTGTGTTTTGAGAGAGAGGAAGTCTTATGTGTGCATAACTAAAAGTATATAAATTGATTGAAGTAGAGAAGAAGATGCATGAGTGGATGCATGCATACATAGACGATATGATTGTTAGAAAGGTGAAATGCATGATGCATTTTCTGTCTATAGAAGATCACTTTTATGTATCACCACGATGAGTTAGGGTGAGCATGAGGTATGTGATACATGTATCATGCATAGGCTACATGTGCCTTTAGAAAGTAAATGAAAAGGTATATGCATCAAGTACAACTAAGATGTGTTTTCGTCTAGTAACGCATGAGCACGTGAATTGTTCTTCATGCAAGTCTATGTACTTGATATGGAATTTTATCCCTACTCGGCACAAGTTCGTGCTATGTTTATGATCATCAATACAAGTATTAAATGCTTGTATATGATTGGTTGTAATGAGGTTAATGAATGCGCAAGAAGCACAATGAATAGAATGACATCCATAGATATTCACTTTCATTGAAAAGTGGATACTATGTAAAGAGTTGATTTTTCAACAAGACGATTTGGATGGTTAATTGGTCTGCATTGATCTAGATGATCATTATATGCATGGATGTCTCCATGTCATAATCTATCCAAGAGAATGAATGAGTATGTTTAATCATAAGGATTAACATGTCTCGTCATCTTTTTAGATTTGAAAAATAATTGAGCAAATAGATAGTGAGGTAGAAGCCTCATAGAGATTTGGATGCTACTCTTTGAGGGAATGCCAAAATTTATTGAAATTTGGAGGGCAAGTAGCTCCTAGCGTTATCTTTAAGCTGATCAATTTTCGAGTAATTTGAAGACTTTTAGAAAGGCCAAATGAACTCTGCACTAAAAGTGCTCCTAGTAGAGATAGAGGCCTGAAACAACTGACATAGGCGTGTTACAAAGGACATTTCTCTTAATTGGTAGATTCAAATGGAATGATTTTTGTTGGAAATGAACAATTGTTAGATGTACTTTGTGCATACCAATTTTCGTTATTTTTAAAGATCATTTGATAGGTCAAATAAGCTTTGCACATCAAAGTGCAGCCTTTGGAATTTATGAAATGACTAGAGACCATGTCATCTAGAGATGATTGGTTCTCTTAGCTCATTTACTCCAATTGAATGATTTTTTTTTCTACCATTAGCTAAACACCTCTAGATGGTGTATACAAAATTTCAAGATGAAATATTTCTCTATTTAGGAGATATAAAAAAAAGAGTAAACGTTAGCCTCTGCAAATTTTTAAAATATTGGAGGTATAGAGGCTTAGTATTTTGGTCATTGTGAAAGATCCAAATGTTCAAATACTATGAAACTTATATTAGTAAAAGTAGATAGTAATAGCTATATGCTGTTAAAATTTGGACGAAATTGGATATCAAGTGATAGGTCAAATGACCCAATCTTTAGCGAGGATTTTCCAAAGAGTGGTACATGTGTCTGATGAGCACATGATACGTTTCATATTGGAAACTCCAATTTCAAAAAATTTTGTTGGAGAAGCTACTCCAGTGTAGACCCTATGATATACCCAAAATTCAAGGATTTTGGAATTTATCTTCATAGTTAGAAGATATTATAAAAGTGCAGAAGCAGTGTTTCTAAGCTCACCTAAGCACAGATGTAGCAAAGATAGAATTATACTTTTGAATGAGTATTTAATTGCATTTTGAATTGAAATTTTGTGAGACCGAACTAGATAAGTTGATCTAGATTTGGGCACAAAGAAAATAGAATTTAGAGTTTGTTTGATGAGTCTAAGGGCTTCAACAATATGACCTTGCACATTTTCAGAGTTGGTTGTCAAGTGTTCGACCCTTCCAGTAAAATGGCTATAAAACTCTGAGCAAATATCCAAATCAAATGATTTTTGAGCCTAATGAAAGCTTGAGCAAAGTTACATAAGATTGGAAAATTTCATACATTTTGCATGAGTAAGAGTTAGTTAAAATTAATATTTTATCTGTTGCTGTTGGAAATTGTTTATGCAGGAGATCTTGTTGAAAGGAAAAGATTTTCCACAGGTTTTTATGATATTATTTTGATATGGTGTGATCAACATGGGCTAGCCATGCCCTAGATCCTTGTTTATTGAGCATTGGTTTATGGTGACCATTCTCGGTAGGAAAGAGGAGAGACTGTCAAAAATTTCAAGAATATATATAGTGCCATGAGAGCATGGAACAGGAGAACTTTAGTAGTTGTTCTCATTTCATATATTTTGGATTGATACAAGTTATATAAATTCTAATTTATTGTGAGTTAATATTTGACTCAAGTTGCATGAATTGATATTTGATGCAAGCTGCATCCTTCACAACTCTAGTTGAGTTGATTTATTAAATAGTTTATTATTCTCAACTCAAGATTAGTTGATGTTACAGATAGTTATGAGTGATAGAGTCATAGGAATAACTCTGTTCTTTCCATCGAGGGAAAGAAAAACTTCAAGAACACTTCATGATTTCATTTATTGTTATTTATGGTTGTGAGTACTCACCCAGTTAATTCTTATTAGTTTGGAGAGAAGCGTTCGACTTTAATCTCATACACTGCATCTATGTGGGGTATAAAGTTTGGTGGTATGGGACATCAAACTTTGTATTCTACCTAGGTGTAGGGGAGATGGTATCGAAGAGAAGTCTCTTAGATTTTATTTTTGATATGATTTGGAGTTCATTCATATGATCTTCTTATTATTAGACAATAGAGGGGTAGTTGAGGCAGTCACTTTGTATGTGATCGCAAACAAGGCAAGTACGCAGACAAGTAGCGTAGAAGCGGAAAGGAAAGATTTGCACATAAGAACTATGAATAGGCAATTGCATTGATAAGAAATTCATAGAGTACGTACTGCATTATGTGATATGCCTGAGGTTAATCATACATAGTGTGTATGAGGTGAGGTAGATGCTTAACCTAGTGGGCTATGAGTATGCACACATCTACTTACCATTTTTCAGTATATTTAGTGGACTCACATTATGGTCCTCATTATATTTGGGAGTGCCAGATTATTACAGTAGTTTACTTGAGACACCTCATTCCTAGTTACGAATGATTTGATCATAGCGATGATTAGATGGTGGTCATGGATAAAGCAAGTTTCATCCACTTGGAACATCTCGAGCTTTTGATCCATAATTTGGATTATTATATATGACACATCGAGATTTTGATCCATACTTTTGATGTGACAGATTGAAATCTTGGTCTATAGTTTGGATCATTGTCAGATTGACATCTTGTTCCATAGTCTGCAGCATTGATAGATTATCATCTTGGATTTACAGTTTGGATCATGATTAGACTTTCTTGAGTTTTGTTTCATTACAGTGAGTAAATCAAGCAGATTTACTTGAGCTTTAGATATAAAACACTATTTGGAAAAGATTTCTATTTATCTTTAGTATTTTTTTCCACAAAGATTGGGACATAGTCACATTGTTTTGGATTAGCATGATAGTTTTCATTACTCTAGTGGAGTAAGTTATTTTTCATAATTATACCATTTGACAAGCTGTCAATGGGTATTTCAGGGAGACAAAGGAAAGTTGCCAAGGTTTCTACAAGTGACAAGCCGTCACAAGTTAGTGGTCAAGGTCTAGGCATAGGGAGTCCGAGGATATTCCGGGTACTTATGTTGCGCACATCCGGACTCATTGGGCCTCAGAGGGATTCCTATAGTATGCCCAAGGCAAGGACTACTATTGATTCGTGGAAATGCTAGATAGGAAGCACAAAGACTAGTTATCTTCTTTTTGAGTATCTAGTATTTCACACAGCTAGCACACTCTACTCTTATTATTTGGAATCACAGATTCTGATTCTCAGGTTTATAGCTCCTTCTATATCATTGAGGACAATGATCTTTAGAAGGGAGAGAGAGTGTTATATTCTAGAGATGTACATGCTTGGAGGAACGAGAAGTTCCTTGCTCGGGGGATAGCCAAGGCCAAACGCCAGAGAGTTCATACGAGGTACCTACTCATGATGGCCAGATGAGTAGAGGAACCTTAGAGAGAACTCTAGATGGTGACTAGGCAAGGGCTATAAATAGGCTGGGAGGTGAGTCCTAGGCATGTCATTCTCCACTTCTCACACATCCATAGCACAATCCCTCTTTCATTGCCTTTTCTTTTTGTTGAGGGGTAAGAATAAACTTATTATACACCCCCTCAGCCAGAGAAGACACTTTCCTTTTTCCTCTGGAAATTGTCTTGATTATTTGCACCTACTTGGTCTCGTCTTGAGGTTGTGCACTAACCAAACGAGGAGTGGACGAGGAAGAGGGTCGACCCATCTTAGTCCGTGAGGACCTCTGACCTTGGGAGCCTATGCTCGTGTGGCCATCCTCATAGACTAAAGCCATCTCCATGGTCTGTGCCAAGGAGTGACGCCTCTCCTTCCTCACTAAAGATCTCTCCCTCCTCACTAAAGGTCTAATGGTTTCTCTAAGTCCCAAGAAGAACTTTTGGGCTTGGAGAAACTGTGGGATTGGCTCAGGTACTTTGAGATGTACTTGTCTATACTTATCCGAAGACTCCTGAATAGTTTGGTTTTTTTGATAGATTAAGAACCAAGTGTCTAGCACTCTGGACCTCTCGTGAGGTGGTACAAAGTTATTGTAGAACAAGACCTTAAATTGTTTTCAAGTCTTGGGCTCTTTCTTGTCTTTTTCTATCTTACGCCACCACCTGTAGGCGACATCCATGAGATTATATGTGGGCATCTGAATTTTATGCCTATCGTCCAGGATATGGCATAAATGGAAGCACTTCTCCCGCTTGCTGAGCCACTGCTCAACAACGTCAACAGTCTTAGCACTAGTCGAGCCATGATATCTAGGCGGCTTAAGGTCCTTAAGCTTCCATCGGGCTTCTCTGACTAGTATGCTCTCTCTACGGATCTCTGTTTGATGCTCGCTTGGAGCATCTATCTTCATCCTTGGCAAATCGGTCTCAGACGTCACTTCCTCTTTCTTGGAGCCACACACGTGCTCCAAGATGTCGTGAAGTTAGCACTGTAAGTGTGCTATCCTAGCACTCATGGTCTCTATAGGTTCTGAGGTGCGCTCAGCCATGAGTGTATCAGTCCTAAATGGTGAAGAGGGTCCTCATCCCATGCTAGGATAATGTGTAAGTCTCTTTTTATGATTTTATAGTTTTTATGTTAAAAAAAAAAAGATTATGTGCTTTATGTATACTAAGGTCAAAGTGGCAGCTGAAATAGACTAAATAACAAAAAAAGAAACTATGCTTTGCTTACTTTTTATGCATATGCATGCTAAATTTTGAAAATTTCGAGAGCATTTCAGTGTAAAAATGAAAACAAAAAAAATAAAACTAAGTGCACTACACGTACTTCATCAATCAAATGGTGAAGTCAGGCATAATATATATACAAAGAAACCAAAGGACACTACACGCCCATCCAATAATCCTTGTGCTTGTGGCACGATATAACAATAAGAACGCTACAAGTTCTTATATCCTTTTGGCTGTACTTGCAAAAACCCAGTGCTAACATACTACTTTCATGGAAGGTGTAGAGCTTAACAAGCTTCGAATTAACCATATACCATGTATGCCATGCCAGATGCTTGTCCTACGTGCACAATGATGCATGAAGAGAGCAAGAATGCATCAAAATTGATAAAAAAACTTATCTTAGAGTCCAAAAACTTGATGAGCAGATGTATGCAAGATGATCAACACACACTCCTCTTGCTTCTCCAAGAGTCTCCTGATGATTATCGCATTGAAAAAGTACTCGAACGAGGGTCCTCGATGTCAAACAGCCAAGTTTGAAGCTCTGTACATGTCTGAGAATGGGTTCAAATGGTGGCTTCCAACCACTCTGGATAGGTCTCTCAGCAAGGAATTCATAGCAAGAAAAGTCACTCAATTTGGATAAGTTTTGAGTGAGATATGGCTATTATAGTGAAAGAGGGTATGCCAAATTATGTTATAATGAAAGGGATTAGCTATGGAAGTAGAACAAACTTCGAATTTCCCTCTGAGGAGGTCCCTTCAGCTCCAAATCACGCGCGTGGCTGGTCCTTTTAATCCCACATAAGGTGCACTGAGCGCCTTCCACGGGTATATAGAGTTGAGGCCTTCCCTATTCTTCCACAACAAGAAAGAGAGAGGAGTATGAGCCTCTCCATCTCTCTCTCCATCTCTCTCTCTCCAGGCATTTAGGGGGTTGTGACACCATCGAGCCTCCCCTCCCTATGCATATCATGTTTGTATCTCACCCATTGAGCATATAGAGTGCATACCCATAGCACCCCACACCCTTGATGCCAGCTACTATCCCTCCTTTTATACCCGTTTGTAGTACTCACACTTTATTTTCGTTTTGGATCACAGTGGATTGGATCATACTGATGTATATGTTTTGTCTCATAGGCCGATTTTGGCCTCTAATAGACGTTAAAAAGTCTTTCTTTCTCTCTCTCTCTCGTTGCGGCTGTATGCATGATCAACTTGCGACTGTCCGGGCTGGTTCATGGGCAATTATGGCCTGTGAGGCGCTCACTACCCAATGGTGGGCTCCCATGGAGAGCCTCACGAGCTCCTTAGAGGGTCTTGACAACCTACTTCTTGAAGATGCTCATGCGACTTCTTCACGCAACAATACTCCACATCTCTGAAGACGATGATGACACATCGGTGCAACCCCCGAGGCGGCTGATCAATTCTCGCGTGAAAAATCTCTTTTTTCCAAGTTTTCAATGTGCTCTAGATACCAAATGTGAGACCTAAAATCTCTCAAGACTTAGAAAATGAGACTTGTGAATGATGTGTGTGCCACTCTCCTCCCATCCAATATATCCTCTTGCATCCAAAATAGTAATGATCTGGAATGGTTTAGTGCCGCCATGTGGCCATCATGCAAAACTCATCCCCATTACTATTGAATACCTTAGGATATCCCCCTTTGGCTATAACTGGCCCTTGTCCCACACACACATGGAGTGGTCTCTGTAGACCAATGTCTGACATGGATTAACCACTTGCCCCTAAAGACATGGTTGAGGATAACTTCCTAATCCTCCCTCTTAGGGTGGGGCTCAACCATCTCCTTTCTTTCATTTCTTGAGTCTAACACTCTATTCCTCTTCTAGAGATCATTGTCCTCAATGATGAGCTTCTTCTACCATTAATAGATGACCCATTAATTTATGGGTGGAAAACAAACTCTAGGGTGAGGTGGCACAGATGCCACATGGCACCCTTTGGGTGTACCTTCCATATGATGGGTAGGAGTGGAGATTCATGTCTCCACTCAAGAGAATGAGATTGTTTGGACTTCTGGTTGGAGGTACGGACATTGAGATCTTTGTGTGCGTCTCGCTTGTGAGAGCTTTTGCTGAGCTTGAGGACCTTATAGCAAAAGGATTTGGCATTTATCTCAACGCTAAAAGTGGAAAGGGATTTTGGAGAGCTCACTAACTTCTCCTCCCCTCTAAATCTATGGAGTTTTTATCATTACAAACATTATAGACATTTCATCTACATTTTCTAGGACGAAAATATCACATTAATTTATGGGTGGAAACAACCTCTAGGGTAAGGTGGCATAGATGCCACATGGTACTCTTTGGGTGTACCTTCCATATAAGGGCTAGGAGTGGAGATTCATGTCTCTCAAGAGAACGAGCTTGTTCATACGTGAGCTGGGAGGTATGGACATTGAGAGCTCTATGTGTGTCAGGCTTGCAAGAGCTCCTTGTGTGAGCTCGAGGGCCTTGAAGCAAAAGGATTTGGGATTTATCTAAACACTAAGATAGTGGAAAGGGATTTTGGAGAGCTCACTAACTTTTGTTGGTTTTTTTTAAATCAATAATGGAAGTATGGAGCCCAAGCTTTGCGAAACTAAGAATCATCTCAATGAAAACCCTCCAAAACCCTTCTATTATCCTCTCGAAAATCGGACTTTTGCAACAAAATTAAAAAATTCATGTACGTGTTTTTGGCTATGGTTGCCTCCATCTTCTCAAACTCACGCATGGCTGCGTTCGAAGGGCATTAATCCCATATACAAGTCTTTTCTAGCTTTCAGTTGGGCATATATAGCGTGGTGCTTCCATTCTTTATACAACTTGGGGCGAAGAGAGGAAACATGCATATCTCCCTCTTGTGCACTCTGCTTCAATGCTCTCTAAGAAGAGAGATAAGGCGATTATCCTTCTCTCACTCTATGTCCCAACGCCATATCCGCACTGCTGTGATCTCTTCGAGCTTGTACAGGGGTCATAACCCATAGCTCCAATACATGATACAAGCGTTGAGATAAATCCCAAATCCTGATTCCTTTTGCTACAGGGTCCTCAAGCTCATGGCAGCAGCTCTTGCAAGCCAGAGACACACAGAGATCTCAACATCCGTACGTCCTAGCCGATGTCCGAACAAGCAGACATGAATCTCCACTCCGTACACTCCTCATATGGAAGTTACATCCAAAGGTTGCCACTTGGCATCTGTGCCACCTCTCCCTAGAGGTTGTTTCCACCCATAAATTAGTATGACATAAATCATGGCAATTCATGGAGGTTTGAGGTCCCCCCCCCCTACCCCACCTAAAAAAAAGGGTAAATGTACGTGTGAAATTTTGCCATATACTCTTTTCATTTGAAAGAGAAAAACGTCCATGTCTGAACTTGACTGCTCATCGTACTTGCTTAGATCTCAGATTCTTATGGAATGGGTGAGTGTTGGGTACTAGGTGAGCATTTCATGTGGCTTTGTAAAGTGAAGATGTTTTATGACGTAACTGTATGACTATCTTAGTGCGATAGATATGCATGGTTTTGATTGAATGGAAGCCTCGGTAATGAATCATATCCACACTTGTATTGAGGCGATAGATAACTGATATGACTCATGTTTCTTGACTCACTTTTGAAGCATGTCATAAATTCAGCAGTTTAGGCTCATACATAAACCACTTCATTGAAATTGTACTGATGGATATATCTGTTCATGAAGGTTAAAGGTGATGTCAGTAGTGGAGCTGCTGTCCATGCTAGCAATGATATTATAGTTTTTGGGAAACTTGAAGGGGAAGCTCATGCTGGAAAAAATGGTGATTCAAACGCAATGATTTCTGCATGGAACTTGAGATGTACAAGTCTAAGTATAGCTGGTCATCATGCTGAAGCTTCACTACTGGATAAAGATCACATTTATCAATCTGCATACTTATCAGGATGCGAAGTCAGGTAAAAATTCCATTAATATCAAGAATAATTTGACCTTCTTGCAGTGAATCATCAGTATCCAAGCATAGAAACTATAATCTCTTGTTATTGTGATTTTATTTCGGATTCTGGTTTGCTTGAGTCAATTCTTTTGTGTCTTCTGAAGGGTTTTGGATGCTTCAGCAAGGGACTTGAAGTGTTCATCATCTAATGACGCAGATTGTAGGAATGATAGAGCATCAAATAGTGGGTTCATCTCATTGCTTGCAAAGGATTGGAGGTCAATGAGGAAGCCTTCCAAAATAGCAGTTTTCACTGGAGCATACATATCTATTGTTGGAGTAGCACTTCTTTTATTTCCAGTGTCATTGTTTGGTGCGTCTGTGACAAACATGCCAACTATTTTCAATATAGATTTGATTGATATCACCATTTACTTAATTTTCCCTATGGCATTTTAGGCCTTTTCTTTGATCCAACAAGGAGCGTAAAAGAGTGGATAAGAGTTGCAGCAGTATTGGCAGTGGTATACTTTATTCATTGATGTTAATTAATTTTTAGTTTTAGAAGGTAATAGATGACAATCTCAAATATGCTGGAAAACGATTAATATGATCAGTACTAGCTTGAATCTGGATTTGTGAATCTTTAGACTGTCGGCTAGTTTTAGCAAATGGTCATTGCTACTTGCTTGAATTTTTGGAAAATTTTTTTTATGTAGATTGAATATTTTCAATTCTTAAAACTTGTGATTTTTTACCATTAAGAGTTTCACATAAATTTTAGGTAGAAGGTGAGCACTTGGGCTGTTTCTGTTTTAATGCCAAATTTATGAGAGTTATATTTGATCATAATTACTGCTGGTTGGAACAACTTGCAATCAAGATTTGAAGGCGAGGTAAAGAAAGTATTTTACCATTTCTCTCAGACGCCCTAAGTCACTTCCCTGATTGTATGTTATTCTGTCTTGAAACGTAAGTTTTTTTATTACACCAACTTGCACAGAGTGGATATCAGAAGATAAAGCAGACTATGCTTTTCCTTTTCAGTTTGACGACCAAGCCTGTTATGGTTTGCTCAATCTCCTGTGTGAATACCGTATGAAAATGATGCTATCACCATCAAGCGATGCTTCTGTGCAGGGCTCATAGTCATACCTGTGGTTTACTTCTCTCAGGTATTTGGTGTTTACTACATTGGGACTGCATGGGGAGACGCGAAGGGATACAATGGAGCCACCTCTTTCTATGTTTCAACCATAGTTGGAAGAGTGGTACGTGATGCAAACATACTTAAATTTGAAATTTAAAATGCCAATGTCCAACTCGATGAAACTTTGGTGTCTTTGACCATGCAATCATACAGTTTATATTCTTGAGTTTTTGGTGGTTGGCGGCAACCTGTGTTGGTGGATTACCACTTTTTGCTGTGAGTTTCTAGTCCATGTAACTGCTAAATTTAAGTGTCTGCTATAATATTGTTATGTTATTTTCAATATGTGAGATGTTTTAACTAGCCACTTGACTGTAATCTGATGTGAATGCTTAGGCAATCACCTTCACTCATCCACAACATAGATGTTGATTCATAGATATCTGTTTACATATTGACTTCAGACCATGTAACTGCTACATCAGAACTCATATGCATGTCCAGTTTTAATTCCACAAACCTTCTTTTCTTTGTGTGCAGCAAAGAGTTGATGTGTTTGGTGCTCATTGTAAGAGAGAGGGACTAGATTTTTTGAGACAATTACACATGAAATCTGGGGTTGTGGATACAGATTTTATATTCCTTTATGGTTCAGGTTTTGTGTAGTACTGCCAAAAAGAGGTGGTTAAGCATGAGACTGTCAATCGATCAAGGATGTTACATCACTTTTGATGTCTAAAATATGAAGAATTGTCAGAAAATCAACGATGTAGCTGGAACAAATGAGCTGCACATAATACGGCATTAGCCCAAGTTACTAGTTATATGTTCACTCTAAGAATGCATGTAAACATTCACCATGCAGTGTGTTCACATAGGTAGGGTTGAAATGTTTCATATAGATGGGAGTACATTCCAGTTTAAGATGATTTTATTTTCCTGCTTTGATTGTGAAGATTATCTTGTTCTTGCTACTTTTTAGCTCCTATTATGGTGGTTCTTATGTTGTTGATCATATCATATTTTATTTATGTTCAGCTTCAGTTCATTTATGGTGATGAAGAGCTTCTAACACATCTCTATCTCAGTCTTCAGCTATATCATCATCAGCCTTTTTTAAACTCAGCTTGAACATCAGCTCTTTACTTCATAGCAAGGAATGATTTAAATCCATCTAGTATGGTTCATAATTTGCAATGCTCACAACAAGCTTACTAACAAGAAAACTACATTTGACACACTATGTAAGCTACATCTCATCACATGAGACCAAATGTGCAGTAGACAGAACAATGGTCATATTTCCTTCGATACATAAGGAAAGTAGCCTGTAGATGATGTTTGGCCCTGTCAAATGCTCTTGAAATCCCAAGTTGTGGAGTTGAATATGTAGCTCCACATGGAACGATATGATTGAAATAAGTGTATTGCCATATATAGGAAAGTGGAGAGAAAACAGAGACATGTTGCCAAGAGTGAGAAGGGTCGATAAGGCTTAAAAAGACAGCTAAGGGATTCAAATACTTGGATTAGATGTAAGCATACAAAAACAACACAATAGTAAAAAATGTGCTCAAAGGTAAGGGATTTTCTATGCTTGCTTATGACTCCAACAAAAGACCCTAAAATGATGTACAAACCACGTACATATAGTGAGATTAAAAAGTCCTTTTCACATAGGCTGCATAAAACTTTAGTACACTGAATTCATTGACCCAATAACATTGATGTTTGATTTAAAAATTTCAGGAAACTTGATCAAAAAATAATTAACATCTTTCTCTATGTTTCACCTTCTTGAAGCTTCTCTCTTTTCTTAAATGGATTTCCCTTTCAGCATCTTCCCCTTCTTATTCCATGTCCATGAGCATCTTCAATTCTCTTCTCAATGCATCAATGTTCTCATGGTGTTTAATGATTTCTTCATCTTTGGCAAACACTATGTCTTTCATGGTGTCATCGATGGTCCAAAGATCCAACTGCCTCTTTGTCTTCAGCATTAAGGATTTGTTTAGCTTCTTTACTCCTCTCCTTGTCTTATTCCAATAGGATATTTACTCATTGGGATCGACTCTATTCCTTCCTTTGATCTTGCCTTATACAAAGTATTTATCTCTTGCTTTATCTTAGCTTGTAAAAACTATTGCTATTTTATATAAATGTGTTCTTGCATTGATGTGAGTACATCAAAGAATTTGATAATATTAATGAAGTTTCTGTAAGAAAATAACAGCACAGCGGAATAGACCAGTATACAGAGTTGAGAGAAAAAAACGCAGACAAAGATAGATGCTGACTGAGAGATAGAGAACTCAAATTCTCAGATTGTCGAGCGTAACGCAGTTACAATGATGGTGCTGTCCATCAGTGCGCTCCCAATGTGGAGCTTAGATGGCGATCTAGACAGACTCTAGATGAAGGGCTTACTAGTGCGCAATGCTATCTAAAGCTCAACCTAGGCCATGCTTATATAGCTTTTACAAAGAGAGTCGGTATAGATAAACACGGTTGGGAGATACAAAATAGTCGGTAAAATATACAATCCGACAATATCTCCATGACCAAAAGTCCTACCGTCTCGGCCCTAAAGGCCAGGGGATAGGCCCCCGGGACCTCGCAGAAGGGGGCGAGCCCCCCTCTTCACTCCCCCCATTAAGGGTCTATGGGAAAATTGCACGATGCCACATGGCCTTTATTTTCACCTTGAATGGCAACCCAATGGCCTGGAACTTTATGCCCTACCTAACCTGATGGCTAGGCTCACAAAGATCATCTATAACCATCAATGGTCACACATAGACCTCATCTAACTTAGAAGTTAGGGTTCCACAAATGTCCGGGCTCTCACAATGGCTTCTCCTCATAATGGGGGCCTTACAACTTAGAGCACCATGGATCATTTGTGGTCACTTGAGGGTGGAGTATTGAGCATATCTAACAGTTTCAATCTACAAACTCTTGAGGATAGTTTGATTGTTGATGTTTATGCTTGATTTGTGCATCCTCTTTGATAGTTGGTTGTTCCTTTGTGGTCAATGCTCTTGTGTACAATTAGGTGGACGTGTAGTATGTTACAGTTGAGTGCTTGCAATGGTAGCTTCTACATGTTGCACAAATTTAAATGATGGGCTGTTGGAGGCCACTTCAACTGTTTGTTGGGGAAGTGTACCTGCAAACCTATGTCTAGTATTTTGATAATTTGGAATGGTAGCCTTTGAGTTTTTAGCCTTGGGTTCTGTGTTATTGGGGCTCAGGTAGCTTGATCTTGCTTTCCAAGGTCATGGGCAATCGTGTGCTTCTATTAGGGGTAAATGCCCCTAGGTACTTCGTACGTATAGTACCCGTACATTTTCATCCATTCCCTCTGTAGCTCTCATCGAGAGCTTTTTAGAATATTTTTACTAGATTCTTGGTTACTGTTTGGCCCACTTATAAGCTTTCTATTACATTCTTCATACCTCTGCATAATGAAGGTAATATTAATGGAAATAATGTTTGGCTTCTAAAGATTTGGCATTGACATGCTGTCTCTTTCTTTCATCAGTTTCCCACACATGAACTCTTTCTCTCACTCGTGTATTATTCTCTCTCTCTCCTCAGCTCCTACTCATACCCTTGGTCATCTTGGGTACAAAGGAAATCAACTTGAGGTTCTCGGTCTCCTCCATTGACTGGTATCAGAGCCTTGTTGCATTTCTTCAATGGCAAAGCCTTGCTTGAGCACTATCAACAATTTTGGAGAAGTTATCATTGGCTGGTACCGAATTCTCCTTGCATTTCTTCATGACAAAGTTGCTCTGAACAAATCCCCATTACTGGTTATGCCTTGCTTGAGCACTTTCAAGATTTCTAAAGAATTGTTGCAAAATGAGTGGCTTAATCACAGCAGTACACAACAGATTTTCCCTCTCTTATTTAGTGGACAAATGATTTGTAGCTGGACATACCTTGCGTTCGCTTAAAATTAATCGCAGCAAAGTGGAAGATATAAATTTCTGCAGAATTTCTTATTTGCACATTTATGTAGGTCATAAAAACTCTGGATTTAAATTTTATATGCACAATTTGAGGATTGGCACTTCACCACATGGGACGAGCTAAGGCGGAATACCGCCCAAGCATTTTGACCCTGCAACTCTGTGGAACACTTCCTTGACAAGATGGAAAAGCTGGATCTTAAGCCCGATCAGTCCTCTGAAATTCTTAGTAGGAAAATTTTGACAGGGCAGAGGAATTAATGACAAGAAAATGGATTGAGATGGCACTCTTAGAGGCCTCTTTATAGAAATTAAGGAAGCTCTTGCAACTTGGTGCCTCCTTTAACAACTTCGTTGCAGCTTCCACTCGGATTGAAGATGTTAGAATCTAAAATACAGTTCTCCCCTCCTATCCCATCATATGGATATAAACATGAGGAAGAGGACTTCATAGAACAATTAAGGAATTGGAAGCTTTGAAGCTTTGAAGGAGTACTATGGACAAATGATCTATTCTCAACTTGCTCATGATTTGCTCACTTAATTAAGCAAGGAATGGAAGGATTCAAGACTCTAAGGAAGCTTGACATCCATGTTTGGTGATCGATTGCAACAACATTTGACATAATGTTGGAGAATGTCCTCTAATGTTCTTTTGCTAGATATATGGGAGGCATGACCATGAAGCTAAAGATTTTCACCATTTAGAGGGCTACAAGGAATTGTTCACATTCATTGGATGGGCGGAAGTCCCAACGAGTAGGGCTCACGTCTAGGATAGCCTCCTAATTGTACACAACCCTCTACGTTTTACACTAACGGCATCACTTCAAAGTCCCCGAATGATAACAATAACGTGTGTCTTCCAAGACACATGCAAACATACATGATACACTCGTGATCCATCATGTGTTTCAAGTGAAGTGAATATGGAGATTTTTAAAGTAATTGTTCTTTGTCAAAGCACGTTCCTTGTAAAAATTGTCCAGACACTAGAGATAATTACACCAAAGACTTCCCTAAGAATTAGCTTCTACAAGTGGGACCAACAATGCTTATCACATGGAAATGATTTCAATATCATTGTCTTATCAACAAGTGGCCAATAAGAGTCTTAGGAAGGGGGCAAAATAAGAACAAAAGCATTATTTAATAGCCCACATGGTACAATCAAATGAAGTACCAAGTATGGATCACCAAATCAACTTTTACCCTTGGACTGATAGAATATGGCCCAATAGGGTGTCTTTAATGACCAAAAATTGACATTTCCTAGGATTTAACTTCAAATATGTGAATAGACATTGATAAAAAATTTCTTGCATGTTCATTAGATGTCGATGGAAACATTTTTCCATTGCCTTCTCTCCTCTTCTCGAAAAATATTGAAAAGTCATCCATGAAAATGCGCAAGAAACTCATCAGCCATTTATGAAGTATTAAATACATTGCTCCATTGAATGGAGAGGGCACGTTGTATGGAGCCAAATGCCATTCTAATGTAGGCATGAGTGCCCCACATACTCACAAAAACTACTTTGTCTCGGTCCTCCGAATGAATAGGGATTTGGTTGTAGCCATTGGGTGTGTCGAGAAAACTATACAAGGTATGTTGAAACTTGAACTACGTCTTCTACGACGTGCTCCATGAAAGGTTGGGGAAATCCATTTTTCACAGTGGCTTTGTTTAGAGCTCAAAAATCAATGTGTACCTTTATTTCCTTTAATTCTTTTTCGACAAAAGAACCTTAGAAGATAAACTACCTAGAATGTCTCATAGGAACAATGATACCTGCATCTTCTAATTTTGTCAATTCCACTTTGATTGCCTTGGCAGCATGCCACATTAGCCTAGGCTGGTCCACTCGTCTCAGTGGTCCATCTTGGAGGATTTGCCCAAGTTGGTCCAATTTTGGACTTGAACGGACTTACCCAAGTTGGTCTACTGGGTGGACTTGCGCATTTGGGCCAGAGAGGACTCACCCATCTTGTTCTTCCTTGAGAGTCAAGTGGAGTGAGTAGACGTCTTTGACTTTGGTGTCCTTGATCAATTTGCTTCCAATATTTATCTTCAATGGATCAATTCTTAGCATAGTAGAGCTATAACTCATATTTTCCATATCACTTTTTTTATGAAACCTCCATTAGTAAGTTTATGGGACAATGAGTGTGTACACCTAACGGTGTTTTAAGTCATATTTTCCATATTAGTTTTTCTTACTAAGCATTCATTGGTAAGTTTTGTGGGACAATGAGTGTGTCACCTAAGGGTGTTTTGACATTGGTTCTTGAGAGTTGTCAAGCTGCCTTATCAACTTCCTCCACGGTTTCTTGAATTTTCAGAGTACAAACAAAACTACAAGAGAAGAAGTCACACAAAGCATGGTCAAAAGCAATATGCTCCATTTAATGATAATACATTTATAATATGATGATATGCTCCAAATTGCTACAAAGTAACATAAGGAACATACTCACAACTCATATATATCAAAGAGAGCAAGTGAAGGGTAAAGGAATAAGGTATGAAGAGGCTTAGGTTGACTATTATTAATCTATCATATCTATCCTTAGTGTGGTAGGACAACAAATAATTATTATGTTTGACCCAAATTCATTTATGAAATTTTCTCATATAAATCTCAAAATTCAATGTCTCTCTCACATTTTTTGGTTATTTTTGCTCGAACTTCACATACAAGCCTCTTAAGTCATTGCACAACCATTTGTGGAAGAGATTTTGGATTTTGGCTCTATTTTATCTAAAATTTCAGAAACTATTAATTTTTGAAATAAATCTCAAAAATTCCAATGTCTTCATTTGACATCCTTAGAGTGCTACCAATTTGGTAAAAAAAGGTCACAAGAAGCCATATTGCAGGTATTACAAAGCAGAGCTAGAAAGAAAGAACACAAGTGACAAAAAGAAGAAAGACACTAAGAATGAGGCACATGACAACTCAAAGAGTAAAGATAAGGAGGCGGCCAATGTGGCCTCTAGTGTAGTCATTGAGGGGTTGTAATATGGAGGACATTCTATATGCTACGATGTGAACTGATGATGGATATGTACATGATGCTTGGACTTTATGGGATGCACAGGATACCTAGATCACTAAAGGTGATCTTATTGATGCCTTGCTTACTGTGAATGATGCATTTTCATGGACTTCTTGTCGAATAGTATTGGACATGTGGCTAAAGTCTTGGGCAAATTGTTATATACTCCTTCGATTTTTGCACCGAATAAGAATAGGATTTGTGTTTTGTGGAATACTTCCTGGCCTTTTCCTAAAACACGTGGTATCAATGTGCCTAATGTAGAAATAATTGTTATTTACCTAAAGTGGGGGAATATGGTGTTGGGGTAAAGCCCTAAATGACCCCTTTATAGTGTATACATGTGTATAGGCCTATTTATAAAAGCTAAGTCAGTTATTCTTTATTTTTTGGCCCAAGTTCAATGTGAACTTGGCCAACCCTAAAAGGGTTCTATAAAACATAACTTAATAACACTTTTGGCTCTCTCACTTTTAGAGCAGCCACCTCCAAAGTTGGCCATCCACGCTTTGTATGCACGAGTCACAGGCAGGGTACGCTGCCCCGGCGGTTTATCAGACATCCTTGTTAGCACCATTGGTGTGAAACAAGGTTGCCCTCTCTCACCCACTCTCTTCTGTCTCTACATCGACGAGATCACGGAGTATATACAGCGAGCAGGAGGGCGAGGAGGAGACCTCGGAGGTACGCCAGTACACATCCTATTATATGCTGATGACATTGTCCTTCTTTCAGAGTCATAGGAGGGGTTGTAGTCACATTTACAGGTGCTCGATACCTTTTGCATGGAGAGAGGACTCACAGTGAACCTTGGCAAGACCAAGATCATGATCTTCCATACCTCCAGGACAATACGCCATCGTGCCTCTTTCACAGCAGCTGGAGGACAGATAGAGGTAGTGGACTCCTACATCTACCTAGGTGTCACCTTCTCGGGCAGCACCGGGGTATTCTCCATGGCACAGGCCGCGAGGCTATGCGGCACTTGCAGGATTGGAGAGACGCTGCTTTCAAACACATTTTCAGGAGCCCCGGACTAAGGGGTGGCTCTTTGACACTCTAGTGACACCCGCATTGATGTACGCAACCTTTATTCTGAGAGTCAGAGAGCTCCCCACCAGCAGACTCACCAGGCTTGCATTTGAGAGCTCTAGACATTTGGCAGAGACAGGGCATGAGAGAGTATGGTATGCACAGACTTATCGATGGTTAGCAGACCATGGCATGAGCATTACAGATCTCCCCCCTTTTCAGTATGACCTCTCTTCCCCCCACATTACCCTCTCTCGTTCGGAGAGGAATAGGATCATCCGTCAGGGCCTACTTCAGATACACGTCAGGGAGACATGGATAGCACCACGTGAGCCTCTTCCCACAAAGAGGCAACACTACAGAGAGCACTTCCTGACTGTGACTGTGGATGGTTTCATTCAGAGACCACGATACATGGATACATATATGGCACCAGCTGAGAGAGTGGCCATTGGGAAGCTCAGAGTATCATCACACCAGCTCGAGATTGAGGTTGGGCGAGCCACACATACCCCGAGGGGTGAGAGATTATGCAGGATATGTAGAGAGGAGGTGGAGGACGAGGAGCACTACACATGTAGATGCAAGGCATATGAGGACATCAGAGACCGCTTGTTGGCATACAGGTCATATGAAGAGCATACAGGTACAATAGAGAAGTCATGCACAATACGGTAACAAGGCCTGATCATTTTTTCCATGGATCATTCACAACTCAAGTGATTTTAATCCCTACACAAACATTGTAAACTCCGTTTTTGGTAGAATAGACTGCATTTTGTTCAAGCCGAGGAGTCCTCGAGCTTGAGGAGTATTAGAATTAGCTACATACCAATTTTCATAATTTTTAGACTCCGTTTGAGCCCTCAAATAGGCTCTAGAACCTAATTTTTAACTAAGCCGGACACTAGGTCTGGACAAGGCCAAAGCTAGTGAGAAAACTATAAAAAGAGCTAGAGAGCTCATTTTGGGGTTAGATTGTTTGTGAATTGAGCTTATGTAAGAGACTTTTGGACTAATGCAAAGAACTCCATTGTTCCTCTCCTTGTTCTTGCCTTGTGTGCGCGTGTGTATGTGTGTGCATGTTTGTGTGCTTCTCACTCACGCACTTGTGCCTTCACTTGCTCATAGTCTTCATACTAGTCCTCACGTCTCCACGGATTGACAATTATGAGGTGGATCTTCTCATGTTGGTACTCACCATTGTGCTAGAGTGACACCAAATTTGGTGCGGTTGCCGGGGAGAGAGCTTCAAGGACGAGCGTGTGATGGTAAGACGTCGAGTTGAGACATTGGAGTTATAGGTAATATCCTTTCTTTTTCCTATTTTTCTTCATTTTTTCTTATTTTTTGCATCACCATCATCACCATCATCATCCCCACCATCTTCCACCTCCATCTCCATCTCCACAAAAATTTCAGTTTTTTGGTCATAATCCACTCCCCACCTCATTTCCCTCATTTCATTGTGAGAGAGAGATAGAGAGCTTGCATGCGATCTGTATTTGTGTGTTTTTTGAGCTTATGTTGAAGGAACTAGCTTTACCACCATCTCCAGCAGCTTGTGCAGGTACGACAGACTCTGCACGGGTCCCGAGACGACGACCTCTGTCTGTCGCGACAGACAGAAAAACTTGATATTTTTTGAATGCATGTTTGGCACGGTAACCTACATCATTAGAGCACTCCAAATCACTAGAAGTTTCTAAAAAATTTGCGTTTTTTCAGTCTATCGCGACAGACACAGTCCATCGGGACAGACACCGTCTATCGTGACAGACACCGTCTATCGCGACAGACCAAACCACGACAGACGATAGACACCGTCTATCGCGACAGACACCCGTCTATCACGACAGACAGAGACCCACGACAGACCAAAACCACGACAGACGATAGACACTGGCTATCGCGACAAACACCGTCTATTGCGACAGACCACTCTATCGCGACAGACACCGTCTATCGCGACAGACCACTCTATCGCGACAGACACCGTCTATCTCGACAGACACCGTCTATCGCGACAGACCACTCTATTGCGACAGACACCGTCTATCGCGACAGACCACTCTATCGCGACAGACACCGTCTATCGTGACAGACCACTCTATCGCGACAGACACCGTCTATCGCGACAGACCACTCTATCGCGACAGAGACCGTCTATCGCGACAGACCACTCTATTGCGACAGACACCGTCTATCTCGACAGACCACTCTATCGCGACAGACACCGTCTATCGCGACAGACACCGTCTATCGCGACAGACACCGTCTATCGCGATAGACCAGTCTATCGCGACAGACACTGTCTATCGCGATAGACAGACCTTTTCGGCAAAAAATTAAGGGGTAATTTCTTTGGAAATTAAGCTAAATTTTGGGCATATTTGCATACTCAAATACTCATACACTTACAAAGCCCTTAGAAAAATGCATTAAAACTCCCGAAAGGTTCTGTTTGTCTGTTTAACCCCCTAAACCCTGAACGGTCATAACTTTTTCATACGAAATCCATTTTTTGAACTCTAGGGCTTGTCGGAAAGCTCGTGGCATATACTACACTCCCTCAACTGTTTTTTATAAAGATAATGCATTGATTTTCAGATATGATATTTTGAGGTTGACTCACTGAGGGGTAGGTACACCAAGGGAGCTCTAGAGGAAATTTTATTTAGCAATACAAAAGGGGGAACAAGGGTCATTAAAAAGTGTCTGAAATAAATTGTCTGTCAAAGGTACTCGCTCGTCCCAATTTACCAATTTGAATGAATTATCAACGGAGTTGGACAGATATAAAATCTCTTGGATCTTTTGGAAAGACAATATGGATGAAAAATGGAGCTTGTTGAGAGATTATATACCTCTGTTTTTGAAGGATCAAATTGAAGCTAAACTTGGGGTTCTTACAGGATCATTAAGAGCTTTTGGAGAAAGCAAAGTAAGTGCCAGGGCGAACAAGCTTGGGAACGTGCTTCCTGGGTAGACAAGCATCGCCAGGAGGAGCGACTTGAGGTTGGAACATCTCAACCCCCTCAGTCTATTCTTAGCATAGGCTAAGTGCGAGTAGTTGTCCTGATTGACTAGGGGTACGATAGGAACACTCAAGTTTGAAGAGCCTTTAATTTCTCAAGTGCAAGGATAGGCTAAATTGCAGTCTAGACAACTTAAAGGAAAAGAAATTAAACTAAGTGGGCGAGGAACATCAAATACGACACATTTAAGTGCTCCTGACGACGCTTAATTAAAAAAACAAGAAAACACATACAAAGGAACTCAAAAGGAACAAGTGATTGGTACCAAAGAATCAGCAACGTATAAAGGGCATATGAACCAGAGATCGGGAAGACACCTAGGGAGAGACCGTCAAAGTGTTAGATCATTCGAGGCTAGCGTCAACTACACAGCCAGATCTTGGGCTCAACAATTGAGTGATTACCCCTACGCTCTAGACTCAGAAACTAGTAACTCTGACATGTCGTATAGCATGGAAAGACCTGTAGGTAGCTCAGGAATGGCATACCTAGAAAGACCTGAAGGTCCCTACAAGACTCAATTGGAATACATCTAGACCAACCGCCTAGGTGCACGCATCTATGAGGATGGTCTGCGAAGATCTGTTGTCCTAATTAAAAATCTGAATCAGCCCATTGGACTAGAACACCCTGTAGTCAAGTTTGAAAATGGTTCATACATAGATAAAGAAGGAATAATGTATGTGGTCACCAGCCAACCTGAAAGGAGAGATGAGTTTGGCAACATAATCCCTGAACCTGAATTAGGTGACATAGAGCAAGGGAACTTAGGAAAGGAGCCGAAAACCCCTCGAGGCAAATCGGTCCTAACAAGGATAATCACTCCAGAGTTAGTTCCCCAGGATAATAGGAGCATAGAATTGCTCTGGAACCAAGAAACGGCTGAGGCTTTTTGGAGGTACAAGCTTGAAAAGCCTAATGAAGTGGGAGCTCTTGCCATCTATGAATTCAAAGATCCTGATAGCCCAGGCAAGGTGACCTACTTAGATGGTGCTTCTAAGAGAATCTTTGTGGTCTCTGAGCATGGAAGACACGCATACACTTGGAAGGGAGAATTTGTGTTTCCCCAACCTCGATCCAATGTGTCTTATGGTCACCAAGGAAAGGCAATGGGCAAGAAAGATGAGCGAACTTGAGGAAAGTCTACGAGAAACCAAAGCCAAAATCATAGAAATCACATCTCAAATGCACTCTCACACATCCCCCCCACTACCATCCCCTTCACCCGTCATTCCTCTACCCACCAATCCACCACACGTAACCCAACCACCACCCCGAGTAGGATCAGTCTTAGCCGATCCCACTCCTGAAGATCTAGACATGATGCTTAAAGCATATCAGGCCAGAATCCAAGAAGGGCCCAATGTAACAGATCATGAGAAATGTTACCCTAGAGCTGATCTAGAGCTTGAACGAACTAAGTTGTGTGCCAAGATGGTGAAATTGGCTCAAGCCATGTTTGAGACCAGTCGCCTTTTCACTTGCTCTAGTCCCACTAGAACACCATTGCATTTTGATGGTCTGTTAGACAGATTGGAGATTTTAATTGCAAAGTCTGGAAAAGGAGCCAACTCCCAGGCTAAGAAGAAGGCAAGTGATGGAATAAGCATTCCTCCCAAGGAAGCTTGTGTGCCTAACTCCACGGAACCAGACACCCCTTCTTCTATGAATCGATACACACACGAATTCTTGCAAGAGATTCAAGAAGAGAAATGGGCTAAAGAGAGTGAAGTTCCTCCTCCCATTGAACTTGTGGATGACACACACGATCAATTCCCACAAGACCTTCTGCCCATTTATGTAGAGCAGGAGAGCGTCCAATCTCAAGAGAGATTCGACTTCGAGTCCAATTCCTTACAAGAGCTACCCCATTTCACAGGTCCATGGGAAGCTAAGTCTACTTGTCTTGTATGAGAGCACCGACCGTCATGATAAGAAACGAAGATTCAGTCATACCTAAGAACACGGAGGTAGTGAAGAACACCAAAGTGCAGTGCAATCTCAGTTTGGAAGATTGGAAGAGCTGCTTAAGGTTAAACCAGAAGTGTGGAAACATGTAGCCAATCAAGTGCCCGAAGTAGCAAAACCACATTCCCAGGTAGGATCTCAAAGAACAGTGCCAGAAATACCCTTGGACAAGATAGGAGACATGAGCGACGGAGAAGAAGGAAATACCTATATCCCCATCACTCATCAGGGCTACACAACCAAGGCCATTTTTGACTCAGGTGCAGGAGTTGCAATTGCTACCACTTCCTTATGGAAACGTTGGGGCAAACCAGCACTCAGGCCAACGAGAATGAAATTGCAGATGGCTGACGGTCACATAGAAAGACCCTTAGGACTACTAGAGGGGATAACTCTCACTACTTGTGGGGTAAAGTTTGAGCACACATTTGCTATCTGTGACTTTAGCAAAAATCAAGCCTATGAGATGATTTTGGGGAGACCATTTATGCGGCAGTTGCAAGTGGTGTAGGATTGGGGAACCAATTCCTTGTATTTGCAACACTTAGGTGTTACAACCAAAGTCAATCTCAAGGATTACTCTCATAGAGATGTCCCTCCTATCCAATGGAACCCCATCCATAGAGCCAAAGATGATACGGAATCGGTGCATTCCATAGGATCAGGATCCTCATGGATGCATGAAGACACTCACTTATGGATGTGTAAAGTGGCAGTGGAAGAGGAGAAAAGAGAAAAAGCCAGAGAGGTAGGTGCGAAGGAAACACATAGATCAGTTCAAGACCCAGCCTATGCACCTGTAGTATTTCCGGACGAAGAATTTGAACCTCACGGCTGGGCAGAAATTCTAGCAACTATGGATGTAGCCATCAATGAAGAGCAATGGACACCCCACTGTGACGAGGATGGCTATGGCATTTCTGTCTTCTCCATAGAGCCAATCATGGGAGATGCAGTTTTAGAAGAATGCGAACCTAGCCCTGATGCATTTGAAGATGCAAGTGACTCCGATCTTGAGTCAATCATCACGGATCCACCCTTTGCATCAGACGAAGAATATTTCTATGAAGTAGAAGTTTACCCTCAGAGACATGAAGAACTCACTAATGAGGTGAGATTAACCACACGAGTGACCACTAAGAGTGAAGGAAAGAAAAGGAAGAAGAGAGAAGCCGCACCAGAGGAGGAAGAATCCCTGTTTGAGGTCCCTGAAAATTTCAAGAAGTATGCAATAGAAGATAGGAGAGTCATGGTAAGAATGCCAAAACGCGATGCACAAGCAGGAGAGGCCTATGATAACAGAGAAACCACCAAGAAGGTAGTGGTAGCCATGGAAGAAGGAGAAGAGAGGTGCACTTACATAGGACATGACCTCACTGAGGAAGAGGAGCATGAGCTGATAGCTTTGCTAAGAGAGTACAGAGATGTATTCGCTTGGAGCTACAAGGATCTGAAGGGTGTTGACCCAGACATATGCTCACACATAATCCCCATGACCTCAGATGCCAGACCCTCTAAGCAGAAGCCCTACACATACAATGACAACTACGCCGCCAAGATTAAAGAGGAGATAGACCGCTTGGTAGAAGCCGGATTTATCTATGAAATTGAGCACACTGAATGGGTATCCCCCATTGTAGTGGTGCCCAAGAAGAATGGCAAATTACGAGTATGCATTAACTTGAAGAAGGTTAACGAAGCCACTATCAGAGATAGTTATCCGCTTCCTATCACTGAGCATCTATTAGAAAGGGTAGCAGGCAAGGAAGTGTACAGCTTCCTAGATGGGTTCTCGGGCTACAATCAAGTAGCCATTGCTACAGAGGATCAGCATAAGACGGCTTTTGCCACAGAGTGGGGCATATTTGCCTTTAGAGTAATGCCATTTGGTCTTACCAATGCTCCTGCTACATTTCAGAGATTGATGTGTCATGTATTTAAAGAGTTCTTGAGGAAGAACTTAGAAGTCTATGTTGATGATCTCTGTGCTCATTCCAACATTAGGCAAACCCATATTCCTGAACTCAGGCAAATCTTTGACAAATGTAGAGAATATCAAGTCTGCCTGAACCCAGAAAAGTGCGTTTTTATGGTCAGGCAAGGCAAGATTCTAGGACACATAGTGTCAAAGAATGGCATATCCACTGATGAAGAGAAAGTGAGAGCCATAGCCGAGTTACCTAGGCCAAAGAATGTCAAGGAAGTACAAGCTTTCATGGGGCATTTTGGTTATTACCGACGGTTTATACACATGTATGCCATCATAGCAAAGCCTCTGTACGGACTTCTGACAAACTTTGAGTGGACTGAGGAATGTGAGAACTCTTTCAATGAGCTCAAACGGCGATTATGCTCAGCACCAATCTTGACTACACCAGATTGGAATAAGCCCTTCCATGTGCATGTGGATGCATCCAATTATGCCATTGGATGTGTGCTTGCACAACCTACTGGTGAAGGTAATATGGATCTTCCAATTGCCTATGCGAGTAGACAGTTGAACGCAGCTGAGCGAAACTATACCACTACCGAACGAGAGGGATTGGGCATGGTGTATGCGGTTAAAAAGTTTAGACATTATTTGCTTGCAAATAAGTTTAAATTTTTTACTGATCATCAGGCTCTACTTTACTTGGTGAACAAGCCATGCAACACAGGTAGATTGGTGAGATGGTTCCTCTTACTAATGGAATATGACTTTGAGGTAGTGGTGAGAAAAGGAAAGACTCATTTGAGAGCATATCATCTCTCTAGGCTCACATCGGGAGAAGCCCCACAAGGAGTATCAGATGACCTTCCTGACGCACGCTTGTTTAATCTGGAAGTTGTACCTCAGTGGGCTAAGCCATTAGTGCCAGTATTGACCTATGGGCCTAATCACCCAGTCATAAACACTCAAGGTAGAGAGGTAGTAAAAGCCGAGAAGTACCATATCATGGCAGGAAGCATGTACAAACAGACAGATCAAGGGATATTGGCTTGTTGTGTGGAAGAGGACGAGTACGCAAAGTGGTTGCAGTTAGCACATGTGGGTGCATTAGAGAAACACTACCCAAAGCAAAGGACTTTACAGACACTTAGGAGACTCGGAGTGCAATTGCCTACTATGGAAGTTGATGTACATAAGATGTGTAAAGAATGCCCAATCTGTTGCACTAAACCACCTGTGGAACATGCCACTCTTTATCAAGTGTCCATAGTGCCAGATTGGAGTGAACCATTAGTAGCCTTCTTGAGGACGAAAACATTCCCTCCAGATATGACCCTGACGAGACAAAGAAGTCTAGAACAAGAAGCCCTAGATTACTCACTCATTGGTGATAATCTATACAAGCGTGGTAAAGATGGTTACCTGAGACTATGTGTCCATGAGAGTGAATATCTCAAGATCTTGGAAACTGCTCACCAAGGTGTAGCAGGACTCACGAGGACACTTCGGACCAGATCGGGTGATCAAGGCAATACTATTTGCAGGCTTCTGGTGGCTGACCCTTCACATGGATGCACATACCTATGTGAAACGGTCTGATGTTTGTCAGAGAACTCAGTATCCTATACGCAAGGATGAGATACCACTGAAACCTATGATGGGTGGACGTGCATTTTCTAAGTGGGGAATAGACTTTGTTGGTCCTATTAATCCCCCAGCTAAGGGTTCACATGCTGAGTATATCATTGTGGCCACGGATTATCTAACCAAGTGGGTAGAAGTAAAAGCCACAACAAAGAACGATGCACAAACAACAGCTAAGTTCTTGTTTGAGAATGTGTTCACCAGGTATGGATTACCTATAGAGCTAGTCAGTGATAGAGGGACTCACTTCTTGAATGAAGTTATTGAAAATCTGCTCCAAGGATTCTTGGTAGTACATAAGAAGTCTTCCCCCTATCACCCCCAAGCTAATGGCCAGGCTGAGAGTACAAATAAGATCTTATGCAATGTACTGACGAAATTGGTGAATAACAAACGCTCGGATTGGGACAAACAGCTACACCATTCTGATTGGACATACAGAGTTGCCTATAAAACGGTACTCCAAGCCACTCCCTTTCAAATGGTTTTCAGCCAGAATGCAGTGCTACCATTGGAATTTTTGATTCCAACCTTGAAAGTAGCACAAGAGCATGATTGGACAGGCCATGAGTTGTCCTCTAGAATCTTTGATCTTGAACGACTAGGTGAAACACGATTGAGGGCTGCCGCAAGAATTTATGCAGCAAAGAAGAGGCAAAAGGCATATTTCGATGCACACGTCAAGGATAAGGGCTTGAAAGCAGGAGACTTAGTCATAGTCTACACCTTGAAGCAACATGCACGAAAGTTAGAGAAGAGAGGTTACGGGCCAATGATTATCAATAGAATCTCCACAAGTGGAGCATTTCAACTAGCCACTCTAGAGGGTGATATTCTACCAAGTTACATAAGTGGATGCAGAGTCAAGTTATATCAAGAACCCCTCACTGAAGAGATGCTAAATCGACTCAACACTGCCAAGAAACGTAAAGGCGAAGAGAAACGAATTAGAGAAGAAGCACAGGCAGAAGCTTTAGAACGCATCCGACGAATGAAATTGAGGAGACAAGGCAGAGACCCGCCTATGCCTGACACTCAAGAATCTGTAGGCTATCCCATGGCCCTGTGCGAGGCTTCAGGTGGACATTCCCATAGAATAATCGACCGACGGCCTTTTGTAACCCTAGAAGTAGGACAAGGAGAGAGTGTAAGAACAGTGAGAGCTTTGATTGACTCAGGGGCAGCCACTAGTGCAGTTCGACTTTCTCACTGCCAAGGGCTGCAATTACAAATCAATCCTATAGAGGCATATCTCATAGGATTGGGAGGTGTGGAAACCCCTTGCATTGGTGAGGTGGAACTTCCCCTCTACATTCAAGAGGTACTAATGGAAGTCAAAGTGCTAGTGTGTGAAGACGAGGATCTTACCGAACCTCTTGTCCTAGGCCAAGACTGGATCTATGATCATGCAGTCAGCCTCAACCTAAGAAGTGGACTTCTTCAGGCATGGGTAGGCCAAAACCACATCACGATTGAATTAGAAAATCAAGCACATAGGCCGCTAGAAGAGGCACCGAATCCTGGTCCTTCCAGGAGTCCACCTGAAATGAACCATGCTACTCTTGACCAAAGTTTTATGGTGCAAAGGATTGCCACTCATGACGAAGGTACAGAAGTCAACAAGGAGTTCCCTTCTTTTCCAAAGAGAATTCGAGGAAAGCAAGCCGGAAAATACAAGATACAGAGGAGCCCGAGGACCAAGAAGAATGAACACCAACCAGTACAATACAGAATACCCCATGGCATGAAGCAGATCTGGATACGCAAAGGTGAACAACCCTCGGCTTGGGAGACAGGATTCCAAAGAGGCATCAAGCAAGCTACAGTGTCGAGGACTACAGCGAAGGAGTACCCTAGGCATCAATCTAGACAAACCATTTCTATTTGGGTTCCAAAGCAGTCAATGAAGGCTATCCCAAAGGCTAGACAAATATGGGTGCCCAAGACCTGCTTACCAGCTCAAATAACTTCACCTCCAATCACTAGATCAAACCAACACTCAAGTCCTATTGGCTCCCATCCAACGACAAACATCTACACTCCACACCACCACATTCTCGGTCACGCCTCGGAATGTTTGGAAATGGGTACCCAAAAAGACCCAAACCCAACACATTCCAGTCTGCAAAACCTCACACATCATCGCCAATAAAAGCAACGATTCCAGCATCAAAGTTTGGAGACCTAAACCCCATGTCAAACCCCCTGACCCACCTGTGTAAATCCTTCCCCTCTGATGTAGGTGCATTCTGAGAACATTGCACAACCAAAGTATGCATCTAGAGTGAACCCTAACCTACTAACCCACATGTACACACATCACGAACACTTCACCCACTAACCTATAACCACTCGAAATGTCATGTTGGTATTGTGGAGGGAACACCATAACATCCTATTTCCAATGCAATGCTAATGTGCCTCTCTCTTCTTCTAGCAGATAAGCATCAGCAACTACAAGCACTCTCATGGCAGAAGCAACAGGTCCGAGCTGACAGGCAGGAATAATTACTGCAGGAATTGATGTGGATAGTCTACCTGTTGATGTGCCACCAACTGAACGACCTGTGGAGCTGCAACACCTTCAGCAGATCCCGGTACCGGATCCACCCACAGGGATCACAGAAAGAGTCCATGCCAATTCTCATTGGTTCAATGGCATGCCAGGCCCATTAGGAGAGGCAAAGTATATATGGGAGTCTAAGTGCGAGTATGACAGATCTTGGGTCAGATTCCAATTCTTCTCCAAGGAGTTTGAGACTCTACAGAACACACAGGATCTTCAGACCATATGGCAACGTGCAAGGCTAGCTGAGTACTTCGAGGCACCATTACCCAAACCAGACCTCCGATGCACCATTACCCAAACTCCGATGCTACTATCTGGTCTCAACATTACAGGCTAATGCAGAAAAGGACAAACCAGGATCGTTTGTTCTTCCTTCCTTGCTGGGCAACAACGAGTTAAAGAGGTTTGAACTTACCTTGGAGTTGGTGAGCTCTGCTTTGAATATGCACGGCACACATGTACCTTCTGAGAAGGATGCTCTCGTTCCTACTAACATGAAGGATAGGAAACTATTGAAGCTTAAAGATATGGAAGCACTCACACCAAACGTGTCCATCCCTCTCCGTATGTGCATGCAACATTTTGCTTTCCCCGGTCAAAACCGCTTCACACAACCGCACAAAAGAATTTGGTTCGCTCTCTACTTAGCGGAGACAGGTGCGTTACCAATCAAGCTTCCTGTATGGATTATAGAGCAGTTGTATGAAGCAAATAAAAGGTCTTCTAGGAAATTAGTGGTGAACGGTTGCTGTGCAATCACACACATTATCTATCGGTGCTTAGCATACGATGTACCCATTGAACGTGCCTTAACGTGGGCACAATTACAAATGTTTAAGAAGCTCAAGACGTCCACACATCAATCCAAGCGCATGAGGGGTTCGATCCCTTGTGTCCAGACACGTGAAGTTCTGACTACTCCTGAAGTATCGCTACGAGGGGAGGCCACTGTATCTCCTTTTACCATTAGAATACCCAGGTCTGATCTGAAACTACAACACAAGCTTCCCCTTCGGCTCCTCCTGCTCCATCTGAATTTGAATTTGCTACAACTGGAGATGCTGAAGGGATGGATCCCCATGACTTCGAAGCATTCTTACAAAGTACACAGCTCTCTGATGTAGAATTTTATTCAGATACAGAAGAACAAGGCACATCTTCACAAAGAAGGAGAGAATCCACAGAAGGTCGCCATGTACATTGGGGTGACGATCAGCAAGGACACCTAGAAGAAGAAGGAGAAGACGAAGAGGAGACCACTGAAGCCCCAGTTTATACAGCAGAACTCCGAAGGCTGTATCAAATCATGGAACGAGTGTGATCGCAACGACTTCTCACTGAACAGAGCAGTAGGGTACTCATGACTCAGCTGTTGGAAGAAGCAGGAGTTTACTCAGAATATAGTGAAGGTCTCTTATTAATGGCAGAGACATATGGGGTAGTAGAAGCAGTTCGGACCGCCATTAGGAGGTCTCCAGTTCAATATGATCCACGAAGATTCCAAACACGACCACGGTCAGGTAAAAACATCCAGATCCCCATTACAACGGCAGAAGGGCCAATTATTACATCCGAACCCATTGGGACAACCTCCCAAGCAACAAAAACCGCTAGCCAAGAGCACCCAGTCACCCATGAGGAATCAACCGAGCCACTACCACCCACACCCCCACCATCGCCTCCTAGAACAGAAGCTGTGGAGATCACCTCGACCACTCAACCCACCGAACAAACACACAATGCAAGGAATGGCTCAATTATCCATACATTGCGCCACCACAGGGACCACCGTCAGTAGCATACATGATGGGAACAATTCGACATTGGATACCACGATTGAAGCCCATGCCAGATGTGGCAGCTCAAATGATGCTTAAGATTTTAGATATGATGCATGTAGTACTGAAAACCTTTAGAAATGCAGCCGCACCACAGGTACGTCTACCGGGGTTTACCAATGGAAATTACGATTTGGTGTATGACATGAGCACCACCCCCAGTATTCGTGTGGCTTACGCTTGGCATGCACGCATCAAATACCTCCCTGCATGTTACAAACAGACATTCGAAGAAATGTTCAGATCAGGTTTCTGGGAGTATCACTCGGAGGTCTTCGCACCGAAGCCAACACACCTGCTCCATCTCTTTGCTTGTGAACAAGCCATGTACTCTGAGTACTACACCACACCGCAACCAGAGGTCCCCGGTGCAATAAATTGGGATGCATTGGAAGCTGATCTAGCAAGAGACTTAAGGATAAGAGAACACGAACTTGCCACCAATGTCATCCAATACTATATCGACCACCCTATAGGAGAACACGAACTTGCCACCAATGTCATCCAATACTATATCGACTACATCCAATGTTCAGATCAGGTTTCTGGGAGTATCACTCGGAGGTCTTCGCACCGAAGCAAACACACCTCCTCCATCTCTTTGCTTGTGAACAAGCCATGTACTCTTGAGTACTACACCACACCGCAACCAGAGGTCCCCGGTGCAATAAATTGGGATGCAGTGGAAGCTGATCTAGCAAGAGACTTAAGGATAGGAGAACACGAACTTGCCACCAATGTCATCCAATACTATATCGACCACCCTATAGAACAGAGGTCTGTCAGGGGCGACAGACGCTAGGAAGGGGGGAGAATGTTTGCATACAGGTCATATGAAGAGCATACAGGTACAATAGAGAAGTCATGCACAATACGGCAACAAGGCCTAATTATTTTTTCATGGATCATTCACAACTCAAGTGATTTTAATCATTACACAAACATTGTAAATTCCGTTTTTGGTAGAATAGACTCCATTTTGTTCAAGCCGAGGAGTCCTCGAGCTTGAGGAGTATTAGAATTAGCTACATACCAATTTTCATAATTTTTAGACTCCGTTTGAGCCCTCAAATAGGCTATAGAACCTAATTTTTAACTAGGCCGGACACTAGGTCTAGACAAGGCCAAAGCTAGTGAGAAAACTATAAAAAGAGCTAGAGAGCTCATTTTGAGGTTAGATTGTTTGTGAAATTGTTTGTGAATTGAGCTTATGTAAGAGACTTTTGGACTAATGCAAAGAACTCCATTGTTCCTCTCCTTGTTCTTGCCTTGTGTGCGCGTGTGTTTATGTGTGTGCATGTTTGTGTGCTTCTCACTCACGCACTTGTGCCTTCACTTGCTCATAGTCTTCATACTAGTCCTCACGTCTCCACGGATTGACAATTATGAGGTGGATCTTCTCATGTTGGTACTCACCATTATGCTAGAGTGACACCGCTACCCACAACTCTTCACGGGGCCCAGAGAGATCAGGGCTTTATTGGGGACAGAGGACCAGTGCCCTCTAGGTCGTTTCCTAGTAGAGCTCCACCACCGCCGTGCATCACTCCTCCAGCAGGAGATGGAGATACACCAGGCCCCCCCCCCCCCCCCTCAGACTTATATTACAGATTTTTTCAGACCCACTGCCACTCGAGGACCCAGCTCGATGCGGGGGGTCACATTACAGAGAGCAGAGGAGCTTAGACTACAGCGTCGACGACCGAGACCCCCTGTCCGGAGAGCCCGTCCACATCAGAGAGAGATTCAGGCGATTCACACACGCCATGACATGGAGATAGGGAGACGTCAGCAACGCACCCCTATCGATTTGGACGCTCAGAGCATTTTGAGGATCGCCATGATGCCTTACCCACCGATGCATTACATCTTACACCCATTCCAGGCATTTAGTGGGTCATGATACCATCGAGCCTCCCCTCCCTATGCATATCATATTTGTATCTCACCCATTGAGCATATAGAGTGCATACCCATAGCACCCCACACCCTTGATGCCAGTTACTATCCACTCTTTTTATACCCGTTTGCAGTACTCACACTTTATTTTCCTTTTGAGATCACAGTGGATTGGATCATACTGATGTATATGTTTTGTCTCATAGGCCGATTTTGGCCTCTAATAGACGTTAAAAAGTCTTTCTTTCTTTCTTTCTTTCTTTCTTTCTCTCTCTCTCTCTCTTTCTCTCTCTCTCTCTCTCTCTCTCTCTCTCTCTCTCTCTCTCTTCTCTCCCCCTCTCAGCTTCGCCTTCTTTTCTGCCCAGCGCCTCCATCTTTGAGGCACATACGTGGGACCTCTACCCCTCAGCACCACATCTCAACCCTAACAACTGGTATCAGAGCTGATTTAGGGTTTCAGAGCTTCTGCGCAGGTGCTGTGCAACAAAGAAAACTCCGCTTTTCGCGATAATCTTCGATTTCATCGCGAAGAAAGTTGCTTCGGAGCCAAGAGGATCACTTTGGGCATCTCAACAGCCCATAACGGACTGTTTTCAGGTGTTTTGCAGGTCTAAACAGGTGTTTCACAGGTCATAACAGCAATACACATGTTTAGGACCTTATGTATTGATTTGTGGCAAGAGAAATTGCTTATGTAGAGCAATTTGTGGCATTTTTCTGAGAATTTCAGAAATTTCTGAAGCGAAGTTTGGGGCTTTTGCTCGTATTTGGTTCTAAAGGCTGCGTTATAGCCTTATGTATGCACATTGAGGTCAAAAGAAGTCAAATTTGTTGATTGCAAGCATAAATTAGCTTACTAGTCTAAACAGGTGTTTGAGAGGTCATAACAGCAATACACAGGTCTAGGACCTTATGTATTGATTTGTGGCAAAAGAAATTGCTTATGTACAGCAATTTGTGGCATTTTTCTGAGAATTTCAGAAATTTCTGAAGCAAAATTTGGGGCTTTTGCTCTTATTTGGTTCTAAAGGCTGCGTTATAGCCTTATGTATGCACATTGAGGTCAAAAGAAGTCAAATTTGTTGATTGAAAGCACAAATTTGAATTTTCTGCAAAAAATTCAGAAAATTTTAGATTTTGATTTTGTGTTCCGATCAGCTCGATTTTGCTCCATTTTGATCTTAGAGGTGTTTGAAGCTATTGTGCACTATTTTATGAGGTGGTACCCTGATTTTGGTGCATCTTGCTCAAATTTCAGCACACTAGCCTCTTCATTGTGCAATTATGGCGTCATCTTTCTCAGGTGTGAAGAATCTATTTGAGATTCGACTATTTGAGGGAACATGTTTCGACTTGTGGAAGGAGAGAATGCAAGGTATTCTCTTTCTGAAGGATTGTGACAGGGCATTGGAGGCGGAAAAACTAGAGGACATGTTACAAGATGCATGGCTGATCTCGAACAAGAAGGCTGTTACATATATCAAGATGGTTGTCTCTGATGAGATCTTGGTAGATCTCAAAGGTTTGACCTCTGCTTGAGAAATATAGGCAAAGCTGAAAGCAACTTATGAAAACACTACGCCTGTTAACCAAGTGCATTTGATGCGGAAGCTTGTTGGCATGCAGCTCGATGAATCCAAGAGTGTAGCTGAACACTTATCTCTCCAAGAGTGTAGCTGAACACTTATCTCTCTTTACAGGTACTTTGTCATAGTTGTAGGATTCAGGTATGGCTCCTTTTGATGACAAGCTTAAAGCCATTTTCTTGCTTATGACATTGCCTGACTCTTGGGAGACATTGGTAGTCTCATTGTCCAATAACCGCAACCTTACCTTTGATGGTGTTAGGGGTTCTATACTTAATGAAGAGATCAGGAGAAAAGAAGGTGGTGAAGGTGGCAGCTCAACCAACATGGTTAGAGGCAAGACAGATAAGAGGAGTAATAGTGCACAAAGGAACAAGAGTAAGAGAAGGGAAAGGGGTAATAGCGGCAAGGGTAAAAGCAATGATGTGACATGCTTTCAGTGTGGCAGGAAAGGCCACAAGAAACCTGATTGCCGCTATTACAAGGAACGGCTTGAAAGAAAGAAGAATGCTGCAGATAAGAAGAAGGAGAAGAAAGAATACAAGAATGATGCACACGACAACCAAAAGGACAAAGAGAAGGCCAATGTGGCCTCTAATGTAGTCATACAAGAGCTCTCAGATGTTGAGGATATTTTATGCACTACTTTATCAGCTCATGATACTTATGCATTTGATTCGTCTCTAAATGTTCATTCACAAGACATGTCAATCACCAAAAGTGATCTTATTGATGCTTTGTTGACCGTTAATGATGCATTGGCCCAGACATGGATTGTTGACTCTGGTGCTTCTTTTCATGTGACTCCTATCAAGGAGTGTTTTTCTACTTTTACTGCAGGAAGCCATGGCCATCTATACCTTGGAAACAATCATGCATGTTCCATTGAGGGTATTGGCACAATGCATTTCTCTACAAATGGCACTAATCAGCTGGCCTTGCATAATGTGCATTATGTACCAGGGATCAAGAAAAGCTTGCTTTCTGAGGAGAGAGGATCATGGAAAATGACAAAGGGGTCAAGGCTGATTGTGAAAGGCACAAAGAAGGGAACTCTCTATTGCTTGCATGGAAAAGCCTTATCAGGGAAGTTTATTGCTTTGGCTGAAGTTCACTCCCATATGGAGTTGTGGCATAAGAGACTTGGCCGTATGAGCCAAAAGGGTCTCACTAGGCTTTGTAACTTAAAGAAGCTTGATGCTAAAGGCACAAAGCTTGATTTTTGTAATGAATGTCAATATGGAAAGAAAGTGAAACATTCCTTTTACTCTGGTGTGTCTCGTAAGTTTTGTGTACTCGATCTTGTTCATTCTGATGTATGTAGCATGCCTACCAAATCTATGGGGGGTGCTTTGTATTTCATTTCTTTTGTTGATGATTTCTCTAGAAAAATTTGGGTTCAATTGCTTAAGTCTAAGGATGAAGCATTTGCTGCGTTTAAGCGTTTTCATGCATTTGTGACCACCCAAACAAGTAAAAGGCTGAAATGCCTACGTACAGATAATGGGGGTGAGTACACAAGTGCTGAATTTAAGAAATTTTGTGAAAATTTGGGCATTAAGAGGGAGCTTACTGTTCCATACAACCCCTCTTCTAATGGTGTGACTGAACGCTATAATAGGACACTTTGTGAGAGGGTGAGATGCATGCTGTCCATAGCTAATCTCCCTCATGGATTTTGGGGAGAGGCACTCAAAACTGCAATATATATATGCAATAGATCCCCTCACATGTCTTTGAAAGGTGACATCCTTGAAGAGGTTTGGTCCGGTAAACCTGCTTCATATGATTACGTACATGTCTTTGGTTGCGAGGCTTTTGTGCATATAAGGCCTGAGCTGAGAAACAAACTTGATGCTAAGTCCATAAAAGGCCTCTTCATGGGATATGGTGAAGAAGGTGAGATGGGCTATAGAATTTGGATACCTCAGCTCAAGAAAGTTGTACGCAGCTGGGACGTTGTTTTTAATGAGGAGAGGCTGCTTCAAAACAATTGTGCCTCAAGAGATGACCATAAAAGGGTGAGATTTCAGCATAACCAGCCACCTGTTACGCCCAATTTTGACCCTCGGGATGCACCACAAAGGACTGAAAATATTGATGATCCAATGGTTTTTGAGGCAGAAGATAATGGACAGCAAAATGAGGCTCCTGAAGGGCATATGCAGCCGCCTATTCATGCTGAAAACAGGGCTGGAAATGATGTACAGAAGCCCGTTAACAATGAAGAAGTTAATGTACGTCCTGATGTAGATCCATTGCCTGGTAATGTGGATCATTGGGTAAGAAGATCTACACGTCCTAGGAGGCCAGCGAATAGATATGATCCCTCTATACATTATATTATGTTATCAGATGAGAGTGAGCCTCTTACTTATAAAGAGGCAAAGCTATGTGAGCACAAGAAGTGGGAGTTAGCCATGTAGGAAGAGATAAAGGCCTTGCATGCAAATGATACTTGGGATTTGGTTGGGTTACCCAAAGGAAGGAAGGCCATTCCTAACAAGTGGGTGTACAAAATCAAAACTGTTGATGGAAAACCCACGTACAAGGCAAGGCTGGTTGCTAAGGGATATGCCCAAAACGAGGGCATTGATTTCCAAAAAGTGTTCTCTCCAGTGGTTAAAATGACCACATTACGTGTGTTGTTTGCTCTCACAGTGGCCTCGGATTTGGAATTATTTCAAATGATGTTAAGACAGCCTTTTTGCATGGTGATCTAGATGAAGAGCTGTACATGAAACAGCCAGAAGGATATACCATTCTTGGAAAAGAGCATCTGGTATGCAAACTGAAAAGGAGCTTATATGGGCTGAAACAGGCCCCCAGACAATGGTATAGGAAGTTTGATGCATTTATGCTCAAACATGAGTTTAAAAGAAGCCATGCAGATCATTGTTTGTAAGATGGCAGCCCAATCATTCTTGTACTGTATGTAGATGATATGCTGCTTGCTGGGAAGAAAAAGAGCACACTGAATGCTCTAAAACAGCAGCTGAACTCTGCATTCTCAATGAAAGACCTTGGGGAAGCTGAGCATATTCTTGGTATGCGAATAAACAGAGATAGGCAGCAACATACTTCGCAGGTATCCCAAGAAAAGTACATTGAAAAAGTGTTGGACAGATTTAATGTGGTTGATGCTAAGCCTTTTGGAGTGCCATTGCAGCCACATGTTAAGCTCTCCAAGGATGACTGTCCCAAAGATGATGATGCAGCCAATTATATGAAGAGTGTTTCATATGCATTAGCTTGTGGTGCTATATCATGGTGCAGCAGATTGCAAAAGATTGTTGCTTTGTCTACTACTGAGGCTGAATATATTTCAGCCACTGAGGCTTCCAAGGAAGCAATATGGTTAGCACGTCTTTGCAGTGAGTTTGGTTTGCCTGACCAAGCACCTGTGCTTGGTTGTGATAGCTAGAGTGCCATATGTTTGGCAAAGAATGCCATGTTCCATGCACGCACAAAACATATTGATGTGCGATATCACTTCATTTGAGAGGTGCTTGAGGATGGTCTTATCACATTGATTAAGGTTCATACATCACAGAACCGTGCAGATGTTCTCACTAAATGCTTACCCAAAGCACAACATCAGTTATGTATACAGATGGTGGGAGTCACTTAGCTTAAAGGCGTCATTTATGCCTTTAAGTGGGAGGTTGTTGGGGTAAAGCCCTAAATGACCCCTTTATAGTGTATAAAGGGTTCTATAAAACATAACTTAATAACACTTTTGGCTCTCTCACTTTTAGAGAAGCCACCTCCAAAGCTGGTCTCTCTCTCAGCCTATGAGCACTTGAAAGAAGAGGGGGAGATCTCCAACGTGGAGACACTCAAAGAAGAAATAAAGAAGGAAATCAAAACGGAGGTAGAATCCACTCGAGAGTCGTGGGTGGAAGTAGTACACAAAAGGGTTAAGAAAGAAGTTAGGGAAGACGTACAGAAAGAAGAACTCACACGAGTCCAGGATACACTTGAGGAGGAGAGGCTTCGACACACTCGAAAACTTCACATTCGGATTACAGGCCTACCTGAGGGGGCATCACCAGAGGAAGATGCAACTTACATTTGCCATCGACTTGGATACGAGAGCATGCCATTCACAGCTGCATGGAGGGTTGGGAGGGATACATCACGTTTGCGAGCACTCATCCTTAAGATGAGCTCCGAGGAGGCACGGACCGCGTTCTTTAGACGTCGATCAGTACTACGTGGACTACCAGGCGGCGCCCTCTATATGGACGAGAACCTCACGAGGATGCAGGTGGCACACCGATGCGCTTGCATGCCACAGATACTCCAGGCACGCCAGGAGGGGAGAAAGGCCTTTTACCGGGATGGTAAGGTCTTCATAGATGGACGCCCTATCAAATAGGGCCACGCGGCCTACTTGATATCGGAGCTCCGGAGAAGATGATATGGGGGATCTACGCATTATACGAGAGACTATCTGGTAGAGTCAGATGTCCAGGGGGCTTATCTGATCCACTTGCTAGCACTATCGGGGTGAAGCAAGGATGCCCTCTTTCACCCACCCTCTTTGGTCTCTACATTGATGAGATAGTGGACTACATACAGCTGCAGGGGGGAGATGGCATTGAGGTACAGGGATCCACTGTCCATATTCTTTTATGCGCTGATGATATGGTTTCAGAGTCTGCACAAGGTCTACAGCAGGCCTAGATGACTTTTGCAGAAACAGAGGGTTATCTGTGAACCTTGGTAAAACCAAGGTCATGATCTTTCATACATCAGCAGAGGTACGCAGACATAGTTTGTTCACAGCAGCGGGTGGACTGATCGAGGTGGTCGGATCATATGTTTACTTGGGAGTGACATTTACAGCAGCATCAAGGGTCTTCTCTATGTCTCAAGCAGCCCGTGACCGCATCACACGTGGGTACGCAGCACTAGCTTTGATGGAGAGACAGTGCCACCAGGCATATTTTCAGGAGCCCAGCACAAAGGGGTGGCTCTTTGACACTTTGGTTACGCCAGCGCTCATGTATGGGGCAGCCATATGGGGGCCGGGATTAGCTACATCAGTATGGACAGCATTAGAGAGGCCACAGATCCTCATGATTGCCAGACTTATCCGCAGCAAGCCTTCAGTACCACATGATATCATTAGAGCAGAGCTCGCTGCACCACCGATGCTAGTTGAGGCACTATTCCAGACAGTATGCCTATTACACAGACTTCGGAGCATGGATACAGAGCGCATTGCTTATCGTGCTTTCCAGGCATCACGTGATATGGCATTAGCTGGGGACACCTCCTCATGGTATGCCCAGACACGAGACTGGCTGGCCCACCATGGCTTTGACATAGACAGGCTACCACCACTACAGTACGACTCACATGCACCCACCTACTCGCTCTCTCATCAAGAGAGGAATAGGGTCATTCGTCAGGAGATATGGCATACATACATACAGAGGACATGGGTGAGCCCTAGGGATACATTGCCACCGAAAATGCTCTATTACCGCGAGCATTTTCTACATATATCGGACGCAGGCTTTATCGAGATCCCGAGATACATGCAGACATACCTTCCCCACCACCTTCGAGTCGTCATTGGGCAGCTCCGGGTTTCATCACATCAGCTCGAGATTGAGAGGGGTCGGTCCAGGGGAGTCCCCCGTGAGGAGAGGTGGTGCCCAGTATGCCAGACAGAGGTAGAGAGTGAGGAGCATTTTGTTATCAGATGTCCAGCATACTTAGACCTACGAGCACAGTTCCAGATCGAGGAGTCATTCCAGCTGTGCATGACTATGGGAGACCAGAGACGCTTGGGACGCTTTCTCACAGAAGCATACGAGAGGCGAGAGCGGTCACTACAGCCCATACATCAGCCACAGGTGAGTACCCAGCAGACCATTACGCAGTTCTTTCAGCGAGTTGAGATACATCAGAGAGGTCCATCTATAGGGCTCACGCTACACCAGGCAGCAGCACAGAGAGCACGGCGCCGACCAAGCATGGGCGGATATCGTCGACCACGACTATATCAGGAGGATATCTCACGCATCAGGATTGCCTACGACCACATGATGGAGCATAGGCGTACCACCACCCCCTGGGTTGTCTTCCTTCAAGAGGCACTCAGACCACCACCGATGTACCACATACTACACCCACCTCCACCCATCACCAGTAGCTAGGGCGTTTTACTCACATTTTGGATCCCCCCATGTATTAGGTGGCCACTATCTGCAGAGTCAGAGCCACGTCTCCCCAGCCTTTTACAGCCCTATATAGCTTTGCGTAGCGATATACTTTTTATTTCATTTTATCTTCTACACAGGGTTACTACACTTGTACATGGTTTTTGTCTCATAGGCCAAGTTTGGCCTCCAGAAGACGTTAATATGACTTTCTTTCTTCTTTCTCTCTCTCTCTCTCTCTCTCTCTCTCTCTCTCTCTCTCTCTCTCTCTCTCTCTCTCTCTCTCTCCAAAGCATGTTCGAGAGCGCATCTACTCCCTTGATCCCTCTGCCTCCTTGGACACCCTCACCTCCCACTTCTCCTCGATCCTCCATACATCCGCTACTCAGCTTCCCATACAACACCCACAGCACTGCACATCCGACACCGCTGGGGCATACACCCCAGAATAGATGGTATGATGAGGAGTGTAGGCGACTATACTGACATCTCAGAGCACAGAGTATCTTGGGATCCATCACAGAGAGGGAGGCACGACGATAGATGCGAGCCCTCACACGCCGGAAGCGGCGAGCTTTCGAGGAGCGACAGGAGGCAGAGTTGATCGACCTTCTCATGACTAGGGATTGTGCCACCGCGTGGAGGGCACTACGTGAGCCACGTCCACCTACACCCATAGCAGATCCTTCGACTTGGCACACCTACGCCCAGAGGTTATATGACGTCCCAGGACAAGGACAGCCACCATTACCGATTCCTTCCACACCGCGTCCGGTGATATCCACCCTCTTCACAGTAGGCATGGTACGACAGGCCATCCATAGGCTACAGCATGGCCGTTCAGCAGACCACACGGGGCTACAGGAGAGCACTTTATATACGCAGCAGATGTAGTTTCCCACTTGATCGCCCATCTCTTCAACCGTGCTCTGGTTGAGGGATTACCCGACTCATGGACTATGCATACCATTACGCCTATCCATAAGTCCGGCGATATGATAGACCCAGGGAACTAAGGACTATTATGATAGGCCATATCCTGGCCAAGATCTATGGGGCAGTACTAGAGGCAGAGCTCAGTACACACGCTGAGGCAGCGGGGATCAGAGCACCCGGCCAGGCAGGCTTCCGCCGCACTTTCTCCACCATCGACCACATCTTCGTGCTTCGTTGCCTGATTGAGAGCGCGAAGGCGAGGAAGCAGAGACTATACTGTTGCTTTGTGGATTTCCGCAAAGCCTTCGACATGGTCCCTCGAGAGAGACTACTACGGAGGCTCCAGGAGTTACAGCTTCCATCAGACATGCTATGGACCATCCACGCTTTGTATGCACGAGTCACAAGCAGGGTACGCTGCCCCGGCGGTCTATCATACAGCCTTGTTAGCACCATTGGTGTGAAACAAGGTTGCCCTCTCTCACCCACTCTCTTCGGTCTCTACATCGACGAGATCACAGAGTATATACAGCGAGCAGGAGGGCGAGGAGGAGACCTCAGTGGTACGCCAGTACATATCCTATTATATGTTGATGACATTGTCCTACTCTCAGAGTCACAGGAGGGGTTGCAGTCACATTTACAGGCGCTCGATACCTTTTGCATGGAGAGAGGACTCACAGTGAACCTTGGCAAGACCAAGGTCATGATCTTCCATACCTCCAGGACAGTACGCCATCGCGCCTCTTTCACAGCAGCTGGAGGACAGATAGAGGTAGTGGACTCCTACGTCTACCTAGGTATCACCTTCTCGGGCAGCACAGGGGTATTCTCCATGGCACAGGCTGCGAGAGATAGATTGACGCGAGGTTATGCGGCACTTGCAGGATTGGAGAGACTCTGCTTTCAGACACATTTTCAGGAGCCCCGGACTAAGGGGTGGCTCTTTGACACTCTAGTGACACCCGCATTGATGTACGCAACAGCAGTATGGGCACCAGGGATCACAGAGGCGATGTGGACGCAGATTGAGAGGCCCCAGATCACCATGATATCACGATTGCTGCGCAGCAAGCCCTCCGTTCCACATGACATTATACGAGCTGAGCTTGGCACACCACCGATGCTAGTGCAGGCCCTCTTCCAGTTGGTGACCTTTATTCTGAGAGTCAGAGAGCTCCCCACTAGCCGACTCACCAGGCTTGCATTTGAGAGCTCTAGACATTTGGCAGAGACAGGGCATGAGAGAGTATGGTATGCACAGACTTACTGATGGTTAGCAGACCATGGCATGGGCATTACGGATCTCCCCCCTTTTCAGTATGACCTCTCTTCCCCCCACATTACCCTCTCTCGTTCGGAGAGGAATAGGATCATCCGTCAGGACCTACTACAGATACACGTCAGGGAGACATGGATAGCACCACGGGAGCCTCTTCCCACAAAGAGGCAACACTACAGAGAGCACTTCCTGACTGTGACAGCGGATGGTTTCATTCAGAGACCACGATACATGGATACATATATGGCACCAGCTCAGAGAGTGGCCATTGGGCAGCTCAGAGTATCATCACACCAGCTCGAGATTGAGATTGGGCGAGCCACACATACCCCCAGGGATGAGCGACTATGCAGGATATGTAGAGAGGAGGTGGAGGACGAGGAGCACTACACATGTAGATGCCAGGCATATGAGGACATCAAAGACCGCTACCCACAGCTCTTCAGGGGGCCTAGAGAGATCAGGGCTTTATTGGGGACAGAGGACCAACGCCCTCTAGGTCGTTTCCTAGTAGAGCTCCAGCACCGCCGCGCATCACTCCTCCAGCAGCAGATGGAGATACACCTGCCCCCCCCCCCCCTCAGACTTATATTACAGATTTTTTCAGACCCACATACACTCGAGGGCCTAGCTCGATGCGGGGTGTCACATTACACATAGCAGAGGAGCTTAGACGACAGCGTCGACAACTTAGACCCCTTGTCCGGAGAGCTCGTCCACATCGGAGAGAGATTCAGGCGATTCACGCACGCCATGACATGGAGATACAGAGACGTCAGCAGCGCACCCCTATCGATTTGGACGCCCAGAGCATTTTGAGGATCGCCATGATGCCTTACCCACCGATGCATTATATCCTACACCCACTCCATACATTTAGGGGGTTGTGATACCATCGAGCCTCCCCTCCCTATGCATATCATATTTGTATCTCACCCATTGAGCATATAGAGTGCATACCCATAGCACCCCACACCCTTGATGCCAGCTACTATCCCTCCTTTTATACCCGTTTGCAGTACTCACACTTTATTTTCGTTTTGGATCACAGTGGATTGGATCATACTGATGTATATGTTTTGTCTCATAGGCCGATTTTGGCCTCTAATAGACGTTAAAAAGTCTTTCTTTCTTTCTTTCTCTCTCTCTCTCTCTCTCTCTCTCTCTCTCTCTCTCTCTCTCTCTCTCTCTCTCTCTCTCTCTCTCTCTCTCTCTCTCTCTCTCCCCCCTCCCCACTGAGCTGCTCCTTCTTTTTTGCCTAGCTCCTCCATCTTTGAGGCACATACGTGCGATCTCTACCCCTCAGCACCACATCTCAACCCTAACATATGGCTGACTCATGTTTCCATTGTGGTAATTTAGGGCATTATTCCAAACATTGCCTTACTTTGAAATCTGAAGGAGTAAATCTTATTCCCACTTGTCCTGGTAGCAAAATTTTGGTTCTTCAAGAACAAATATTCCTAAGGCAAAGGACCTTTCTTGCTGATTTGCCTACTTGTAATGTGGATGCTCGTAGGCCTCAGATAGCCCAAGGTGTTAGCAACAAGGGAAAAGAAATGGTGGTGGAGAAGCATATGCATGTTGTAGCCCCTGTTACCCGAGTAAAGTTCAATGTTTACAAGAGGAGGGAGGGAGAGGGTACAAGCAAAGATGCTCCTAGGAGAAGTGGAGAAGAAGCAGGAAAGAAAGAAAGAAGAAAGAAAGTGTTTTTACGTCTATTAGGAGGCCGAACTCGGCCTATGAGACAAATCGATGTACATGGGTGTATCTTCTGTCAATCAGAAAAGATAAAAGTGCTGAAAAGAAACTGGTTAAGCTGATATAGATCTCCGTAGTATGCATGTGGGGATACCCATGAAAGTGGTGGGGGGTGTATGGAGTGCGATATCTATGATAGTCTATATGCAAAAGGGTAGTACAACAACCATGAGAATGCATCTAAAACGACTAACTAGCTCCATCCTGTGCTAATGGGTGGGATGTAATATGTGATACATAGGTGGAGGTGGAGTCAGGGCCACCCTGATGGCTGCAACGGGATCGGCCATCATCTGGGATCGTCTCTCCTCCATGGCGCGATGGTCACAAGCCTGGATCTCCGCAATCTGGTGTCGGTGAAGTCTCTGGGCCCGATATCCTATAGCACGGGGTCGTCTCCTAGCTCGAGATACCTGAGCCTGCTGAAGAGTCACCCCGCTCGGTATGTGGGCTGAGGGGGGGAGGGCTGCAGCACGTCGTGGAATAAAGAAGTCAGTGAGCTGACTCTGTCTCCCTCCTGTATGGAGTGCTACAGTAGGCTGGAGTAGGGAATCTCTGTGACTCTGTATCTCTAGTAAGAATCGCCCGAACTGTCGCTGGTCTCTAGAGTCCATGATCTCTCGGAGGGTGGGCTGCCCTGCAAACAGAGTCTCGTATCTGCCTCTGATGTCATCATATGCGCTACATCTGCATACAAAGTGCTCCTCATCCTCCATCTCTACTCTGCATACTCTGCATATCCGCTCCTCTCTGGGAATGTCTGCGGCTCTGCCCGTCTCAATCTCGAGTCGGTGTGATGAGACTCTCAGCTGGCCAATCGCTACCCTCAAGCTATGAGGCATGTGAGTATCCATGTAGCGTGGTCGCTGGATGAAACCGTCAGCTAGTATGTCTATGAACTGGTCTCGATAGTGCGATAGTCTCGATCCCATGTGTGCTGTGTGCCATGTCTGACTAATGTAGAGCTGCCAGAGATCCTGTCTGAGCACAACATTCCTCTCACGACGAGAGAGGTGGATGTGAGGTGAGTCTGGGTCATACTGAAAAGGCGGCAATCTGTCCATATCAAGTCCATGACTATCAAACCAGACTCTAACCTGAGTGTACCAAGCTCTCTCATATCCTAACTCTGATATCTGTATAGATGCCTCAAGAGCTCTGTGTGTGAGTCTATCTGTAGGGAGGTCCCTAATCCTCTGAATAAAGCAGATAGTCTGGAATAGTGCCTCTACTGCCATGGGTGGTGCAGCTAGCTCTGCCCTGATGATGTCATGTGGCACCGACTGTTTCCCACGAAATAATCGCGAGATCATACGTACCTGTGGCCTCTCGATCGCACTCCACTGGGTGACTGTGAGACCTGGGGCCCAAACCGTCGCAGCATACATCATAGCTGGTCTGACCAGTGTGTCAAATAGCCAGCCCTTCGTGCGGGGCTCCTGGAAGTGTGCTTGGTGACATCTCCGTTCTAACATGGCTAAAGCTGCATATCCCCGTGTGAGTCTATCGGTGGCTGCCTGTCTCATGCTGAAGGGGCCAGGCAAGCTCGTGAATGTGACTCCGAGATAGACATAGGAAGTGACCACCTCAATCTGTCCACCACCAGCTCTGAATCCTGCTCCATTCCTCACCATGGGGGAGGTGTGGAAGATCATGACCTTGGTCTTGCCAAGGTTTACTGTCAAGCCCCTCTGTGTACAAAACTCATCCAGGGCCTCAAGGTGGCGCTGTAATCCCTCGGGTGACTCTGAAATCAAGACAATGTCATCGGCATATAATAAAATGTGGACATGTGTACCTGCGAGGTCTGCACCCTCTCCTCCAGCTCGGAGAATGTAGTCCTCAATCTCGTCAATGTAGAGACCAAATAGAGTGGGAGAGAGTGGGCAGCCTTGCTTAACACCGATGGTGCTAGCAATGGCCTCAGACATACCTCCTGGACACCGTACCCTCCCAGTCACCTGCTCATAGAGTGCATAGATGGCCCAAATCATCCCTGATGGTACTCCCAAGCTCTGGAGGCGTTGGAAGAGCCTCTCGCGCGGCACTGTATCAAAAGCTTTGCGGAAGTCCACAAAGCAGCAATATAGCCTCTTCTTCCGCACCCTTGCCCCATCAATGAGGCAGCGCAGAATGAAGATGTGATCAATAGTAGAGAAAGCTCGTCGAAAACCTGCCTGGCCTCGTGCTCGTAGCCCCTCAGTCTCTGCATATGAACTGAGCTCTGCCTCAAGTATGGCACCGTATAGTTTGGCCATGGTGTGGCCAATCATGATGGTCCTGTAGTTCCCTGGATCCAGGGTGTCGCCAGATTTGTGGATAGGCACAATGGTGTGCCTAGTCCACTCCTCTGGGAAGCCCTCTCCTATAGCCCGGTTGAAGACATGTGCAATCAACGGGGCTATAGTGGAGGCTGCATATATGAGATGCTCGCTCTTCAGTCCTGCGTGGTCTGTCGAACGTCCATGTCGAAGTCGTCGTATGGCCCTCTCAACCATCTTTGCTGTGAAGAGAGAAGAACTAGTAGGGCGAGGCTCAAGTGGCTGGGGAATGGGAGGCTGCCTAGGTACCTCATATAACCTCTGAGCATAATCATGCCATGTGTGTGGGTCTCCAATAGGTGTGGTCGGGCGTGGCTCTCGTAGGCTGCGCCATGCTGCAGCACTGTCCATACTCATAAAGAGATGGTATAGCTCAAGCTCCTGTGCCTCCTCAAAGGCTCGCCTCTTTCGACGTGTGAGAGTCTTCATCTGTCCCTTGGCCTCTCTCTCTGTGATCTCTCCCAATGCTCGCTGAGCTCGTAGTCGGCGGTAAAGATCTCTGCAATCCTCATCATACCAACGATGTTGTGGCATAGTCCCGGGAGGAGGTGTGTGACGAGAATGGATGGTGTGTGGGAAGGAGCTGATGGCTGATGTCTGAAGAACTGATGCTATCTGAGAGGTGAGTAGGGATAGTGGAGTGTCAGGATGAAGTAAGAGAAGACCCTTCTCGACTCGAGCCGCATATATGTGAGCTAGCTCGTGTGTGAAGTGGATGGTGGTGTGTGGGATGCGTGCTGCGGGTATGCGTGTAGGGGTGTCTCCCTTCAGGGAGAGAGCGAGGTATGTGTGATCGGCCCCAATGGGTATGGGTGGGATGGTGAATGAGGTAAGTAGGTGGATGGCCTCTCTGGACCCCATGACGTAATCTACTGTACTTCCCCCACCATCTGTGACTGAGTGTGGTATGCATGTCAATCCTCCTGAGGTAGGCCACTGAGTCATCCCGTTATAGATAACGAGATTATGTCGAGAGCCTAGTCTGAGTAGGTGAGTGCCATAGTGAGTGTGTGTAGGGTCAGCTGAAGCTCGAGCTGTAGACTCATCCTCTATGGTATGTAGTATCTCCGGGTCTTCTGGGTCAAATATCTCACACTGATCATTGCCCGTCCTGGCATTGAAGTCTCCCATAAGGAAGACTTCCCCTAATGCAGAGTACTCTGTAATCTCTTCTGACAAGCAAGTGTATGGTGAGTCCTCCTCTCGATCTATGATAGCAAAACGCGAGCTAGAAGGAGCAAAGTAGCATAATGCTATGAAGATGATCCGCTCCTGCGAGAGCTGGAGTCGAATCCAAAGATATCTGGCCTGTGAATCACGTGCGACTATCTGTATCCTGCTCTGAAGTCCATCTCTAAAGAGTATGGCTACTCCTCCTGATCCTCGGGTGGTGTGCTGACGTGTACACTCTCTGTATGTGGACTCCCACTGAAAACCGTGGACACGAGGTAGGCCCCGGTTCGGGCTCTCATGTGTCTCTATGAGCATAATGATGTCTTTGTCTTTGCGCACCTCTTCCAATCTCTCTGGGTGTGTCCATAGATCTCCATTGCAGTTCCAAACTGCAAGGTGTATCTCCTCGAGTGTCTCACAGGCCGCGAATCCCTATGGGATGGCCTTGCCATCAATGATGACACGACCATCTCTGTATGAAGCCTTCTTTCCTTCTTTGCGAGCTTGATGTACTCTCGGCATGCATGCACGACGGTGTGCTACCTGCATGGGTGTGAGATCATCGTCAAGGTAGATGGGGGGGCCATCAAGTGCTCTCAAAATCACCCTCCTGCGTAGGAAAGTAGATCTTATATCTTCGGAAGGGAAGTGTAGAATGAGAGCTCTCTTCTTCGTGGGGTCTCGTCCCGTTCTCCAAGACTTGATGAATGGGGGGGACTCCTCTTTGTAGCCGAGTATCTTGCATAGTGTTTTCCCATCGGACTCGGGGGTAGAGCCTTCTTTTTCTTCAATGCCCGTGATGCGTACATTGAGACGGCGGGCATGTCTCATCTTTTCTTCCTCAATAGTGGTGTGCACGATGAGGGCTTCTTCCTTTTGTGCTTTCTCTTTGGCTTCTTTTTTGATGTTCTTCTTCACTATGTCGATCCACCCTTCTTTGGTAGCTTCTAATTTGTTTTCCATGCTCTCGGTCAAGGATTTGGTGAGTTCTTCTTTGAGAGCTTCTGTCTTGTTCATATTAATCTCTCCCTCTTCGGGTGTAAGAGAGACCATTGAAGCTTTGAGGAGCTCCAATTCCTCTTTCATGTTTGCCCTCTCCTTAGTCCATTCTTCTTTCTCTTTTTGCCATGCTTCCCTCTCCTTATGATATGTTTCTACTTCCTTCTCGAGCTTTGAGAGGCGGCTGATGATGGCCGTGATAGTGGAGTCCACCATCTTCTTGTTTTCTTTGATAGCTATGGTCAGTTTGTCCTCCATTTTTGTCAAATCGTCCTTCTTAGCCGTAGCGCTCATTGCATTCGAAGATGAAAGAATGCTCAGAGTACTGAGCCTAAAGACTTGCGATGAAGACGGGAGCGCGCCCGATGCGCGATGGAGCAAGGGTGGGAGTGGCTAATAACTGTAGGAAACAGTTATTAGTCCGGGGCAGGGACACACTTCAGAGAGCAAGGTCGGGTTAGGTTTTTTGGGGCAAGGTCGGGTTTGGGGTTAGGGTTAGGGTTAGGTTTGGCATATGAACGATGGGGCGTAGCTGACGAGGTTCAGGGCCTAGATGGGGCTGGGCGGCGCTGTGCAAAGGGGGCGACGGGGAGGCCTGCTCTTAGGGTTCCGATGGGAGACACCAACAGTTCTGATCTGACGGGCGCTGATGGATGAGTGATGCTGAGGGAGCAGAGCAGATGACCGGGCAGTGCAGAGGCTAACGGGTATTGACGGGGCGGGGCAGAGGCTGACGGGGCTGAGCAGAATCTGACGGCGGAGCAGAGAACAGAGGCTGACGGTTAGGGTTTGACAGGGCGACGAGACAGAGCTCACGGCTAGGGTTTCGCGCAGCAGAGCAGCACGGGGGCAGCGCACAGAGCAGCACGGGGGCAGCGCACAGAGCAGCACGGGGGCAGCGCACAGAGCAGCACGAGGGTTGTTGATAACGATAGGTTTACTCCTCTCACCTATAAAAAAAGCTTTGCTTTGGGGTAAATGAAGTAAGTTCCAATCAAGCTACTTAGCTTCTCCTGTAGATGAGGCTAACTTGGCGCTTCATTTTGATGACTATATGACAAAGTATTACGAAAATATGGATATTTTGTTGCAAGATTTGGCTCTTGCATTGGCTCGCATGGACTCTTCTCATACATCTCCACCGGTCTCATGAAGCTAGCAACATGGAATATTCAAGGGCTAGGGAAGTATGGAAAGTGGACAAGAATGTGGAGATGAATTATTACATATGAGCTTGATTTGGTGGTGGTTCAAGAACATAAAAAGCATGATCATGCTGGAATGCTTCTTGACACAAAAGATCTTCAATTGCATTATAATGGCGTCAGGAATAAATACTCAAGCTTTCTCTTCATTATGAGGAAAGACATTCCCTTTGAGGTGCTGTTTGATGACCCCAAAGGAAGATTCCTTATTCTTCATCTTATGTTGCATGGTATGTCATATGTTTGTATTAATGTATATGCTCCTAACTCTTCAATGGAATCAGTTAAGACCTAGAAGAATCGGCTACATGCTATTCATTCTTGTGCACAACTTCATGTATGGATAGATGTTAGTATTCTAATGTGTGGTGATTTTAATATGGTGGATGCTGAAGTAGATTGCACAACTGCTACCTCTCTCATTTGCTCATAGGAAAATACTATTGGAGTGAAGTTTTGGATTTTTTGAATCGCAAAGACTTATGGGGATGCATTGGGGGGCATACACTTCGATATATGTTTCATTCGAGATTGCATAGAGAAGCTATGAGTAGGTTGAACAGATGCTACCATTCTCATGCCTCTTCGTTAAATGCCACATCCACAATGTGGATTGATGCTACAATGCTTCTTTCTTATCACGACCCTCTCTTGATATCTGTTCGCGAAGAAGATTGGAATTCGAGCACTCAAGATAAACTTCATAGAATTCCTTTGAGGGTGAATCATTGTTGGCTCAAATGTTTGTGTTTTAGGCTATTGTTGAGAAATTGATTCAGCAAGCGCTCTCATTAAAGGCTTCGGCATGTATGAAATGGGAATTTCTTGTGGCGGGTATGCAAAATATGCTTAGGGCTTGTGCAAAGTATTTTGCCAATGTTTTAAGGGAAGCTAAAGGTGAAGCTAAGCGGATCATTCTTTTAATGACTGAAAAGGTGGATTCTAGATAGTTTCTCTCGGAGAGGGATTATACTCGATTATGTGATGCTTATATATGTTTGCACTTATTGAAAACAATGCTATTCAATCTTCTAAAGTCCGATCTAGGATAGAAGTGAATGATATTCATGCTAATTCCAAATGTTTCTTTGATTTTTTTCATGCTAAAAGTGCTAACATCACTATTTCACTACTTGAGATTGAATGGCAAACCATTTATGATGGGAATTCTATAGCTCAGCTTGCACATAACACTTCGGAAAGGTATTTGCTTCCTTCTATACAATTGCTGATGTATGGTTCACTTCGCGTTAGGAGTCCCTTGCTTATACTTCATAGGTCATTGACTCGTGAACGACTACTATCTGTGAAAAATATATAATTGAAGAGGAAGTTCTTATGGCTCTTCGCTCTCTTAAGAACGAGAAAGCGCTAGGACTGGATGGTCTCATCAAAGACTTAGTGATGACATTTTGGCCCTCTCTTAAAACATTAATTATGATGTTTGCAATGAAATATGGAGGGACCAAAAGATGCTTTACTCATTCAAACAAGGGAAAATCAAACTCATTCCCAAGTCATATCAGGAAGTGGTGGGTATGCAAATTGACTTTGAGAAAGCTTTTGATCATATACGATGGGATTTCATTGCCGGCACCTTGGAGGCACCTTCTCTCTATATTAATATGGGAAAATCAGCACTTATCAATGTTTCTACACGGCACTTCGAATCCCTTTGTTGACAAGGATCTAAAATTGACAAAGGCACTGTTTTTCGATATTTAGGGTATCCATTGGGTATAAACATTTCAACCAAGGATAAAATACATTGGGTATCACATAAATTCAAGTCTAAAATGGAGTTGTGGCATGGGTCGCAGTGGCCATTGTATGCCAAGATAAGGATAGTGCAA
>CM035419.1:141276970-141349470 GCA_020310875.1 Ceratopteris richardii
TAGCTAGCCAATGTTGTATTTGTGGAAGCTTGGAAGACTCATGATAATCTTCTTTTCAATTTCGGTTGAATGTCGTTGGACTCTAGCCAAGGAGGAGATAAAGTTGAACTATGTTAGTTGGAGAATTTGGCTTGAGCAATTGTTACGAAATTGATTGGGCTGAATCTTGGTCCATATGTGTCTGTTCTATCATGGTATAATTTTTTCCACCCCTAAAGATGGAGATTGATTTGTACCTTAAGCTAGTCTCCAGTTTTGGGTTCCGTCCATTCCAGCCACATTCTTTAAGTTTCGAAACTCGTATGGGGCATAAAACCCTCTGGGAGTTTGTTTCCAGTTAAACCTTAAATCACTAGCATGTTTACTGACCACTGTGGTTTATGCTGCATTGATTTCAACATTTGCTGAAAACAAAGACAATTCGCATTAAATTTTAAATTACCAGAGTTAGATAATAAGCTCGTATGTGGATTATTATGGGATGTATTTAATTATCAATCAAGTATGAAATAGTTGAATCCCAATATGAAATGATTTTAGCCGTGTATTCTCATTATTTTTACAATTTGTCGTAAAGAACCATGTTACTATTTTCTACTATCATTTTCTTTTTCTGCAATGGAAAAGATAAGGATCCAGTGAGATTTGTGAAAAGCACAAGAGGCCAATCTTAAAAGCTAGAGGGTAATTATCTGCTTGCAAAGTAAAAAATATTCATATATGAATCCGAGTTAGCTGGGCCTTGATCTTTAGTTGATGGATAGAACTTGATGTGGAAAAATATTTTTAAACTAGGGAGTATAAAAATCACGTCCTTGGTTTACCATTATTAATTTTGGACTGCAGGATCCTGTTAGTCTTTAACCTGTTCTATGATGTAATGGATTATATCTTAACGTCACTATCGTGCCATTGGAACATATAATAGCATGTGAAATATCAATGGGAATCCTCTTATATGCATCATGTATGTGTGATTAAACTCTTATGGCATGAACATATAGTCTATTGAACATATCCATGCACTAGTTGGTTCTCACAAAAATGTGAAAGATAGTTTCTCACGGATCACCACAACACGGTCTAAGGAAATGCATATCATTGCAAGAATATCTACTTATAGGAGCACCAATGTTAACGACATATAATTATTCTTCATGAAAATCTTGGAAGTCCAAGGGAAGGTGTCTTGTCCAAATTACTATGCATCTTTGTTATCACCACTGAGATGTATGATATCTCCATTGACGATTCCATCGTGAAATTATTAAAGCCAAAGTAGAGTGCAATACAAAACAACTGTTCGTGTGGCAAAAGCCATGAGCATCTATAATGTGAACAAAATGAAAACACTATCTGGTTATACAAAAAGAAATCCAATGGCTATATTGGCCAAGACAATGGATTTAAAAGGTAATTTATTTACATATTAAAATATTCCACATTTGAACCAAGGAAATTAGCAATAAGAGGCATATGCAATAGTGATAAAAAAGGAGAATTTCAAAGGTGGAAACTTACCTTTAGCAAATGTTCTAGCATTCCAATGAAGGAAAGGCAACAATATTTCCATGAGCATGCAATGAAGGTGGTTCGAGAGTGTAGTTCCAAAGGTCATGAGAGGACTTTATAGACGACAAATCCAAGTTCTAATGTCCATCGAAAGAAGCAAATGAACCAAGGAAATTAGCAATAAGAGGCATATGCAATAGTGATAAAAAAAGAGAATTTCAAAGGTAGAAACTTACCTTTAGCAAATGTTCTAGCATTCCAATGAAGGAAAGGCAACAATATTTCCATGAGCATGCAATGAAGGTGGTTCGAGAGTGTAGTTCCAAGTTCTATGCAAGGCCCATGGTTACCAAGAAAAGGAATTTTGAGTCTAAGTACAATGGTGGGTATGCATATGTGTGAAGAGGTCAAGAACACAAAGCCCAATAGCTTGACATCTTCGAGTCAATAGTTCCCATGCATAGCCAACAATATGACATGTAAATGCTTTTGCCTTTTGAAAATTTCCAAAGAAATAATGAGATATGAAGAGAAATTTGTCTAATCCACCAAGGGGAAGTAATGCATAGGAATTAACAACATGAGGTGAACATTGGAGGAGTTTGAGGACTAGGGAAGCATGCAAACAGACGAAGAAGAAGAAGCTTGTCAGCATTACATTGAGTGTATTATTAAATGAATATATAAGGATAAGTAGAACGTTAGGGCTAGATGCATATATTCAAGCTAGGAAGAAAGTCTCCTAAAGAGGGAAGCAAGTATATCGGCACTTCTAAGTGTGTTCACACACATCACTATTGAAATATACTAACAAGTCCCCCTTGGTAGGGACGTGGTGAACATGGGGTTGACACTCATGTGCAAGGAAATTATTAACCAATGTGGACTAAGTTCAATCCATTAAATGGAATAAGTCCAAAGCTTTGAAAAACACTTCGAACTTTTCAAGAGGCAAAGCTTTTGTAAAAGGGATTGCAACATTATCCTTTGTGGGCATATATGTCCAATTGATCTCTAGAAGAGAGTCACTCTATGACATAATGATAGTCTACCTCAATGTGGTTAGAGCAAGCATGGAACATCATATTCCTTGCAACTGTCAACAATTGTCAATGTGCTTTGGTCTATCTATCTATCTATCTATCTATCTAAATAAGTTTCACCAACATTCAAGTCATCCATTAGGCATCTATGGCACACACACTAAACAGTAGCTGTGAAAGTTTCCCTATATTGAGTTTCACAACTAGAAGTGGTCACAATAGGTTGCTTATTGCTTAACCAAGATATGCATGAGGTGCCAACTTGTGGACACATGAATGTCAATCTCAGTTGGAAAAAGCATGTAAATGTGGCAATATTGTTCCCTTCTTCGAATAAGACATCCCAAACTAACAAGTATTAGACAAGTAGTGAAAGATATGTTTAAGTCTTGGGCTATGCATAAATATGCTAATCTCAGAGGCAACAAATTGAATATTAGGGGAAGTGATGTGAACATAAATGAATCGCAAACATGTTTCCATCGTAGTGGTAATAGGTTTACAATCATGAAGGCTAAAATGCTACAAGAAAGTGTCGATGTATTTAGTTTGACAAAAGAAGATGCCCTCATCATTATGCATAAAGTGATTGCCCAAATAGTTGAAGATGCCCTAAACATTTCAAAAGAGGCATGCAAATCAGCCCTAGAATCTGAAGTATGCATCTCCTTAAGTCCAATGAGCAACATATTATCTACATAAATAGCAAGGATAAGAAGTACATTATTTGCACACTTTATGTACAAGGTGTTTCTAATGGGACTATTTTAAAATCCATGTGTTGGTAAGTAGGCATGTATCTTCTCATATCAAGCACATGGTGCTAGCTTTAATCCATAGAATGCCTTATTTGACCTAGTAACTTTTTTTTCATGACCATTTTACACAAAACCATGGGGCTGAAATATATACACTTTCATGCAAATCACCATTCAGAAATGTTGCTTTAACATCCTGCTAATGTACATTACAACTATTATGAGTTGCAAGTGCATAGATGGCACTCACATTGGTGATATTAAATTTAGTTCCATTCATTCAAACAATAGATGCACTAAGGTAATAATGATCATAAGGATTCATGTGATAATACACTTCTATGAGGCCTCAACAAAGAATATATCATCACCAAAACTAGTAGCAACAATGATATGTCCATTCAAACATAAGCGATGAAGTTTCCCTTCATGAATATGCCTCAATTAAACAAAGCATTGGATGTGTGGTCATAGTAAATAGAAGTAGGCTTAGAGGATAACCTTGTCATATCCCATGATGGACCTCAATAGGACAAATGAGGAACCCCTTAACTAAAAATGAGGTGGAAACTTCCTAGGGAAGAGAAAGGAGGACATGTAATATGTTTTAGTGAGAAGTTCAAATGATGCTTGCATTACGAAAAAACTCCCAATAGCCAATGAGAAAATCCTTGATGAAGTTCTTTTGCATGAAGGCCATCCTATAGTGTTTATGTTATGAGAACTTTGAAGCAATCATTGTAGTGATAATACTTTTCATAAATTGAGTGGTGTTGAAGCTATATATGAAAAGTGGATGACAACAAATGGATGATATTGTAGTCGAATAATTAAAGCCACACGAACTTTTGTATAGAGAATACCATGTGAGATGATTGATCTCTACTTTGGAAGCACATAAAACTCATCCATGTTTGGAACAAACATTGTAGTACCCTCTTTAAAAGATGAAGACATGAAACTATCTAATCATATTTCATTAGTTGCAAAAGTAATAAGGGCCTTAAGATGTTTTCAATAGCAAAGCATGTTTTCCTTTGACATTTCATCCCACCTAGGTGTCATATTATCATCCATCGTTTAGAGAAAAAGAAAACTCATTATCTTCAAAGATCACATCTAAGACATGCTAGGATAATGAAGTAGGACGTACATATGAAAGCGACAATCATAACCTTCATGATGTAATTGAGAAGGGGAGGTTGGGCACCCAAAACCTCAAAAAGTGAATCATCTCTTATATAGTCTTTATATCCAAGTATCATCATGAGCAAGAGTAAGTGTAGCTTTAAAATGCTTAGGAACGTGCTAAAAGAAGTTTCTAGAGAACATATAGTAACTAATTGTTCATAAAGATAGACATGCATCACTTTTCTATAGATATGGTAAAGCTTATTCAAATACAAAATCTAAGAAGAAGTACAATAGTCATGTTCCTTAGGAGTTAGAGGATACACCCTTCCAACACTTTGAAAACATAATATTCATTCTTTAATGAAATATTTTTTTGCCTATGAATTTGGGAAAATAACTTGCCATAATCTCACATAACAATTTGAATTCTCAATACAAAATTTCTCTAATGTATAGTTATAGAATATGGAGAAGAAAAAAAAATTCCAATCAATACCATAATCACATCTAGAAGCAAAGCATATGTACAAAGATATTATTAGATGATATTGGTTTATGCAAAGATTTTGGTTCGACGAGAAGACCTTATGATCCAGGAATGCAATAAAAGGAGCATGATCTGGCCTGAAGAGGTTTTCAACCATAAAAATACATACATATACACAAACACATACATACATAAATAAAAACATACATACATACATGCATATATACATGCATACATGCATACATACATACATACATACATTATACATACATACATACATACATACATACATGCATGCATGCATACATACATACATACATACCTACATACATACATACATGCATACATACATACATATGTACGTACGTACGTACATACATACATACATACATACATACATACATGCATACATACATACATATGTACGTACGTACGTACATACATACATACATACATACATACACAATGCATACAATACATATATACTTGCCCAAACTTTCTTGTATGCTACATTCATTGTTGAAGTGAACCAAAAGAAGCGAGTTTTTTTTCTTTATGTTTTGTGAGAGAGGAGAGAGATAGAGCAATGAATTTTTGTCTATGTGAAGAGAGCAAAGTGAGACCAAAAAGATAGATACCCTTTTTTTTTGCTTCTCCCTACCTTACATATGAGTCATTTTCAAGTAGTCATTTACTACTCTCTAGAGAGGAATGAATGAATAACAAGTTGATATTTGTCAAAGGAAAACCCCACGTTGATGGAAGGGGTGATTCAATATGAGCAAGGATATGAAATTTAAGGGAATGGAAGGGGAGGCCCAAGCTTGATTTGATTTTAGGTGTCAATGTAGTGGTGATCCTAGTCAAGAAGAGAAGAAATGGAAGGCATGTAATTCTTTCTAGTTAGTATTATTCACACAATCTCAAGTATCAATAGTTCTTGAAGAAGCATGTCATCACCATCACCTTATCAAGTACAAATGAACTCTAGAAATGTAAGGAAGTCTCATTATATATGAGAGTCAAGAAGATTTCATTATTGTTGCAAAAGAACTAGTAAGAAAAATCCTACAAATTATAATAGCTTACTTCTGGGTAGAGGAAAGTTTTATTATCATTTACATGTGGAAGAAAATTGATAATTAGATTTTTAAATGCAAAATAAATAATCACATTGGTATATGTGTTGGAGCAAGAATGCACATGAACAACACCACTAAAAGGGAGAAGCTTAGGAGAACAATGTAGTGTATTATTTACACTGATAAGTAGTCCTTTAGGGTTATTGGATTATATACAAAGAAAGGTAAAAAAAATCTCCCAAGGAGGGAAAAAAAGTGGCCCGATAGTCCTAAGTATGTTAACACACATCACTACCTAAATATAAGAATAAATCCCCCTTTCCAATGATGCAATGAATAAAGGGTTGATACTCATGTACAAGGAAGTTCTCACCAATGTGGACTAATATCAATACACAAAAGGGAGTAGGCCAAAAGCTTTGTGAAAAGATTCAAACTTCTCATGAGGCATAGTCTTTGTGAAAAGGTTTGCAATGTTATCCTATGTGGGAATATATGCCAATCTAACCTCTCCAATAGAATGTCTCTCTTGACATAATGATAGTGCATCTCAATGTGCTTAGTGCAAGCATGGAACATTGGGTTCGTCAAGATTTCCAATGCACTCTGAATGTCACTAAATATGGTGGTGGTAGAGGACTAACCATCACACAAATCATCCATAAGTCATTTTAGCAATACACACTCAATAGTAGATGTGAATACTACCCTATACTCAAACTCACAACTAGAAGTTATCAGAGTAAGTTGCTTTTTGCTCAACAAAGGTGTGTATAAGCTACCAAGCATGAAGCAAAAAACACTTGTGGGCGCACATGTCCCTAAAAGTTATCCCAATCAAAGAAGAAAAACATGTAAACCTAGTAGTACTAATCCCACCCTATGATAGAACAACCAAGCTGTCAAGTTATGCTTAACTTCCTTCCAATGCTTAACACGTGGGTTATGCATAAATTATTTGAGAGAGACAGAATGAACATTGAGCTACGTGATATATACCTATATAAGGCAACCAACATAATATTGATCGGGATTAGCATCAAGTGCATCTTCGGCATCATGAGGACTTAATCATAAGCCTATCTCTATGAGAGTGGGAATGACTTTATCATCCTCAAGGTCAACACATTGCAATAAGGAGCCATTGTATTTTGTTTGACACAAAGCAATGGCTCCACCCATTTGCATAAATTGAATGCTACGCAAATGCCCCAAATTGAACATTTTGAAAGAGGCATAAAACTAAGACTACTCAAAAATATGTATCTCAATAGGACTAGTAGCCAATGTGTCATCCACATAAACAACAATGATGAGAAGTACATAATGTGCATGCTTCACATACAAGCTGTTTTCAGTAAATGAATGCAAACACACAAGGGTCCACACATTCAAACACGACACATTCACACATATACACACAACGAAACATATACACACATGGATTCACAGATGGATGCAATGTGTGTACGTATATATGTATGTGTGTACGTACATATGTACATATGTATGTATGTATGTATGTATGTATGTATGTATGTATGTATGTATGTATGTATATATGTATGTATGTATGTATGTATGTATGTATGTATGTATGTATGTATGTATGTATGTATGTATGTATGTATGTATGTATGTATGTATGTATGTATGTATGTATGTGTGTGTGTGTGCATGTATGTATGTATGCATGTGTTGAGCCTAGAGGTGTTTGCAAATGTAATAACTTAGTTGGATTTTAAAAGAACTGCTTAGCCGGATATTTAGAAAGCTTGGTGAATCGTGTGTATGTAGATTCGGATATTGCTCAATCAAATTCTATTATAATTAGTTTTAATGGGAGGTTACTTGAAATTCTTTGGACTTAGCGGTTGTATTCTTCTAAGTAAACGCCATTTTGACCTTTTCCCTTAAGGTATTCCTACAAAAAAAGATTACCAAGGCTTGAACACTCCCTAATAAGTGAGAGTCCTTAGTCATGCTATGAGGCTTATGACAACAAAATTGGATGCATAAAATAGAGCTCTATTTCAGTTAATGGTTTTTGCTAACTCTATACTAAACACTGAGCCATAACAAACGAGAACAAAGACATGTTTGCTTTTCAAAGCTAGAAGAAAACTAAGGAATGATGCAAAAGAGCCTCACTTTCTTATCCCACCATGAAAATCCTAGTTTCTTGTTCAATACATGCCTTTAAAAACATGGTCTTCTTATATGAGATTCTCCAAGTAGCAAGCCAAATTGGTTTTTCAAGGCACAAAGTGCTACCTAATGAGCAAGTTACTCCCATGAGACATTTCCATTCCACAGAATATGTCAAATAGTGCCAAGAAAGAATATGAAATACAACCTCTCAATATGTTTCTACTCCAAACACATAGATAAACTCATCTCATTGATATTTATCATTTCCATAACTTGTACATGGAAAAATAAACTAGCTTTTTCAAGGCTCAACATAGATGATACCACATCATTTGATCTTACAAAAATTATGAGAAGCATTCTTCCATATTGCCATTGGTATTCACGAAGCTCTTCCAAATGCCACTTAAAGAATATGACCTCAACCAATCATAAATATAAATGAAACCATGCACCTATCAGTACATAGCAAAATGTGGATATAGATAAGCACAAATAAAAAGAAACTTTGAGCATTACATTCCATTGAACAAAGTTTTACATAAGTGGAAGTTTACAGAGTTAGATGGGTTTTCTACAATAGGAGCTGATCATATGTATGCTCGGCCTCATGCATGACATCATCTTCAGGAGTAGTCCCAATAATCTTTTCTTGATCTAGATCTATCTCTTCAAGGTCAGTGATGTTTCTGGGCTCATCTACTAATTCTCCGTGCTCATCTGCTAATGGTGGCACCGATTCCCTTGAGGCAGGTTGGAATCTTTCTATGTCATCAATATGATTTTTAGCTACCACTTGATTCTCATCTAGGCACTCATTAAGACCATTAATTCGCATTCTAATGAAGCTGATTGGGCTTCATCTTTCTCTATAGCTATGCAATGCTTGAACATGTTGAGTGTACATGCTAGTGTCATTCCTAGAAATGAATTCGAGGTGATCGCAAAAGAGATGTGGCTGAGAAATGTAGCAAAAAAAATTACATGTGCCAGAACCCAATCATCATCCTTAGAGCAAAAAAAAATGTAGCAAAAAATAAGTCCAGGACCCAATTATCATCCTTAGAGAACAATTGGATCAACCTCATTAGAAGCTTTTGTGGCTTCTAATAAGGACTAACCAATGTCTTGTCCCTTGCCACATGATAAAGCTTCTTTGTAACTATAGGGAACATTAGTACATTTGAAATTCCGTTCTCATTCCAATGTTCCCTGACCCTCCTTTTGTTGACTTCATCATAGTAACCCACTGTCAAGCACTCGGCTGCACTGACAAACCTATGGCTTGGGGTGTGATTTACCTTTGACTTTACATTGTGAATATTATCGTAAATAAAAGTGTACATGTGAACACAAAGGAAAAATCCAACAATAGAATGAAAGTCAAAGAAAATACCATGTAAGGCACTCTACAGCATGACACCTTGACTTCAATGTTGTTCAAATAGAGAAGGATTGGTCCCTGTTGTTGAAAACAACAATCTTTCACAATGGTGGTAGGGTCAATTCAGCAAAATATGTTGCCATCTTGCATATATTTTGGTGCTTGAATGGCTCATCATCATTAATTGATCCACTCATCCTAAACCCATATGGGATGTCTGCTATCAAAACAGAAAAATGTTTCCTAGGAACTGTTGTATGAATGTTATTTACATTCTCACAAAATATGCTATAATACAATGTCAAAAGAGGGTCTATTGGGTTCAAAAAACATTTTTCTCAACAAAGATGTGCATAAGATACCAAGCATGAAGCAATAACCACTTGTGGGCACACATGTCATAAAATTCATTCCAATCAAAGGAAAAAAAACATGTCAATCTGATAGTACTAATCCCACCCTAGGATAGAACAACCAAGCTGTCAAGTCATGCTTAACTTCATTTCAATGCTTAACTCCTGGGTTATGCATAAATTGTTTGAGGGATGGCATAATCAACATCGACCTGCATGATACATACACATATAAGGCAACCAATGTAATACCGATGGGGATTAGCATCAAATGCATCTTCGGCATCATGAAGACTTAATCATAAACCTATCTCCATGAGAGTGGGAATGACTTTATAGTCCTCAAGTTCAATGCATTGCAATAAAAATTCAATATATTTTCTTTCACACAAAGCAAGGCCTCCATCAATTTGCATAGATTGAATGCTCAAATAAATATGCAAATGCCCCAAATTGAACATTCCAAAAGAGGCATGCAACTCAGCCTTAAACTCAAAAATATGTATCTCATTAGGACCAGTAACAAATGTCTCATCCACATAAACAACAATGATGAGAAGTACATCATGTGCATGCTTCACATACAAGCTGCTTTCAGTTGGACTATCAAGGGGAGCACATTCCAAACATTTTGAGATGCAAGTGCACGGATGCTACAAATGGTGTCGAGAAGTGTGAGACACAAACATCGAGTGGTAGTGTGCATGTGAATTGATTGACTAAGCTAAAATGCACAATTAATGAGAAATCCAAAACTCACAAACTACTAGCAAAGACTCTGCTTGTCCATCACTTTCTTTATTCATTCAAAATAGGGAGAATCATTATCTAATATACATTCAACATGAAGATAGACATTCAACAAGATCTTTGACGACTCTAGGTCTTATCTTCCACGTATATATACATGATAACTCATAGCTTTCCATCATTAAGGGTTGACAGAATTCCTTTTCCAATGTCTTATTTCTTCAATTTTGTCATAGGATAGAAACATGGTGAAAGTGCCTTTTATTGAAGCCATTTTATTAACATACTTTGTATGTTCTGAAAGCTTGCTTCCTCGTAATCCTTTTCGAGATTTGGGTTTGATAGCGTAGAAAAATTGAGCATTCAAAAACTCTGTTGTTCATCTATGTTTCCATGTAATAACAATGTTCTGCTCACCTCTCTATTCCATCCACTCTGCCAGATTTCCCCCATTTGTAGGCATAGTTTGCAATGCATTTCTCCATCATTTTATTTGCGCTTCATATAAATTGATGTCTAGTTTTTTTTTTTTTTTTTTTTTTTTTGAGATTACAATGCATTGGAAAGACACACGCACCCAACCTCATAATTTAGAGGCACCCATCTTTGGAAACTTCATGGATACCCATCTTTGGGAACTCATGGATATGCCCAGCCAGGATTTGAACTCAGGACTTCCTCCTTGAGATTCAAAGCATCAACCACCAGGCTACGCGGGCTTGGACCTGTCTAGATGTAGTTGAGCTTGACTTACACCCAAGAATGGGGTTTAATAACTCAATCTTGTTTCTCAATGTAGAAATGAAATTTCTACGACAACGATTGTCATACGGCACATAGGAGAAAAGATCTCATCAAGATGGATGCCTTTATAGAACCATTTAGTGCCAATGGGCCTTCTTGACAAGAGGAAAGGCCCATCAAGACCAAGTACATTTCTTCATAATAGTATCATGCATGGTAGCCATCCAATTCTTTGAATTATGTTCTTCATCAAAAGAAATCTTATGTACAAGAAGCCTAAGCAAGTACGATAAGGCAAAGTTGTATCTAGATTAGTATCTTTCAAAGTTTGTGCCAACCATCTTGTCATAGATTTTGCCTCATCAATATTTGCTCTCTCACCAATGATTTCATCCTGAATATCTACTTGACAAATGGAATAATATGTATCTTCATAACATGTAGAGGTTGAGAAGTTGCTCACTAGGAGGTACATTTGATTGCCCACCAATGAAAAGAGGCAATAAAGTGTCGTACACATCCCTTGAGATCATAGAAGTTTTCTTAATACATGAAAATAACAGATGCACTACATCCTCCTCAAAACTACATCTTGAATAATCAAAATATGTTTAGTTTCCTACATGCTTTCTCAAGCATTAATGCATGTATCGAACAACAAAAAACATGTCGCTTAAAAACAATTGGTTTGCAACCATGGCAAGTTTTATAAGTAGCAATAGATCTTAATGCCTTAATACGAGACATTTTAAGTACATATGTAGCACACATGATGGCGTCAAACTCAAAACTATGAGGTAATTCTTGCCTTTGACCACCTCACGCTCAATACTATGTGGTAATTCTTGACTTTTGGCAATATAGTTTTCCATTTCCATGAGAGACTTGTTTTTCCTCTCAACAACACCACTCCATTGTGGTGTATGTGGCATTATATATTGATGTTTTATCCCACAGAGCTAGAAATGCATTGAATTTAGAAGACATATACTTCCCATTGATCATAATGGAGGGTGCCCATTTTACATATTGATAGATTTTCATGCATGACTAGAAACTATTTAAAGCACATAAAAACTTCGTACTTTGAATTTAGTGGATAGACCAATGCATGGCTGAAAAATTCACCTACAAAAGTCATGAAGTATAATTAGTTTCCACAAGATGGTATTTGCATAGAACCACAAGCATCATAGTGAACAAGATGCAATTTATGTTGATCTCGAATTGTGCCATCTTTAGGAAGGGAATAAATTTGCATCTTATCCAAAAGACAACCTTCACAAACATGTTTATATGGTGCCTCAAGACTACATAGAGAGGACACCATGTTGTACTCTTGTAGATGTAACAAACTAGCAAAATTTGGATTATCAAAGCATGCATGCCATTTTTTTCATATGAGATGGCCTACAAATCCTCTACTTCACATGCATAATCATTCATATATTTTTCATAATTTGTGAGATTATACAACCCAATACATAGCATATCATATGCAACAATTTTGTTTCCATCAAAGAAATCATTAATTGTACATGTCATCAATAAACTTTATTAGCAAGCCAATCTTGGCTAGTGCTAATAATGAATATAAATTTCTTTTTGATCCTTGGCACATGTAAGTATGTGATAATGTGAATGTATTGCCATTAGTGGGAGTACAAAAAAAAAAATCTAACTTCTACAATAGGGTAGGAGGACTTTTTTGTGAATGTGATAATATTCTCATTAGAGGTAGACTCAAATGAAGGAAGGATGCTATGAGGTAATATGTTTGATTGCACCATTGTCAAAGTACCAAATTTCTAATTCCATAACAGACATATAATGATCATGAGTTGATGTATCATAACTACATTGTGTAGTGTTTGTCTATGTTTTTTTCTTGTGTGTTTATCTAAATTTAGCTCATAGTCTTGCTTGAGTGCAAATACAAAAGTATCCAAAGGTGTCAGGTTTCAGGAGGCTTCTCATTCTTTAGTGCGCTATCGAATGGTCTGTTTGTCTTCTACTACACTAGGTAACTTAAGTTTGGATCCTACTACAATAACTAGTTTAAAGATTCGTGCATATTACTAGATAAGCTTCAATGTTTCCACCAAATCATTGATACATTATTGTTGAATGCTCAAATTTGTTGATTCTTATTTCATGCTACTAACACATCTAATTGTGCAAATTCATAATCTATTTGAAGCTTTCACAATCAAGAAGCATACCATCTAGATTGGCATGATTCAACGAGAGAAGAATAAAACTAGGCACAAGGCAAAGGAATAGCATCGTGCTATGTTGGAATAAAAGGATTTCAAAACACTATAGATGCAAAGGAATCAAACAACAACTTAATCATTAAAATTCTATTGATTATTTTTTGTTTTTGGGCTCAATGATATTACAATGGGGTGAAATTCAATGGATCGTATACGATATAAGTTGTGTTTGATAGAAAATTGAATATGAAAGTTAAATAAATCACAACATGATCTCATTCATCCAAGCACAAAACAATCAAATAAAAATTGTTGTAATGGCACCACTTCATGGAATTCACTAAAACTAAATATCTATTCAACAAGATAATCCTACAATATGATGATGCTCCAATAGAGCTTTTGCTAATCCGTCTTCCTTTGTCCCTCTTCCATGTCCATCAAGTGTTTATATAAGTGCTTCATGCATGTCAGTGTCCATGGTACAAATGTCTTCAAATATTTGGCATAGGGGCTCAAGCACCTTGTGTTGTCACGTTTGGGGATGTTCATGCACCTTTATTGTTGTTTAACAAACTTTTTCCACCACTTTTGACATGTTCTTCATTTTGAGTCCAAAATTATGTTGGATTCAATTCAACCAACCTATGGTCTAACATTGGTATGCTCCAATGGAACAAACCCTATCACTCCTTCATAGGGTCATCTTGTAGGTCTCCTCAAAGTTGGTCCTTAATTTTGGTTTGGTGTTCATCATATATTTCTTCGATCTTTCTTTGCACTAGTCAAAGAAACCTTTGTATTGTGGGAGCATTGAGCTTGGTTCCCTACAATGTAGGATTCCTAGATGACAATATACAAGACCACATTTGCCTTTGTTTCTCAATTCTATCCTTATGTGAAAATCGATGAGTTTTTGAATGGGCAAATCATTATTGATTTATTGCTACTACTCTTGTGTGATTTATGCAATCTTCAATCTCTTGAATTCACTTCAACTTCTAGGTGCTATATGTTTTGCTCGTGTACTCATAAGGTGTTCTTTGCTTCTACATAGGCATCTTCCACCTTGTCTTTCAGACTTTGTGATTATTCTGTTTGGAGACTTGGTGAGCAGGCTTATGCTCATGGTTACATGTGCATGCTAGATGCATGGTTATGTGATAGGTGGTTCTTATGATTTCTCCAACAAGATATGTGTGATGTGACTTATGCATATGGATATGCAGGTGTGATCCTATTCAAGATAGAGTATTGTTTCTGGTCTCTTGTTATATTTCTAGTCTCTTGGATTGCCGGCATGGTGTCTTCTCGGTTTGATGGCATCGAATTTCTGAGATGGAAAGCTCAGATGTGGCATACATTGGTTCATGTAGGACTATACATGTATGTGCATAGAGATGCACAGAGGCCTTATGACATGCTCGACCATGTATTGATGGATATGGATGCATTGGCCAACTCCACTATCCAATTATGGATTGTGGATTCAATATATGAGTTTGTGATGTATGAGGAGACGAGTAGTGCATTATGGTAGAGACTACATGATATGTATGTGATTCCATTGACTCATGTGAGACATAGATCACATCGACGAATTTGATGTTGGAACTATGGTTGTGAGGGCCATACTTGAAGATGTTGCTTTAGGCATATGCAATGACGACATCAGAGATATGCACGTGATGCAAGTCAGGTAGTGATTTTAGGAGAGACTATGGTAGTTGATTATGCTAGTGATGGTGTTATCACTTTCTCCTATGGTTCATCTCATGATTCCTCTTCTTCATTGGATAGCACACATATGGCTTGGTTGTTTGATGCATCAACCACTTTTCATCTTACTCCACATTGTGAGTGGTTTTGTCGATTCTCAGGTGAGAGTCGTGGATGTGTGTACATGCCTGATGGTATTCCATATGACATTGAGGGTGTAGGAGATGTATGCCTTATGCTACCTTGTGAAGCATCACTTATACTGAGACATGTATGTTATGTGCCTTTATTCTCTATGAGCTTGATTTCAATTAGTCAATTACATGAGAGAAGATGTTATGCATCCCTTGGTGAGCATCATTTTCAGTATGATGATACACTTGTTGTGGTAGAGCACGATAGCTCTTATGATACACAATGTATGGTAGAGCATATTAGCTCTCAGGATGCACAACTAGATACATCATTGGTTGATCGGATGATTGATTTGGATGTTGAGGAGTCAGTGGTTATGCAATTATTCTTGGATTCGTTCATGCCAGATGTTGACACAGATATGTCAGGACATGTTGTTCTTCATTATGGTGCTTTTGATGCCTTCGATACAAGCATGGACGACATACTTAGGTTAGCTAGGATAGCATAGGTTTCATCAACATTCAAGAGTTTGATGTACGAGTCGTTATGCTCAAGAACAAACATTGCAATTGCTATTGGAGCATTTGCACTTGGAGTTGTTAGTCATTTGATGATTGACATAGGCATAGAACAAGTGGGAGCTTTGCAAGAACTTCATCAATTCTTGCATCAGTCAAATATGAGCTCGACTCTTGTTGATATGAGTCTAGAGAAGTTTGAGGTAGTTGGTGTAGGATGATTGGTATGGGTTGAGATCCGGACTCTTCTTATACATTATTGTATAGTCCTACATCATTCTTTGTATGTGTTTACACTTATGGTCACATTACCCTTAAGTGGAGATTGTTGGGGATGTAAAGGTCATGTGACCTTACCCCTATATTCATATACATATATCATTTATAGAGCATTCCATCAGAGAGATCATTATGTGGGTTTCGAGGCTCCCATGCATGTGTCCGTGTATCGCTTCTCCTCTTTCTCACTCCATCTCCTCCTTGCTCCTCTTGTTCAACCCACCAAATGTAAGGGTCATGTGACCTTGCCCCTATATTCATATACATATATCATTTATAGAGCATTGCCTTAGAGAGATCATTATGTGGGGTTCAAGGCTCCCATGCATGTGTGCGCATATCTCTTCTCCTCTCTCTCTCTCTTCCTCCATCTCCTCCTTGCTCCTCTTGTTTAGCACACCAAAACTCTTCACTAAGGAGACATCAGTTAGCTCTAGAGATGTGTATGACACTTTGCTACCTCTTTTTATAGGTTGATAGTCAAGTAATGGTCCAAATGAGGCAATTTCTCAACCTTTATAGGCTCCACATGATAATGTGGATCATTCCATTTCTGATGTAGATTTACATGATGCACTTGTTGATGAGAGGAATGATACAAAGGAGGCAAAAAATATGCATAGATGGATGGTGCAGACTTTGTGAGATAGCAAACTAGATGCCCCTTTGTCATATTGTAATCATTCAGGATCGCATACCATCTCCTTGCATTAGATTGCTATGCAATGGCTACCTATAGTCTTTCTGCTATTTCTTTTGATGAAGCTGTTGGAAGCAATATCACATGGATACATTGTCTATTGATCAAATTTTAGCTTACAGTGGATAGCATGTATAGCTTTTGTTTTAATATCCTCCTTTAGGAATCGGCGCTTGGCCCCGTGGATAGACCATTATCCTCCCAAGCCTATGGCGCGAGTTCGAAACCCGCCGCCGGCAGCGTGGAGAAGAAAAAAAACATTCTTTTGTTTTTTATAAAACGGACAGCAAACGGACACGATTTTCGATGACGGTTTGCGATCATGTTGGAGCGAAGTTGTTTTTGTTGTGCTTTATTATTGTGCTTTTGAGAAGCTTTTCAAGGATACTCACCACTATATAACAAGTGCTTGGTTCGTTATTGATGCATCCTTCACCTAGTTCAACACAAGCTTTGGAAGCTTTGTTACCTCAATAGAGGTGGTGCTTCTTAGCACATGGGGCAGCCATGGTGCTATGTTGAAGCATGTTGAGGAGCGGCTATGGAGTTCTTCTTGGAGAAGAAGAGTGTTCTCACACTCTTGCTTATGGAGAGGCTATTAGCAGCTTGATGGTGTGGATCGGCCATTCACATGATGTATTTGAAGATTGTCTTCAACATGAAGATTTCAGGTTACTTCAAAGACATTGGATGGTGGTTAACATAAGATTTGCATCTTATGTTAAGAATTCAGGTACATATTCTCTTTGTGCACACAGGTACTACTTGAAGTATATGGAAGTGGCATCCATATCAAGAGGAGTCCTATTCGGCATATCCAAAGAAGAATCAATACATGTATGCTTTATGCATATTTGGATGAGGTGTTTGAGAAGGTATGTTCATATGAGTTTGAGGATTTCTGACAGCAAACTTGTTAGCATTCTTTGCTACTTTTTTGACTATGTGATCTTTTCACACATGTGTCTGATTTAGGGTCTTCCATAGCCTAAGATTAGATAAGGGTTTGCTGATTATCATTTTTAGACTGATCCTTCCTCTTTTTGTCACTCATATTCACTCTTCTACAACCTCTTAGGTCACACATCTCATATATATTCAGATTCATGTCCATACATTTGAATATGTTTGTTACATTTGTATATTCACTCATCCATCTATTTATGTTCACATAGAGTGGTTGAGAGTTTTGCTCCCACATTGTAATTTGAACATTTGTATATATGATAGTGTGAGTAAGCAGTGGCTTACGTAACACTTTACACATGTTATCTAATCTCTCTCTATCTTTGTCTCATCATTTGTATGATTAAATGTGGTATGTTCATGTTTTGTCAATACTGGAAGATTGTTGGAATCTGTGTTGTTGATCCTGGACCTATGGAACCTTGGACCTGTGGTATTAGTAATGGGCCTACTAAATTTCCAACAGAAGCATGAAATTCAAAAAATTGGATGGTGGTTATGCAATGAGAATATGATGTTATTATGAAGAATGGTACTTGGCCTTTATGTGATTTGCCTCCAAGAAAAAGGCCATTGGTACTAAATGGGTATACAAGTTGAAACGCAACCCCGATGGAACAATTGACACATATAAGGCTAGGCTTGTTTCAAAAGGTTATGTTCAAGAGGCATTGATTTGATGAGAACTTTGCTCCCACATGCCAAATGACCACCATTTGTAGCATTTGTGCACTTGTAACTCATCACGGTTGGAATGTACATCAATTGGACATTTAAACTGCATTTTTGAATGGTGACTTACATGAAGAAGTGTATGTATTTCAGCCCCATGGTTTTGTGCATAAAGGGCATGAAAACAAAGTGTGCAGGTTGAAGAAGGCATTATATGGTTTGAAGCAAGCACCATGTGCTTGATATGAAAAGATACATGCCTACTTGATTGTGTTGATGTATGAAACACCACAAGAACTAAGCTAAAGTGATATTAGAACACCTCTGTAATCATCATTAGCTTAGTAACACTCTCAATTTGAAAACTTTACCACCAAACTTAGTGAAATCCAAAATTTCACTTTTCATAAATCTGCGCCTTTTCTTTTAACTTCAAATCTGATCTGTATTATCTTGATTCGTACAAATTGTTTTGATCTTTTGCTAATAAAAGTTCTTTCTAATGTTAAAAAACACATACCAAGCAAGACTTTTAAGTAATAACTTCAAATTCTTCTGAATTCACTTCAACATTTGCACTATGTCTGAAATCTGAAAAATGACTTCATCGATTTGACATACCTTCACTGTTAGACTCATTTCTCTAAGTATGCATCCCGTTTTGTAAAGATCTTTTGACCAATTGTAGTTGAAGGTAGTAGCTTAAAAATGAGCTATCACTCATGAAAAACTTTACACTATACTGTGAGATCTAACTTAAGAAGATCAGGAAAAAGTGCGCCAGAAAACTCGTAACTGTCAAGTAACTTACACACTAATGTGAAATCAATTAGAATTAAACACACAAGAGGAATTAGACCAAATCCTTCTACACAAGCATGTGTTAACTATTAGAGAAGATGTGTACAAAATGGCTTGGCCTCATTCTGCTCATAGCCATGGAAAACTCTCATACACTGAGTAGACTTTCCTAAACATCTCTCACAAAAAAACTCGACTTTTCTCTATTTACTCAAGGATTACAAAATTGAGTTCTCTCTATATGTTTTCCAACTCAAATTAACTTATATACATATAGTCTACATACTCCTAGACTCAAACTCGTAAGTTTTGAAGTTCTATGCCAAGACTAAACTTTAATTTTGCACTATATTACAAGAGTGAATTTATCCCTTCACTTAGGCTTAGTTTTCTAAGTGCTTTGCCTTCACTTCTCTTTGTCTTTCTTCTTCCTTCATGTATCTACATATATTCATGTCTAATTAGTGAGTGAAGCCCCAACAGCTCCCCCTCAATCACTAATTAGCATCCTCTGACGTCTTCATGTAATCTTCTTCTCTTTAATTCCTGCCATATCTTTGAATCTACTTGTCTTAACTCCATCCAAGCTCTTTGTCATAATATCTGCAATCTGATCTTTTGTAGAAGTGCATACCACTTCAAGCTCCTTCTCCATTACCTTTTCTCTCAAGAAATGATATTGTATCTCTATGTGCTTTGTTCTTGCATGAAATACAGGATTTGCTGCAAGATACAATGAACTCATATTATCTCCATGTATGATAGGTATACCTTGATCAATATCCAAGCTTTTGAATAAAGTTTGCATCCATATCACTTCTTTTGCTGCTTCCACAAGTCCTTTGTACTCAGCTTTAGTTGATGATAAGGCCACTGTATGTTGCTTCTTTGAACACCAGCTCACAAGTTTATCTCCTATGTATACCATATACCCATGTGTTGACCTTCTATCATCTTGACTTCCTGCCCAATCTGAGTCACTATATGCTCTCAGTCTTGTATCTGATGTAAATGGATAATATATTCCTTCCTTCAAAGTTCTTTTGATGTATCTAAGAACTCTTTGACTTGCAATCCAATGTGGATCCTTTGGACAATGCATAAACTGAGAAAGAACTCCCACTGCATAGCTAAGCTCAGGTCTTGTTAGTGTAGCACAAATCAAGCTTCCCACTAAAGATTGATACTTCCTCATATCTTTGAACTCTGCACCATCATATATGCTGAGTTTATGATTAACCTCTAGTGGTGTTGATGCTTCTCTGCAATTCTCCATGTTAAACTTCTTTAGAAGATTCAAAAGATACCTTTCTTGTGATACATATATGCCATGTTCTGCATAAGTGATTTCCATTCCAAGAAAATATGACAATTTTCCTAGATCACTTATCTTAAATTCCTTCTCAAGTAATCTCTTCACCTCCTTGATTCCTTCATTTGAAGTACCTGTAATTATAATGTCATCTACATAAATACAAATGTAGATCATACCTTCATCTGTTCTCTTGATAAGTAAACTTGCATCTGCCTTTGAACTTTGATATCCAAGATCATTAAGATACTTCACAAATCTATAATTCCAAGCTCTTGGAGCTTGCTTCAATCCATAAAGTGCTCTTCTCAATCTGCAAACATAATTTGGAAACTTGTAATCTGCAAACCCTTGAGGTTGCTCCATGTAGACCTCATCTGATATATATCCATTCAAAAATGCATTCTTTATATCCAATTGACTCAATGTCCATCCTTTTGATGCTGCAATAGCAATGATTGTCCTTATGGTTGACATCTTTGCTACAGGACTGAATGTATCATCATAATCTATGCCATGAGTTTGAGCATAGCCTTTAACCACCAATCTAGCTTTGTATCTGGCTATTCTTCCATCTGCATGCTTCTTTATTTTGTAAACCCATTTATATCCAATCACTTTCTTACCATTAGGTTTTGGAACAAGTTCCCACGTTTTATTTTCTTCAAGTGCATCAAACTCTTCCTTCATTGCTTCTTCCCATTGTCTCTTACCTTTTGCTTCATCATAGCTTTGAGGCTCTTCATCTTCCTTAATCAAGTAAGCATAGTTTTTCTGAGTCAAATAAGAAGTATCATAAGAAACCCTTGTAGGTTGTTTCCTCATTCTGGTTGATCTCCTTGGTTCACACTCTTCATGTGTATCTGGATATACTTCTTCATCAAATCTTGGTTCATCTTCATTTCTTCTATATGATCCAACTCTGGATGTGCTTGCTTGCATCTGATCTTCATCTCCATCTACCTGCATATGTGATTTACCTCTTTCACTTCTTCTTACCTCTTCTTCAAATGTTTCAAGGTTACAATCTTTATTTGCATACCAACTCTTCTGTTCATCAAATTTCACATCTCTAGAAACAATAAATTGTTTGGTTAGAGGACTCCATAGCCTATAACCCATCTGCTTTTCATCATACCCAATTAATATATATTTTTCAGCCTTTGGTTCAAGCTTATGTCTCAGTTGTGATGGTACATAAGCATAAGCAATTGATCCAAACACTTTACAATGATCAAGTGTTGGTTTCTTACCCCACCATGCTTCACAAGGGGTCATTCCATTTAGAGCTGCACAAGGTAACCTATTCACAAGATATGTAGCTGTATTTACAACCTCAACCCAAAGATAATTAGGGCAATTCTTTTCTTTTAACATTGCTCTTGCAAACTCAATCAATGTTCTATTTCTCCTTTATGCCACCCCATTGTGTTGAGGTGTATATCTGCAAGTTATTTCTCTCTTGATCCCTGCATTCCAAAGATAATCATTGAATTCTTGGGAGAAGTATTCTCCCCCTCCATCAGATCTCAACCTTTTGAGCTTGACCTGTAACTCTTTCTGCATATGCATGAAAATGTTTGAAAGCTCCAAATACTTCTGATCTTTCCTTTAAAACATAAATGGTTATCCACCTTGTAGCATCATCAATAAAAAGAACATAATACCTAGACCCACTGATTGATCCTTCTTTTGTTGGTCCCCATACATGTGTATGTATGAGCTCTAGCAAACCATCATGCTTGAAACCTTTCTTCTGAAAAGATAACCTATGTGCCTTTCCCATCTGACAAGCTTCACACTTGTAGATCATATGTTGACTTTTTACATTTGGTAGCCCTATTATAGATTGATTCTCCACCATGGTTTTAATTCCTTTTTCATTGAAGTGTCCTAACCTCTTATGCCAGAGGTCTAACTCTGTAAGTACTTCATCATCATATGTGATCAGGGCTTGACCAACATTCCCTTGCACTTTGAGAGTAAAAAGTCTACCTTCCTTCTTACCACAGACAATTTGATTGTATCCATCCTCTGGATCTTCAATAAATACACCTTCATTTGTAAATCTGACCTGAAACCTTTCTCCACTATTTGTCCCACACTAATCAGATTATTTGGTATTGTTGGGACATACAAAACATTTGTTAGCAAATCAGCTCCACTCCTTCACTTCACTTTTCCAACTGAATGCACATTATGTTTTGTATTGTCACCTATTTGTACTGTATGACTTGAAATACCTTCTTCCAATTCTGATAACAGTTCTATATTACCTGACAAATGATTTGAACAACCAGAGTCAATATAGAATACCTTGAGATCCTCCTTCTCTGATGTACTTATTGAATTCATCATCAATGTTTTATGGTTGTCATTTTGTGTATCATTTGCATAGTTGTAATAGGTAGTGTTGTAAGACTGATTCTGATTCCAATTTCTTCCACCACCTCTACCAAAACTTCCTCTTGAATTCTGTCTTCCTCTTTGAAAATGATTCTGAAACCTTCCACCTCTTCCTCTGCCATTATTACTTTGATTTTGATTTGATCCTTGTTGATTATGCCAACAATCATAGGCTAGATGATTGCTCAATCCACAAATCCATCATGTCTTCTTGTTATTGTTCTGATTTCGTCTACCTCTTCCATTTCCTCGACCTTTACCTCTGCCAAAACCTCTTCCTCTTGCATAATTTGCTTGAGTAGTCAATTCTTCTTCATCCTTTGCTTTACCTTTCTCACTTTTCTTCTTATTCTTTGCATACATAGCAGAACTATATCCTTTATCTCCATCTGACTTCAAGTCTTGCTCAAATGTGAGCATCAGTCCAAGCAATTGATTTAATTCTGGCGCATAATGATTTAATGAAAGTTCAGTTGAGAGTACAAAAGGTTTCCACCTCTCATCTCCTCTCAACCCTGCAAGCAATTGTGCTATCAACCTATGATCTTCAATATCCTCATCAATAGATCCAAGACTATCTGCTAAGTCCTTCATCTTAGTGACATAATCACTAATACTCTGATTTTGCTTTTTCTTAAATGTGGTGAACTCTGACCATAAGCTAGCCTTCCTAGCTTTAGTAGTGTTTTGGAAGTGATCTTCCAAAGCATTCCATATGTCTTCAGCTGTTTCTAATCCTCTGATATGTGGTAGCAAATGATCTGTGATAGTGTTATATATATAAGCCCTTGCACTTGCATCTGTCTTTTGCCATAGCTTCAAAACTTCTAGTTCTTCTTTCCTTGGTTGACTCTCATCTTCAAATTTAGGCTTTTCTTCTTCACCTGTCACATATATCATTAGATCCTTACTCATAAGTAAGGCTTCCATTCTCATTACCCAAGCAGGATAATTATCTCTGTCCAATTTGTCAATAGATACATGATCTGCCATAGTCTTCTTGTTTCTGCTGCAACCTGTGAGTATTGGTACCTTTTGTAGATCTTTACCCTTGAGAATAACTTCGAAGCATTCCTCTGATGTCTTTTATTGAACACCTCAGCTTTCACCTCATTAATGAAGAACTCTTCAATTCCTCTTGTATCTGCTCCTCCTTTCACTCCTGAGGACCTTTCTGCTCTGATACCACTTGTTGATGTATGAAACACCACAAGAACTAAGCTAAAGTGATATTAGAACACCTCTGTAATCATCATTAGCTTAGTAACACTCTCAATTTGAAAACTTTATCACCAAACTTAGTGAAATCCAAAATTTCACTTTTCAGAAATCTACACCTTTTCTTCTAACTTCAAATCTAATCTGTATTATCTTGATTCGTACAAATTGTTTTGATCTTTTGCTAATAAAAGTTCTTGCTAATGTTAAACAACACATACCAAGCAAGACTTTTAAGTAATAACTTCAAATTCTTCTGAATTCACTTCAACATTTGCACTATGTCTGAAATCTGAAAAATGACTTTATCGATTTGACATACCTTCACTGTTAGACTCATTTCTCTGAGTATGCATCCCGTTTTGTAAAGATCTTTTGACCAATTGTAGTTGAAGGTAGTAGCTTTAAAATGAGCTATCACTCATGAAAAACTTTACACTATACTGTGAGATCTGACTTAAGAAGATCAGGAAAAAGTGCGCCAGAAAACTCGTAACTGTCAACTAACTTACACACTAATGTGAAATCAATTAGAATTCAACACACAAGAGGAAAACCAAATCCTTCTACACAAGCATGTGTTAACTATTAGAGAAGATGTGTATAAAATGGCTTGGCCTCATTCTGCTCATAGCCATGGAAAGCTCTCATACACTAAGTAGACTTTCCTAAACATCTCTCACAAAAAAACCCGACTTTTCTCTATTTACTCAAGGATTACAAAATTGAGTTCTCTCTATATGTTTTCCAACTCAATTTAACTTATATACATATAGTCTACATACTCCTAGACTCAAACTCGTAAGTTTTGAAGTTCTATGCCAAGACTAGACTTCAATTTTGCACTATATTACAAGAGTGAATTTATCCCTTCACTTAGGCTTAGTTTTCTAAGTGCTTTGCCTTCACTTCTCTTTGTCTTTCTTCTTCCTTCATGTATCTACATATATTCATGTCTAATTAGTGACTGAAGCCCCAACAGATTGGACATGGTTTTGAGAATAGTCCAACCGAGAGCACCTTGCATGTTAAGCATGCAAATGATGTACTTCTTACCATTGTTGTGTATGTTGATGACATGCTACTCACTAGTCCAAATCAGAAGCATATTGATGATTTTAAGGCTGATTTGCATGCTTGTTTTGAGATGTCAAATTTGGGGCATTTGCATCATTATTTGGGCATTTAGTTTATGCAAGTTAATGGTGGAATAACTTTGTGTCAAACATATTGACACGTTATTGCAATGTTTTGGCCTTGAAGATTGCAAGCCTATTGCCACTCCTATGGAAAGAGGTTTACGATTGATTCTTCATGATGCCAGAGATGCATTTGATGTTGTTCTCTATCAGCAGTCTATTGGATGCTTGATTCACTTATGCAAAACTCGGCTTGATATTCAATTTCATGTCTCTCAAATGAGCAAGTCTATGCATTGCCAAGGTATCAAGCATTGATAGACAATTAAGCGCATCTTTCACTATTTTAGTGGTACCCAACTACTTGGATTGTTTTATCCCAATGGGGGATTACTATTGCCAAATTTGCATGCTTTTTTTGACTGAGACTATGTTGGTTGCTCTAACACTTGTGTGTCCACTAGTGGTCCTTGCTTCATGCTTGGTAGCTCATGCATATCTTGGTTGAGCAAGAAGAAGCCTACTGTGGCCACTCCTAGTTGTGAGGCTGAGTATAGGGCTGCTTTCACAAAGACTATTGAGTGTGTGTGGCTCAGAAACCTTTTGGTTGATTTGGGTATTATTAAGTCTTTTGCCACCACCATCTTGATTGATAGTCAGAGTGCATTGGCAATTGCAAGGAACCTTGTGTTCCATGCTCACACAAAGAACATTGAGGTGCATTATTATTATGTGAGGGAGAGGTTCTCTGATGGAGAAATTAGTTTTGCATATGTAACCACAGAGGATAACATTGCAAACCTTTTCACAAAGGCTCTACCTAGGGAAAAGTTTGAATCTTTCCACAAAGCTTTGGGCTTCCTTCCTTTTGTGTATTAATCTCTTTCCACATAGCTTGGCACTTCCTTATACATGAGTGCCAACTCCTTGTTCATTGCATCACTCCCAAGGGGTTTTGTTGATATATTTTGGTATCAATGTGTTTGAGAACATTTAGGATCGTTGGGGCACTTTTTCCCTCTTTAGGAGGGGTTCCCCCCCCCTTGTATATATGTTGATAACCCTAATGGGTGGCTTATCTTTATACATTCTCTTGGTAATACATTTAGTATTATGTGTTGTGCTCCAAGCTTCTTCTTCTTCCTTGTGTTGCTCGTGTGCTTCCGAAGACCTCAAACTCCAACAAAAGGTACCATTTGGATCTCTACTATACATGTTGGAAACTTTGTGGTATTTGTATTGGTGAATAAAAACTCAAACAAAAACTGACATAAGGGACAAAATTGCTTACACAATGGTTACAATAGTGCATCCAAAGGCAAAAAGGAGCTCAATAATTTTCTTTCCATACCAAGGTCTTGAATTTTCTTTATTATATATAACCTTGAGAATGTTTACTATGTTTCATTCTAATATAATAAAGTGAGTAAGGTTTGTTGTCGACGTGCATCAAGAAGCATTGACCTAATCTAGTAGGAGTTTTTGGAGTTTGGGCCGAGACAATACACATAAACAACGTAAGCAAGAAGAATAAGCTTGAGGTCAATATCAAGAAGTTTGGAATATATAAAGATAAGTAGTCCATCAGGGTTATGGGCATATACAAAACCCAACGGAAAATATCTTAAAAGGGGAAATGCCTTGGCATTCCAAAGTGTGCTCACACATATCGTTACCAAAATATACTAACAATATCAATAAATAAAATTCAAGGTGGAGTGGAAAATAAGAACATGCTTCATTGAGAATGTGCCCACATGTATGTGAATAAAATTTCATCTTCAACATTCTCCCCTTGAATTTAGTTTCACTTACATGTCTATGCAAACTATGCTTCCCTATTTCCTTCTCACAAATAGAATATGCACCGGTATTCTCGTGATCATGTCATTAAGAGTTTTCCTAGGTTGCAAAAGAGGCAATGAACAAAGAGGGTGGAGTGGTTGTTTTAAAGGCCTTTACTCCTAAACCTGATCTACTAATATTGCTTAGAATCAAGAATGGGCATTTAACACATTGAATTTATGATCCATCTTCTTGTGAACAATGTATGTTGGCAATGGAGTTAGATTTTTGGTATTTTGATAGTGGTGTAATAAAAAATATTACCTTGCAACATATTTTTTTCACTTCACCTAAGCATGCTCCTACAAGGAATATTGTCACATGTGCACACGACTCCTCTTATGTTGTTATGGGATCTAGGAAGATTATTATTACTACAAAAAATGGAAGCACATTCACTTTATCATATGGTTTATATGTACTAGGGATAAAAAATAATTTGCTATTGGTGTGAACATTAGCAAAAATTGGCTCAGTAGTGAGATTTGTTGATGAAAAATGTATAGGTCATGATCTCTTTGATGGTTAAAAAATCTAGTTCTTGAATTTGATTGATGATTTCTCTTGACATGCATGGTTGTATCTATTGAAAACAAAGCCCAGAGTGCTTATGTACTTCGAAAGGTTCCTAATTATGCTAAAAATTTGTAAGCATGTAAAATGGGCACCTTCCATTTTGATCAAGAGGAGAAATATATGTCTTTTGAGTTTATGCCTTTTTGGTTGACCATGGGATAAAACATAAATGTATAGTGCCATATATACCTCAAGAAAATGGAGTTGTTGAGTGGAAAAACAAGTCTCTCATGGAAATTGTGAGGTATGGTTAAAAATCAAGCTTTACCACATAACTTCTAGCTTGAGGCTATTATGTGTGCAACATATGTACTTGATATGTGTCCCACTAAAGCATTGCAATCTATCACTCCTTATGAGTCTTGCCATGTCCGCAAGCCATTTGTTGCTCATCTATGTGTTTTTGGTTGTTTGACATATGCATTAGTGCATGTGCAACGACATAGAAAATTACATGATAAGGTTGTGAATTGTATTTTTGTCGGAGGTAATTATGAAAGTACTAGTTATCATTGTATCATACCCCAACTAAAAGGAATTTAGTTAGTTGAGATGTAGTATTTGTGGAGGATGTAGTTCGGTCCCTACTTTCATGTACAAAGGAGGCATCAACTAGCTCAAAAGATGTATATGAAACTATGTTGCTTTTTTTCACTGGTGGGTAGTCAAGTGTATCTTCCAATGATGAAATTTCTCAACCCATGAAAGTTTTGAATGAGCATAAAGATCATTCTATTTCTGATGTTGATATAAATGCACACTTGCTTATGAGAGAGCTAACATTGAAGAGGCTAAAACTATGCCAAAATGGTTGGTGCCAACTTTGAGAGATAACAAGTTAGATGCATATGCAATGGTTACATCTAGTCTTTGCGATGAGAATGAGCCTATCTCTTCTCATGAAGCACATAATACAAAAAATTGGATGGCTACCACACAATGAAATTATGATGCTATTATGAAGAATGGTACTTGGACTTTATGCGATTCACCTCTTGGAAAAAAGGATACTAAAACTAAATGGGTGTATAAGCTAAAGCATAAAATTGATGCAACAATTGATAATTATAAATTTATGATCAAGTGAAAGGCATTTATTTAAATGGAAGCATTTCCCTTGTGTGTTGCATGACATCCATTTGTGGCATTTGTGCACTTCTAGCTCATATTGGTTGGAATGTACATCAACTTGATATTAGCATTGCATTTCTAAATGAAGATTTCCATGAATCTTTTGAAATGCCATATTTGGGTCATCCACACCAATGTTTGGGGATTCCCTTTGTGCAAGTTGATGGTGGTATTGCCTTGCATGAGAGTAAATAAATTGACACTTTTATTACAACATTTTTTCCTTGAAGATTATAAACCTATTGCATTTCCCATGGAAACATGTTTATGATTGAGTCTTTATGATGCTAGAGATGCATTTGATGCTAGTCTCTATCATCAAACCGTTGGACCCCTAATTTATTTATGCATCATTCACCATGATATTTATTTTGGTGTTTTCTCTAAAATGAGGAGATTTATGCATAGACCAAGAGTTAATCATTGGCAAGAAGTTAAGTATATCTTTTTCTACTGAGTGTTACCCACCTATTTGGGCTATTTTATCCCAAATGGGGATCACTACTGCCTAATTTACATGCTTTTTCAGACTTAGATTAGGTTGGATGCTGATTTTCTGAATCAACATTTATTCTTACTTCACAGTAGTATGTATATGTTTATGTGCATGTATGATTGTGAGTTAAAAATATATTGTGATTCTCTCACTCAACACTGATTCTTACTTCAAAATAGTATGCATATGTCTACATGGGTGTATGATTGTGAGTCAAAAATCCATTGTGAGGTGTCGGGAAAGGTTTTAGCTTCTTTTTGATAATCCAAGGGTTGAGAAGGTGTTGATAAGTCAAGTAGAGCTTTCTATGTCACTAGATGGCTTTCTCTTATAGAATTATCAAAGCCTTCTTACATCCCTTGAATTGCAAAGGGATCCAAGAAAGTCTTCATCCATTTGAGAGAAGTGTTTTATGCAATATCATCTTGACACACCATTCACATAACATGCCCAAAAAATCATTTTTTATTATCTGATTCAACATTGATTCTCACTTCACAATAGTATGTGTATGTCTATGTGCATGTATGATTGTGGGTTAAAATCTAGTGTGATTATCTAACTCAAAATTGATTCTAAATTCACAATAGTATGTGTATGTGTATGTGCATGTATGATTCCGAGTTAAAATCTATTGTGATTGTCCGACTCAACATTGATTCTTACTTCACAATAGTACATGTATGTGTATGTGTGTGTATGATTGTGAGTTAAAATCTATTGTGATTGTCCAACTCAACATTGATGCTTACTTCACAATAGTATGTGTATCTGTATGTGAGTGTATGATTATGAGTTAAAAACTATTGTGATTGTTTGTTTTAGCATTGATTCTTACATTATAATAGTATCTACATGTATGATTGTGAGTTAAAAACTATTGTGATTTAAAATCTATTGTGATTGTTTAATTTATAACATTGATAGAAAACTGATTATATGAAGAAGTAGAAATATAAATAGTTAGGTGGATAAATACATAGATTAATAGATTTAAAGGCTTTAAGAGGGAGATTCATAATGTAGATATAAAGTCTTCATTGAAGTAAGCATTATGGGAAAGGGAAAAGAATGGTCATATGTGAATATTCATCAAGAGTTTTATATTCTAGATACATACATGCATGGAGGAACAAGAAGGTCCTTGCTCAGGGGATAGCCAAGGCCAAAAGTCAGAGAGTTCATATGAGGTACCTACTCATGATCGCCAAATTAATAGAGGGATCGTAGAGAGAACTCTGGATGGTGACTAGGCAAGGGCTATAAATGGGCTGGGGGGTGAGTCCCAGGTATGCCATTCTCTACTTCTCACATTTGGTATCAGAGCTTAGAGAGAGATCTTGGGAAATCTTGTAACCCTCTTTCCTCATGCACTTTTCTCCCTTCTCCTAGCTTGATGGGCATGGAGATGGTGAGGAATGAGTGCCCCGAGGGGGTACGAAGACATTGAGAGCCTTTTTCCATGCATTGATTTCTTCATACATGCATGTTGAGCTCTGGTGTGAGGTAAAAGCATTTCCACCGAACTTTCGAAGTTTGTTTTCTCTCTATTTCTTTTCATTTTTGTAGATCTGCTAATGTGAGGATGTAGAACATTTCACAAACATTATCATTCGATTTTGAAACACCAGCAGACATCATATTCATCATGTGATGTTGAACCATGAACAACTTCTCATAATCATCTGCACTTGTGGATGCATAGTTGTTTTGCTGCCTTCTGTTATTTTGATTCTTCAACCTGCAATCATGTTCAAAGTGTCTAGGTTTACCACAATTCCAACATCCTTTACTATCATTACTTGAATCATTTCTTTGGAAATTTTTTTGACCTCTTTGGTCCCCCCTGCCTCGAAAGTATCCTCTTCCTCATGCAGATTTTGTTGTTGACCTTGGTCTTGGTTATTGTTTCCTGTTCCATGTCTGAAACCTCTACCTCTGCCTCTTCCTCTGCCAGAGTAGAATACCTGCTCAAAAGTGGGCTTTTGTTGGGAGTTTGAATCCTCACCAAGATTCTTTTCTTCAATAATCATCATGGATACCAAATCAACAAAATTTGGAATATTTTCTCTAGTCTCTATAGAAGTTCTGAACTGCTTATATGTAGTTCCTAAACCTCGAAGGCACACTTCCACCTTATCATCATCATCTACATTCACGCCAATAGATGCAAGTGACTCACATATGCTTTTGATTTTCAGGGTGTAGTCACTTACTGACATGCCCTTCTTCTCCAATGTATGTAGCTCCTTCTTGAGTTGCAATTTTTGTGCCTTTGCAGTGGTCTCATACAATGTGACCAAACTGTTCCAAGCCTCTTTCAGAGTCTTGGCATCCTGTATGTGCCCGATCATGTTATCCTGTATGCTAAGAGATTGCCAATACATTATCTTTCCTGCTCCTTGATTCCATTCCTCATATGCTCTTAACAGGTCTGCAATCCGATTCCTCTCTGGTAATTGTGGAGCATTTTCGTTCTCTCCTTCGATGTACTTCTTGTCACCTTTTCCCATCAGGAAATTCTTCATTCTGAATCTCCAAGCATGGAAGTTGTTCCTGTCCATCTTATCACTCATAAGTTGACTCATTCCATCTACGTTTGCCATTTTTGCAGCAATTCACAACACTACAAGCAACACTTTTGCATGAACACTGTTGCACTATGACGTGATAGTTCGATCCCACAAAAACATAGTTTTTGTGTATCAATAGTACACAGAGTCACTTGAAATTCTGAATCTAGAATATATGAGTGTTTTTGAGAAGGAAGCAAGTTATATTTTTGCAAACTGACCTAGTTTTTCTATGGGCCCCACCTTCCGGGCTCGAAACGGAGGTCGAGATGGCTCCGAAATGTTGATCTGACAAAAACAAGTGACCCTAAAGGCATAACTCTCGAAAATATGTTGAGTTCTTCTACCTTCACGCCAATTTTCATAGCAATCTAAGGTCGTTTGTGAATTACACTTTCTCCATGCCTTCTCACATACTCTTCACTATCTACCTTCTCCATGAGCTCTCTACAGCCACATTGGCTCTGATACCATGTCACGAGGGAGGAGATAAGGAAGAGAGCTCACACACACACACTCTCTTACAATCAAAGAGAATCACACACTCAAATTGAGGCAAGGAAGAATGATCTTCTTCTTCTTCTTCTTCTATTACTTAAGAAAAAGGAATGTACAAGAATGACCTAAAAAACAAGAGTACAACTACTGCAATATATAAAGACCAGTACATAAGGAAAAACCTAATATCCGCGAATGAGTGATCTTGCAAGAAACAAATGTACCGTCACTCTCGGTAGATAAATCTAATAAAGCTCAATGAAGTATCCTTGACATATACTGGCATGACCACTATACATGTTGAAGAAATGAGAAAATGATATGTGTCATCTTGGATCATCACATGTTGAGCTTGATATCTCAACACATAATAGACCTGATCTATCGAAAGTTATCTTCTTGCAACAAAACAGAGAATAAATCCTCAAATATTAAGGCATTTAGATTGCCTTTCATCATCAAATGAAGAGTAGAAGCAAACTCTGATATGAATTTGGAAGACCATTAAGAACAGTCTATACAAGTGAACTATTTAGCAAGAATTCATCAGCAAAAATCAACTGCTCCTTCAAATCTTTGATCTTTGTCAAGAAGTTATCCCTTTCATTCATGTGCTCACTCTCCAATTGTTTTCAGAGGTAAACAACATGAGCCTCATTTCTTGCCTCATATAAAGTGGTAGGTGAGGGATAATGGCACATTTGACTAACAAATCTATCAATGCATGTGTTTGAGCATCTCTGTCATCCCAAAAAAGTTGATTTGTAGTAGGTGCAATAGGGACTAGAGCACAAAGAGGAATATGAAGACCATAATCTCCAATGCCATCTGCATCACCTTCGATAATGGTATTAGCAGGTGTAGTAGGGCATTTTTCAATACCCTACACAATATTCCACAACCCTTTTGCTACTAATACATGAGGCATCTACTAACAAGTATCATCCAACTTTTCCTCAATAGCCAACATACAAAATACATCATTGCTTTCAGCCATGGCCATTGAATAAATACCCTGATGCAAAAAATGATTGTATCTTGAAAAGTTGAATAGAATTACCTTGTCGAGCTCTACTAAACCTATAGCAGACTTTGCGGTGCTTGTACTAGCAAACCAAACGTGTATATATGTTTGGCGCAAAAGGGTAAAGTTGCCTGCACAGGCATTGAATTAGTGTGTTTGGAGGGGTGTTGACAACACCCTAGATGAAGTGGTGACCTGATCTGATACCAATTGTTGGAGTTTGAGGTCTACCAAAGCACTAGAACAACACAAGGAAGAAGAAGAAACTTTGAGCACAACACATAGTACTAAATGTATTACCAAGAGAATGTACAAAGATAAGTCACCCATTAGGATTATAGACATATATACAAGCCGAGGGAAAAAAACTCGTAAATGTTGAGATATCCAGCTCAACATGTGATAATCGAGGATGATACATATCACTTTTTTGTTTCTCTGACATGTGTAATCATTGCATCAGTATATATCAGGGATACTTTAGTAAACTTTACTAGATTTATCCATCGAGAGTGATGGCATATTTGTTCCTTGCCAGCTCACTCATTTATGGACATTTCCTTATGTATTGTTCTTTATATAATGCACTAATTGTATTATTGTATTAGTTCATTTTTGTATATTCTCTTTATGTAATAAAAGAAGAAGAAGAAGATCATTCTTCCTTGCCTCAATCTGTGTGTGCTCCTCTTTGAGTGTGAGAGTGTGTGAAAGAGTAGATGAGAAGGCATGCAGAAAGTGTGATTCACGAAAGACCTTAGTTTGCTATCAAATTTGGTGTCAAGGTAGAATGCATCAAAATATTTTCGAGATCCATCCCTTTATGTTCACTCATTTTTCTCAGATTTCAGTTTCGAAGCCATCTCGACCTCACTTTTGAGCCTACAAGGTGGGGCCCATTGAATGTGATAGTGTTCAAGCATAGGTACTAGTTGTCTATTTTTGCAATGTTGTGAATTGCTGCAAAAATGGCAAATGTTGAAGGAATGAGTCAACTTTTGAGCAATAAGTTGGACAAGAACAACTTTCATGCTTGGAGATTCAAAATGAAAAATTTCTTGATGGGAAAAGGCTACTGGAAGTACATCAAAGGAGAGAATGAAAACACTCCACAGTTACCAAAGAGGAATTTGACTGTGGAGCAATTAAGATCATATGAAGAATGGAGTCAAGGAGCACAAAAGATAATGTATTGGCTATTTGTTAGCATTCGAGATAGCATGATTGGGCACATACAACATTCCAAAACTCCAAAAGAGTCTTGAAACAGTTTGGTCACATTGTATGAGACCAACACAAAGGCATGAATTGCAACTAAAGATTGAGTTGCATACACTGGAAAAAAAGAGCATGTCAATAAGTGAATACAACCTCATAATTAAAAGCATATGTGAGTCACTTGCATATATTGGCATCAATGTAGATGGGTCTCAATATAGTTTGTGATTGATGAGACCGCTATATGTTTTACTAGAAGTAACATATACAAAGTGTCTCACAACCATTTTACCTTTCATGCAAAAAGTGAGAGGTCAATACTAGTCCAATTTAAAGCATGTTTTATGTGAAGCATGTAGATGGTGTGTTTTTAGTAATGGTCTCTTATGTTGATGGAATGCTTGTTGCTCTCTAAGATCTAATGAGATTCATATTGTTGGCTATACGGTTGATTTGCATGCTTCTCTTAAACTGTCAGATGTGGGACTTTGGCATCCTTATTTGGGAATTTAGTTTGCTCAAATTGATTAATGCATTGTTTTTTGTCAAACAAAAAATATTGAAACTCTATTGTAGATTCTAAGCCTTGGCGATTATAAATCCACTTCAACTCCCATGAAGATAGGTTTTACAATTGAGTTTTCATGATGCAAAAGGTACATTTAATGTTGGTCTCTATCAACAAGCTAGTGGATATTCGCTTCATATATGCATTAATGGACTTGACATTTAGCTTGTTGTCTCTTGGATGAGTAGGCTTACGCACAGCCCATTGAGATGCTTATCTAGTACTTGGCTAAAGGGTAGCTTCTCAGCTTTTGAAGTGTGGATTATCTTTTCCATTGCATTTCAAATGATTTCTATACGTATCCATGCAAACTTGCAAAACATAAAAAAAACAAAGAATGTCGAGTTTCATTTTGTTGTATGCAAGTTTCGTGAATGGGTGGTCTCAATATAGTTTGTGATTGAAAAGACCACTATATGTTTTAATATAAGAACAATATACAAAGTTTCTCACAACCATTTGACCTTTCAAGCAGACAGTAAGAATTTAATACTAGTCCAATTTAAAGCATATTTTATGTGAAGCATGTGGATGATGTGCTTCTAGTAATGGTTTTTTATGTTGATGGCATCCTTGTTGCTCTCTCAGTTCTAATGAGATTCATATTGTTGGTTGTACCTTTGATTTGCATGCCTCCCTTGAAATGTCAAATGTGGGGCTTTTGCATCCTTATTTGGGAATTTACTTTGCTCAAATTAATGGATGCATTACTTTGTGTCAAAAAAAACAAATTGATACTTTATTGTAGATTCTAAGCCTTCGGTATTATAAATCCACTTCAACTCCCATGGCAATAGGTTTTACAATTCAGTTTTCATGGTGCAAAAAGTACATTTAATGTTGGTGTCTATCAACAAGCTAGTGGATATTGGATTCATGTATGCATTACTCGGCTTGAAATTTCTCTCGTTGTCTCGTGGATGAGTAGGCCTATACATAGCCCATATTTCAAGCATTGGCATGCTTATCTAGTACTTGGCTAAAGGGTAGCTTCTCTTCTCTTTAAAGTGAGGATTATCTTTTCCATTGACATTTCGAATGCTTTCTATACATATCCATGCAAACTTGCAAAACATAAGAAAAACCAAAGAATGTCGAGTTTGATTTTGTTGTGTGCAAGTCTCGCGAATGGGTGGTCTCAATATAGTTTGTGATTGACCAGACCACTATATGTTTTATTAGAACTAACATATACAAAGTGTCTCACAATCATTTGACCTTTCATGTAGAAAGTGAGAATTTAATACTGCTCCAATTTAAAGCATCTTTTATGTGAAGCATGTGGAGGGTGTGCTTCTAGTAATGGTTTTTTATGTTGATGGCATGCTTGATGTTCTCTAAGTCCTAATGAGATTCATATTGTTGGCTATACATGTTATGTTCATGCCTTTCATGCTTAGTTGGGAATTTAGTTTGTTCAAATTGATGGATGCATTGCTTTGTGTCAAACAAAACATATTGATACTTTATTATAGATTATAAGCCTTGGGGATTATAAACTCACTTCAACTCCTAAGGAGATAAGTTTTACAATTGAGTTTTCAAGATGAAAATGTACATTTAATGTTTGCCTCTATCAACAACCTAGTGGATATTCGATTCATGTTTGCATTACTCAGATTGACATTTAGCTTGTTGTCTCTTGGATGAGTAGGCTTATGCATAGCCCATATTTCAAGCATTGGCATGCTTATCTAGTACTTGACATTCCTAATGCTTTCTAAATGTATCCATGCAAACTTTCTAAACATAAAATAAACCAAAGAATGTCGAGTTTGATTTTGTTGTATGCAAGTTTTGTAAATGGGTGGTCTCAATATAGTTTGTGATCGGCCAGACCACTATATGTTTTATTAGAACTAACATATACAAAGTGTCTCATAACCATTTGACCTTTCATGTAGAAAGTGAGATTTTAATACTAATCCAATTTCAAGCATCTTTTATGTGAAGCATGTGGATGGTTTAACTCTAGTAATGGTTTTTTATTTTTGATGGCATGCTTGTTGCTCTCTAGAACTAATGAGATTCATACTATTGGTTATACGGTTGATTTGCACACCTCCCTTGAAATGTCAAATGTGGGGCTTTGTCATGCTTATTTGGGAATTTACTTTGCTGAAATTGATGGTTGCATTGCTTTGTGTCAAAAAACAGATATTGATTATTGTAGATTCTAAGCATTGGGGATTGTAAACCCACTTAAGCTCCCATGGAGATAGGTTTATAATTGAGTTTTCATGATGCAAAAGATACATTTAATGTTGGTCTCTACCAACAAGCTAGTGGATATTCGATTCATGTATGCATTACTTGGCTTGACATTTAGCTTGTGGTCTCTTGCATGAGTAGGCTTATGCATAGCCCATATTTCAAGCATTGGCATGCTGATCTAGTACTTGGCTAAAGGGTAGCTTCTCAGTTCTTTGAAGTGTGGATTATTTTTTCCATTGACATTTTGAAAGCTTTCTATATCTATCTATGCAAACTTGTAAAACATAAAAAAACTAGAGAAGGCCGATTTTGATTTTGTTGTATGCAAGTTTCTAGAATGGGTGGTCTCAATGTATTTGTGATTTACCAAACGACTATATGTTTTATTAGAACTAGCATATCCAAAGTCTCTCACAACCATTTGACCTTTCATATAGAAAGTGAGAATTTAATAGTAGTTCAATTTAAAGCCTCTTTTATGTGAAGCATGTGGATAGTGTGCTTCTAATAATTGTTGTTTATGTTGATGGCATGCTTGTTGCTCTCCAAGCCCTAATGAGATTCATATTGTTGGCTATACAATTGATTTGCATGCCTCTTTTAAAATGTCAAATGTGGGCCTTTTGCATCCTTATTTGGGAATTTAGTTTGCTCAAATTGATGGATGCAATACTTTGTGTCAAACAAAAGATATTGATACTTTATGGTAGATTCTAAGCCTCGGGAATTATAAACCCATTTAAACTCCCATGGAGATAGGTTTAGAATTGAATTTTCATGATGATACATTTAATGTTGGTCTCTATCAACAAGCTAGTGGATATTCGATTCATGTATGCATTACTCGGGTTGACATGTAGCTTGTGGACTCTTGGATGATTAGGCTTATGCATAGCCCATATTTTAAGCATTGGCATGTTTATCTATGACTTGACTAAAGGGTAGCTTCTAAGTTATTTGAAGTGTGGATTATATTTTTCCATTGAAATTTCAAATGCTTTCTATACATATCTATGCAAACTTCCGAAACATGAAAAAACTAGAGAAGGTAGAGTTTGATTTTATTGTATGCAAGTTTCACGAATGGGTGTACTCTCTCCAAAGGGGTAAGCGAGGAAATCACTCCAAACAAAGGAGGAAATTGACGTTTTGAAGCTCCACATAGGGCACATGCCAAGAAAGGTGTTGAAATATGGTCTCTTTATTCCATATACAACTTCAAGGCCAGGTTTTGCACATATATAAGATATCCTCTCCATGGTGTTCCACAACTCAAAAGAGGAATGAGAAGGGAGTGGGATTCTTCTCATCTTTTCCACACATGTGTGACTGCCTCGATGGGTGGACTAGAATCCTAACTAGCTTCTTGTGGGCTATGGGTTTTCTCTTGCCATTGATACACATGGGTGCCTCGTTGGGGGGCTCTTGGGCTCCTTTGAGGGGGCTCAAAACCTATTTTTTTTAATATTCTCTACTCTTTGTATGCCTTTTGATGGAGCACCTTGATGATGATGATGACCTTGATGGTGAATCCATGCAGTGGAACTCGTGAATACTCACACAGAAGAAAAAGATATTATCTCTAGTTCTATATACCAAATGTGATGTTCTAATTGCTCACTTACTAAGTTCTCTCCATGGAAAATCTCAAGAGAAGGTTTAAAGCTATGTGTGCAACTCACCACCCATCCTTTATATCCCACTTGCACCCACATGCTTGTGTCAATAGGCAACCATCCCTCTACACATTGTAGTCTAACATATTCGTTATGCACAGAGGACAAAATCAATACCCAAGGGGAAGCAAAAGGAGAACAAAACCAAGAGGTTCTAAAGTCATCCCTACTAGAAAAGAATACCTCAATTTTTAAAATTAGTAACATGTCACAAGAACCTAGGGAAAAACGAGGTGGATCCCTCTCCAATGCAGTCAATAGAATAGTGTGTGGTAGAGTGATATTTGAAGTTGAGTCAATAGAATAGTGTGTGGTAGAGTGATATTTATAGTGTGTGGTAGAGTGATATTTGAAGTTGAGTCAATAGAATAGTGTGTGGTAGAGTGATATTTGAAGTTGAGCTGGTACAATCCATTACTTAAAAAAGAGCACATATCAATATTTTGGCAACCTCAAGGCTCATAGCAATAGCAGACTAAGACCATACATTCCACAACCTCATTCTTTGGCTTGATAGGGAATACATAGGCTTTCCGAGTAGCATCATCAATGAAAGTGGAAAATAAAGAGCTCCATCTAGTGATCTAGTGGGCATTGGACCACACACAACTTTATGCTCAAGATCTAATGGGTGAATTGAAGAGTCAAAGTGTGTTCTATGTACATTCATAGTCTTGTTACCATAGTGATGATGCTCACATAAGGGGGATAAAAAAATGAGAATACAGATAAGTAGCCAGAACATGAAAGAGATTCCATAGTGATGATGTTCACATAATGGGAAACCAAAAAACGAGAATATAAGTAAGTAGCCAGAACATGAAAGAGATTCCATTCCATATGAGGTATATGGCCCAAATGGCCATGACATAAAGCAATCATAGGTTGCTTTGTATCAACTAATAAGTATTCTTTCTGACATATAAACAAATTATAAAGTGGTCTAACTTTATAATCTTTACCAATAAACATGTTTCCTTTCAACACGTGAAAGGATTAAACATGGAAGACCACACACTCAAGATAATCAAGGCCTTCTTCCCTAGACTTGTATATATTTTACAAACTTCTTACCATTGTACGGTTTATAACCCTGACAAACTTCTTACATTTGTACATTCCACACTTAGTAGTACATCGTGTATTGTGCACCCAAGGTTATTCTTCGTAGTATGTTGTTTGTGTGCATTCGTGCTCCTCACAACTCCAACAAAAGCGTACAAAATGGTATTGAAGGCATATTTTATATTGGCTATATCTATGCATGCATAAGAGGTTTCTCTCTCCACCTCACTTTTTTATTGTATAGTAGGTGTTCCTTCCTTGCACCTATCCCTTTCTTGTTGAATGAATTCATCCTTGTCTTTGCTTGACCTTATCCTACCATAATAAGGAAGTTGCCAAAGTTAATTGATTGGTTGAAGGTCCTCGTTGTCGATATATTCCTAACGAGTTAAGTCGAAGAGAAAAATGTGCTAACTATGTAACACATCGAAAGCTTGTGGCCTTGAAAATTTTGATAAATGTACACACTGTTTCGGGATTCCTTTTTGCCCTTAATTGGTGATGATTGCACTCTTGACTATTGACGAAGAAATTTCCACAACCCTTAAAAGAAAGAAGGATCTATTTTGAAGCTACTACTCTCCCCGTCAAATTTGAAGTGGGGACATGAGGAAGTCAATACTTCCATAGCTAAAAGGGAATATCAAACATCCTCTATAATAATTTACATCACTTCTTTATTATGTATGATAATCCTTGACCATTACCTGTCTCTCTCTCTCTATATATATATGTATATATATGTATGTGTGTGTAATGGGCCAACACTATCTACATCAAAACTAAGGAGAAGGGACCCTCCTTCAAGAAATTTCAAATGTTAGCCCTCCTTGAGCTAAGGGATATGTTGTGTGCGCATCGTCTCTTGCCAAGTTCCCGCCTCGCTTTTGATTCCTACACTCGACTTGATACTTTATTCGATATTCTTTACTTTCTTCTTCTTCAATTGTATTCGGCTGCATAGCCTAAATTCAACCAGACGTGCAATGCATTTCGCCTGTTCGGAAACTCGATGGACTAGACTTTCTCTGGTCAATCCAACATTCTGAGCTTTTTTGTCCCACGAAATAACACACAGCATCCACAACTAGAAGACGGGACCCTCCTTGATACTCCATTCAGTTCATTCAAAGTCAAGCATGATGATTGCGATTGAGCGATCGATTTTCAGGCTAAGCTGGAAGTAGGCGGAGTAGCGGAATTTCTGCCTCTACGTGCGAACCACGCAACCAGTATTACGACCATCAGCAATAATATCATCATCATTAGCATTCAGTTGATTTGATACTCCTCTTGTTGGTTCTGTCGTATCAAGGTCATTTCAGCTCTCATCAGATCACGTTCTGGATGATCTTGAGATCTCTCATCCCTGAGCGTCGTTTCCGTTACATTTGCTTTCATACCCTATCTACATGTGTTTTTTGTTCGCATAAATTTATTTCTAGCACTCTTCAGGCTCTAGACTCTCAATATCTTTTCATTTGGAAGGCGGTTTTCTGCTAAGGAAACGTTTCGCACAGTTGTGCCATTGTATGGATTGTCCCTTGGAATTTACCCCGCTTTGATACTCTTACGTTCACTATATTCCATGCTATCGTCATTCCCAGCTCGATTGCATCGGGATGTTGCTGCATTACCATGATCCTGTCAAACTAAAGACTAAGAAGGTATGTGACATATGGAACAGGAACTGCATATGTAGCTGTTAAATCAGCTGTCACAAAGCAAGCTCTTTTCTTATCGAGGGCTATATCATAGGTCATTTATGAAGACGCATATTATGCTCGGGACTCTGGAACTCTGGAGCAACTCAAAGAGCTTACTATTAGAAGGAGATCTATAGAAGATTTTCTCCATGGCTCCAATCAGCTTACTCCAGCCATTGCAAGAGAGATGGCAGGAGGTATTTCCTCTCCAATACTGCAGGTGAATATCTGTGTCAATTTTTAGAAGAACTCAACCGACATATTTCATATGATAGTTCCATTCTTATGAGTAGATCTTAATGCCTTTTTTTCATTTTCTCCCCTTGAGTTGCCGTATATGTTAGTGCACCATGCGTCCATATGTTCAGTATAGCCTCTGACTTTGCAGGACCTGCAAAAAGTAGAAAGATACATACCTCTATTACAAAACCTCATGTTTCGTGTGGAGTCTTTGGATAACAATGCCAAAGTTTCTCAATGGACTTCTGATTTAAGGATTCGGTGGACGAGTGTTTTGACTACTTCTGGACCATTTGGACTCACCGCACTCAAGTACTATCGTGTTGATAACTTGAGGTTTGAGCTTGCACTTATACTATTTCTCTACGGAGGCTTGCTACGTGAAAGGGCATTGGAGGTTATATCTACAGGTCAAGTGCGCTTCTTAACATTGAACATATGTTGATTGTGTCGGCTTTATGTGAGTTTGGAATTCTGTGTTGCAGACTTAGTTGAGGCTGCTACATTGTTCAGGAAGGCTGCAGGAGTTTATCAACATATGGCACATGATGTTCTTCCCATGTTACAGGGTCAACAGCCATCAGAGCGCATCCCTGAATGTGAATCAGCGATGGCTACTGTAATGAGCCTAATCTGTTTGGCAGAAGCACAGGTAAACCCACACGTTAAGCTAAGGCTTGTAATAATATTCTCTCACTTGGTATGCGCTACAAGAATTACAATTTAAGTTTTACAGATGTCTGTATGTTGTGAAGCGTGCAGAAAGTTAAGTAATCCAAAAAGTATGAATCATCTTAAGGTCTGCCAATTTTTTTGAAATGTTTATCAGTGTAGAAAATATATTTTCTCAATAGGTATGCAGGATAGAGAGACACTTAGGCTTGTGAAATGACATTATTTTTTTATGAAAGTGGATTCAAGGACAATCCCAGCCATGGACAAGGTACTCTTTGTGTGCCTTATAGATGGATGGCATGTCGCATATGAAAGAGAGTCTTCTAAGGTTGGTAGAGTATTGCAATTTTCCATGTTATCATGGCATGAGTACCATGTACGTGGATGGATAAGGTGCGTAGAACACGGTGAAGGCAAGGGGATATGTACAAACTTTAATTTTAAAAAGCTTGAAGAAGACGAGGAAAACACTTTGGTAAAGTTGGAATCCCTATGATTTTCAGTGGTTGTCAATGCATGTGTTTACATTTTAGTGTATGGATCTTGGATCACTTGGGAAACGTGTAGAAAGTGTCAAAAAAAATGTTCTATTTGCATGAGTAAGTACAACTCAAAATTTTTAGATCTTCTCCTAAGTATTTCGTTTTGATAATAGGGATGGAACTTGAAAGAAACTAGATAATGAGAGTTCAATGTGGGAATGCACAACACCTCTTAGTAGAGAGAAGGTTAGAAACCTTTTCTCTTTTGAAGGCAAGTATCTCCATTTGGTGGTAGAATTGAGCTTCATTCTCTCTTATCGACATAAATTCTTATATTTTTTTTAAAGTTGGCTTAGTCATCTTTATGCAAGAATTGGCTTCACGCATTCGTGAAGCATAATATTCACTATATTGAAACATAAATTCCTTAACTTTTGATAGAAGCTATACTAGTATTTGTTTTGCTTTCATTTAGTTTACCATATGCTTATATTGAGTCTTATTTTGCTTTGGTGGCTATATAACCTTTTGGTTGACTACCATGAGCTTATAGTTGTACTTTTATTTTAAAGTGAATTCAAGGTTTGACTTGATTCATCTTGGGATATATATGCTTATGTATAGGCATAGTTGTTACTGACGGAATTTTGACTTTTGACTTTTGACAAAAAGTCGACATCTAACAGGTCCGGCAAAATGTTTTTGACGGTTACGGATGCGACCTTTTTTTTAACATAAATCTAAAGAAAAAGCATACACACACACGTGACACACACACACACATACATATATATATATATATATATATATATATATACATGTACATATATACACACACACACACACATAAAAACATATTAGAAATAATTGATTCATCCATAAAACATGCTTATGGATGAATCATTCCCACTAAAGTCACTAATGAATGTCTAAAAGAAAACTTCTAGGTTTTAGTAGAGGACGAGTGATGTTTCCTAATATGTATACATTTTGGCTCCAACAACAAATGCATACATTACTACATGTATACATTATACATATGCTTAACTCTCATACTATATGTATGTATGTATGTATATATTTATATATATGTATGTATGTATGTATGTAGATATGTGTGTGTGTGTGTTGTACTATGTACAGGTTGAAGATGTTTGTTGACAAGTGTATAAGGGTTGGAGCCTGACAATAGTTGTACTCTTTAGTCTCCCTAAATGAGTCAACATTCTACACACCTGTTGAATAATTAAAGAAAGTATGTTTGTAGGTTTTAGAATGCCTCATAACTAGAGATAGGACAAAAAATATCAGGGGACCTGGGCAAAAAAGAAAAAAGTAAAGCTAGTAACGCGATGCTAATGGGTTAGCTATGGCAGTTTGGTAAAAAGTAAGGAAAAAAGGTTTTGGACGCGTCCGGATGCAACTATGTGTATAGGTTCATCATACCATCAAGATATTAGTTTATTCTCTTGGTATTTGACCAAAGCTATACATTTTAAACCATATTCATGTTGAATATCTAACTAGATGAGATTGGCCTTGCCAAAACATAGCTTTACTCCTATTTTTGTAGGAGACCATGAGTACAACTTCAATATCTAAGTATGGATTCATCTTTCTAAGCCCATTTTCAAGTTTCCTATTGTTAGAAGTAAATATTCAACTTCTATGTATGTTTGTATTCCATGCCCAATTTGTAAGGCCCCCGAATGAACAGTCTGCATATATACGCTACATGTGCTAGAGAGTTTTAGTTGGCCCAATCAGATGAAATATTCTTGGAATATTCCTAGTTTCATGTAAATCTTGCATGACCGATTAGAACCTATGGAAGGCTTGCTTGGCTCTATTGTGGCCCATATATGCAAGGCGATCTATGTTGAAGAGCATGAAAGGCATTCGCTAGCTCTCCAGTTTCTTTTTGAGTCATTGCAAAAGTTCTTTAGAGCATACAGGAGGGTGTTTCAATTTTAGTCTATGTTAAAAGTTTCATGTAATCCGCTTAAAGTTTTTAATTTTATTCTATCTTTCAATTGTCTTATTTGTTTGTTTACTTCTCTCTTTTTTTTTGTATTTCTGACACCTATTGGGATGAGTTCTGACTCAAGTACTTTTGGAGATTGTCTTCACAACCTTCACTAGAAGGTTTATAACCATCGAATTTAATTCAAGTCCAAAATCCAATTTTAACTCATTGCATAAGCTTAGATAGCTTCGAAGAGCTATCCAGACACATACAACACTTAGGGCTCTCCAAGTACAAATCATGTTCCGACTTCGTCAAAAGTCAAGTCAACAAGTCAAATTAGGTCGAAAGAAAAGAACGAGAAAGTTGGAAAGTAAGAAAAATTAAAAGATGAAAAATAAAAAAACCATTATCATATAATGAAGCTAGATGAGTTTTTTTAGCATGAATTCAAGATCTTTGCAAAAATTTCAGTTAAAGCTTCATTTCACTTTCAAAGAAAGAGCTTCTGGACGCTTTTCAACTTAATCCCTAGCCTATAAATACATGTCTTTGGTTACAACTTACTCATTGTACGGTTCAGCCCATTGTGAAATGGAGCAACCTTGGAAGTTTTGGTGAATCTTTCTTCTTCAACCTTAGCTCATATTTGGAGGTTATTTTGTAGACTCAACTCATAATTTGGAGGCTCATATCTTCTTCACGAGCTCCTATCTTCAGCCCACATCGAGCTCATTTCTTCTTCATATTATGTATTGCAACTTGGTCCTTATTTTTGAGAAACATTGTATGCCTAATACCTATTTTCTGATTTCTTAAAAAAATCAGTTGTAAATTTCAGATCTGTTTTTGTAAGAAAAGTAACAAGTACTTGAATTTGTTTATTTTACATGGTTTAAACATAGTGTTTAAATTATACCAAATCAATGTTTTCCATGTACGTGTGGGAAAAATTTTAGAAGGTTGGAAGGAGAAATTTCTTAGAGCTTGCAAGAATTTATTTGAGTAGAGATACTCCCCCATCATATGTGAATGCTCTATTTAAATTTAGTGAGAAAACTTGTCTTATTTGTAGTGGAATATTTCTTGTAGGTAATGCAAATGTTTTTCCATGTAGGTTTTTGATATAGTTTTAGAAGGTTGGAAGGAGAAATTTCTTAGAACTTACAAGAAAATTCTCTTTATTTCTTGTACTTCAGGTTGATTAAGTAACAGTGCTTGATAATGCATCTCTCATTCAATTGGGACCATATTCAATAATTTGTGGCTTTTGTAAGATTGAATTGCATCTTCCACAAATGCAACATCACGGCTAACCAAAATGTGGCTAACCAAAATGTGTTTAGGCATGGATAATAAGACGATAGCCTTTGCTTTCAAAACTACACCCAACAAAAATACATTTCACTTCTTTATCATCTATTTTTTTGTGTTGTTGTTTAGGCACTAATGCATACGTTAGACAACCAAAGACACACAAATGAGCAATAGGTGGCTTGTGACCATGCAAAGCTGCATATGGAGTGATAAGACTCCAATGCTTTGGTGGGACACTTGTTAAGTACATATGTTGCACACATAACAACTTCAAGCAAGAAGCTATGTGGTAAAGCCTTACATTTGACCATACACCTCGCCATTTTCATGAGAGACTTGTTTCTCCTTTTTGCAACTCCAGTTTGTTGAGGTGTATACGACACTGTACACTGATGTTTTATCCCATGCTCTATGAGAAATGCATTAAACTCAGAACACATGGATTTCTCCACTCGATCAGATTGGAGGGTGCCCATTTTACATGTTGATAATTTTTTAGGCACAATTAGGAACTATTTAAAGCACATGAAGACTTCAAACTTTGCTTTCAATGGATACACCGTGCATGCTTGGAAAATTCATCGATGAAAGTCACAAAGTATAGGTAATTCCTAGATGAAGGTGCCCACAAAGATCACTATGAACAAGCTGCAATTTATGTGTAGCTCTAATTGAACCATCTTTTGGGAAGGGGGAACGTTGCATTTTGCCCAAAATACCTCCTTCACAGACATGTTTATAGGGTGCCTCAAGTTTGGGTAGAGAGGACACCACTTCTTATTTTTGCAGGTGAAGCAAACTAGCAAAATTAAGATGACCGAAGCATACATGCCAAAACTTTGCATATGATATAGCTTGAGAATCATGAATTGCACATGTTGAATCATTCAGAGATTTTGCAGATTATATTGAGCTTATACAACCCACACCATAAAATGCTAGAAGCAATAATAACATCACCATTTGAGAGATCGTGAACCTTATATATTTCATCAACAAATTTGACAACCAAACCAATCTTGGTTGGTCTTGAAACTGATAACATTTTTTTTTTGATCTTTGGCACATATATAAGGCATCTTATGATGTGAAAGAACTTCCATCAGTAGTAGTTAAGCTACTCAAAATGATATTTCCAACTCCCATTACAAGATAAGAGGAGTTGTTAGCACATGTGACAATATTCCCTCTAGGGGAAGGCTCAAATGAAGTGAAGAAAGTGCATTGCGAGGTAATATGTTTAGTTACACCGCTATCAAAGTACCAAACATCCGAATCTATAGCAGACATACACTCTTCATGAGAAGATGGGTCATAGTTGCAAACAGTAGTAAATGCCCATTCTACATTTTGAACAAGATTAGGAGACTTAATTTTCAGGTGTAGAGGCCTTTGCAAATTGGAGCCTCTTTCTTCTTTTCCTTTGCAACTAGTTTTGTGCAACTCTTTATGACATGATCATTTGCCTTATAATATTGCAAAGTTGATTTTGCATTTTTGTTTTCTTGTCATCTTGGCCGTCCTTCTTTGATTGTGAAGCATTAGTAGATTTTTCTTACTAACAAATTTTTGCTTGCTAGTAGATGAGCACCATTTATCATTTTCCTTTTGACTAGCTAAGAAAGCTTGATCTACAACACACATAATTGGCATGTTTTGCCTTGACTGATCTTCCTATAACAAAATAGAGACTAACTCCTCAAATGTTAAGGCATTTGGATTGCCTTTCATCATCAATGGAAAAGTAGAAGGAAAACTATCTAGGAATCTAGGAGAACATTAAGAACAATCTGCAAAAGTGGATTATTAGGCAAGATTTCATTAGCAGAAATCAACTCCTCCTTCGGATATTTGATCTTTGTCAAGAAGCTATCCATTGAATCTCCTTCATTCATATGCTCACTCTCCAACTCTTTTCGGAGGTAAGAAACCCGAACCTCATTTCTTGTCTAGTATAATGTTGTAAAAGTATCCAAAGCATTTTTCGTTGTCTTGCACGATTGAATTTGAGGGATAATGGCACGTTTGACACACAAAGCTATCAATGCATGTGCGTGTGCATCTCTTCCATGCCCAATTAAGTTGCACTATGGTAGGTGCAACAAGAACTACAACATTGACTAGGAAATTGAAGATTATTTTAAACACCATCTCCAAAGCCTTCAATCACAATATTTGTTGGTGTAGTAAGACGTTTTTGAACACCAATGTAATCTTCCACAAGCCTTTTGCTACCAATACATGACACATCGTGTAAGCCCACAATGGGTAATTAGTACCATCCAACTTATCGTCAAGAGCCAAAGCACGGAATACATCTGACTAGTGATTAAATACCTAGATGGGGAAAATTGACATATCTCAAAAAGTTGAAAAATACTATGTCGAGATCTGCTAGACTTGTAGCAAACTTCGAGGGGCTTATATTGGCCAATTCTCGTTTGATTTTGAGATTTTGATTGGAGGGGTGTCGACGACGACTCCCTAGAGAAGACGATGACCTACTCTGATACCAATTGTTGGAGTTTGAGGTTTGTGGAAGCACACGAAGAGTACAAGGAAGAAGAAGAAGAAGCTTGGTGAAAGAATGTATTATCAAGTGAATATACAAAGATAAATGATTTGTTAGGGTTACAAGCGAATATATAAGATAGGGAAAAAGCCTCCAAAAGAGGGAAAAAAGTGCCCTTGTAGCTCTAAGTGTGATCACATGCATCATTATTGAAATATATCAACAATATGAGCCCTTGGATTAAGTGTTTTTGACATGTGGATGCACGTATGTATGCACACACATCCATGCACGTATCGACACATACGTATGGACGTATACATGCATGGATCCACATACACACGTATGTATGCATAGACATTTGCATGCATATACATAAGTAGCCAAGGTCCCTAGCTCAGGGATACCCTAAGGTTCTTGAGATCGGTAGTAGAGTGTGTGTTATGATGGCCACATCAGACTAGACCACTCTAGAGTATCTATTTATAGGGCAAGTAGATATAATGTATCAGAGGTGAGGTGTACACACCATTTGAGTGTTCCTTAGAGAGAAACTTATCTTTCAACTTGGTATTCAGAGCTCGTTGTCTTGGTATTTGGGGATTTATTATGCGTGGGGTTGTTTGAGAGAAGTGGTCGACTTTGAGGACGTCTGAAGGAAGCAAAGATTAACAACAAAAGAAGAGTAGGAGCCTCTTAGAGAGCTCAAAGAACCCCCTAAGAGGCCCCTCGTGCACGAAATGATGCCTCAAGAGGACTAAGCCCATGACGTTTGCTGAAAGTCCAAATATAGCCACATGCATGCCTATGTCGGGGATAAAGACCCCAAGGACTCTCCTTTTGTATATTTTGACCTTTCCATGTGAAAGCTCTCTTTTAGAGCTTTTGAGACATATTTTTGTTATATTTTTTGGACCCCAAATCTGGGAGTTTTAGGCATTTACATTATTTTTATGACTTTTGGTCATTGGCCATGTGTGAACATGCCCAAATGACCTAAAAGTCACTTATCAATAAGACTTGGTCCCAAGTCTCTCATAACTTGATTGGGACTTCTTCAACTTCAGCTTCTCCAGCTTCTTCTCCAAATTTTTGCACATGTTTCCTCTCTCCACTTTCTTTCTCCTCACGTAGCAATCCACTCTCTTTGTATTTGGAGCAACTAAGCACACTACAACGTAGCTCTTTGTGGCCTTTTTCAATGGGTATGAGAGCTTTGAGCTTTTCTGTCGTGACAAAGTTGCTCCAATTGCTTTTCTACTTCAGCCTATGTTAAGCTATATTAAGCTGAAGGCTTCTTCTTGCATTTGGGAGAATTTCATCGCGACAAACCTTCTTATTTCGCAATAAAAGTGCTGTTTTTGGAGGATTACTTTAGCTCACAACAAAGTTGAAGCAAATTTTGGGTTTTTTAGAGAGTTTCATCACGAAGACTCTCTTTTATTGTTCTTCTTGTATCCCCACAGGTCATTTTCAGCATCTACATTGCTGATTTTTTCATCCATTGGTCCTTTCTTGCAAAAATTCTCTCTCATTTCAAGTGGGAGAACATGTACAAAGATTGAGGAAGTGCATACTTTCCGAAAACTTATTACAAGAGGCCATTTCTCTGATTTTACAAGTCATATTGCTCCAAAAATTGGGGCTTTTGTGAAAACAAGCGCTCATTGACTTGGTTTGGCATCTATGTATGCCTTTTGTGGTTGAAAAACAACAAACTTGTTGTTTTTGATGCAATTACAATTTGCTTGAATTTTCTGAATTTTTTTGCAAAAAAATTTGAAAATTGATTTTTGCAAGTTTTGAATAGTATTTGGACTTAATTTCTGAGCTATAGTCTCGTAAGGTGATTGCGCACAGGACAATAGGTGAATTTTACCTTTTTTTGGTGAAATTTTGAAGCTCTCAGTGTGCAAACGTGGCTTCTACCTTTTTTGATCTCAAAAGCTTGTTTGAGATCAAGAGATTTGAAGGTAACGGTTTTGATTTGTGGAAAGGGAGAATGTTGGCATCCTCTTTCTTAAAGATTGTGAAGAGGCTCTTGAGAAAGTCAAGCTTGAAGATATGATAGATAACATGGATGGACCTAAACAAGAAGGCCATCACTTACATCATATGGTTGTATCATATGAAATCTTAGTGGATTTGAAAGGCCTTACAAATTCGTTTGAGGTATGGGAGAAACTGAAAGCCACTTATGAAAATACCGCGCCTGTAAATCAAGTGCATCTTATGGAGCAAAAGCAAAGGCAAGGTTGAAGTGACTTGTTACCAATGTGGTAGCAAAGGTCACAAAGAAGCCTGATTGTAGATACTACAAAGCTGAACTAGAAAGAAAGAAGAACACAGGTGATAGGAAGAAAAGGGACACCAAGAATGAAGCACATGACAACTCAAAGGACAAGGACAAAGAAAAGGCAAATGTGGCCTCTAGTATCCTCATTGAGGAGCTATCGGATGCAGAAGATATACTTTGTGCTACTATGACAACAGATCATGCCGAAGTTATTAATGCTTCTATTAATATTCATGCACAAGATATGCATATCACAAAGAGGGATCTGATTGATGCCTTGCTTACTGTGAACGATGCTTTGTCACAAACATGGATTGTGGATTCAGGTGCGTCGTTCCATGTTACTCCTATTAAGGAGTGTCTTACTACCTTTCATGCAGGCAACCATGGACATGTATATCTTGGAAATAACCATGCTTTTTCTATTGAAGGTATTGTCACAATGCATCTCATTGTGGATGATACTAATGAGCTTGTTTTGCATGATGTAAGGTATGTACCAAGCATCAAGAAAAGCTTATTGTCTGTTGGGCAAATGGATATGCATGGATATAGTACCCTCTTTGAGAAGGGGTCATGGAAGCTTATCAAAGGCTCTAGGCTGATTGTTAAAGGTACAAAGAAAGGGACTCTTTATTGGTTGCATGGTAAAACCTTGCTTGGCAGGTTTATTGCTTTGGCTGAAATCCATTCACAAATGGAATTATGGCATAAAAGGCTTGGCCTCATGATCCAAAAAGGCCCTGATAAACTATGTAATTTGGACAAGTTTGACGCTAAAGGCTCGAAACTTGATTTTTGTAATGAATGCCAATATGGTAAGCAAGTAAAGAATTCCTACTACTATGGTGTCTCTCGTAAGTCTAAGGTGCTTGATCTTGTTCATTTTGATGTTTGTAGCATGCCCACAAAATCTATGGGGGTTGCCCTTTACTTTGTTTGTTTTGTTGATGACTACTCTAGGAAGCTTTGGGTATATTTGTTAAAATCTAAACATGAAGTGTTTGCTGCATTTAAGAAATTTCATGCATTTGTGGCCACCCAAACAAGTAGAAAGCTGAAATGCTTACGTACAGATAATGAGGGTGAGTTTGCAAGTGCTGAATTCAATGGATTTTGTGAAAATCTTGGTATTACGAGGGAGCTGACAGTCCCATACAGCCCCTCTTCCAACGGTGTGGCTGAAAGGTATAATAGGACTTTACGTGAGAGGGTGAGATGCATGTTGTCCACAACTAATCTCCCTCATGGATTTTAGGGAGAGGCTTTGAAAACTACAGTTCATGTTTGCAATCGATCTCCTCATATGTCCTTAAAAGGTGGTATTCCAGAAGAGGTTTGGCAAATCAGCTTCATATGACCACCTACACATTTTTGGTTTTGATGCGTTGATGCATATAAGGCCTGAGTTGAGAAGCAAGTTAGATGCAAAGTTCGTGAAAGGAATCTTCATGGGTTATGGAGATGAAGGTGAAATGGGCTACAAGATTTGGCTACCTCAACTCAAGAAGGTAATACACAGCCGAGATGTTGTATTTAATGAGGCAAGATTGCTAAAAAACAATTGTGCCTCTAAAGATGACCATAAAAGAGTCAAATTTCAGCATGTACAGCCTCCAGTTAAATCTGATATGAGCCTTCGGGGTGCACCACATATGGCTGAAAATGACAATGAGCCCGTGTTTATTGAGCCAGATGATGCTCGACAGCAAAATGACATTCCTGATGGGTGTATGCAGCCACCTATTCATGCTGAAAACAGGGCTGGAAATGATGTACAACTGCCCATTAATAATGAAGAAGTTGATGTACCTCTTGATGTAGATCCATTGCCGGATAATTTGGATCATTGGGTAAGAAGATCTACACGTCCTAGGAGGCCAGTGAATAGATATGACTGCTCTATACATTATATTATGTTATCAGACGAGGGTGAGCTTCTCACTTATAAAGAGGCAAAGCTATGTGAGCACAAGAAGAAGTAGGAGTTAGCTATGTAGGAGAGATAAAGGCCTTGTATGCAAATGATACTTGGGATTTGATTGAGTTGCCCAAAGGTAGGAAGGCCATTCCCAACAAGTGGGTGTACAAATCAAAACTGTTGATGGAAAACCCAAGTATAAGGCAAGGCTGGTTGCTAAGGGATATGCCCAAAAAGAGGGCATTGATTTCCAAGAGGTGTTCTCTCCAATGGTTAAAATGACCACATTACGTTTGTCTTGTTTGCTCTGAGCTCTCACAGCTGCCTTGGATTTGGAGTTATTCCAAATGGATGTTAAAACAGCCTTTTTGCATGGTGATTTAGACGAAGAGCTGTACATGAAACAGCCAGAAGTATGTGCCATTCTTGGAAAAGAGGATTTGGTATACAAGCTGAAAAGGAGCTTATATGGGCTGAAACAAGCCCCCAAACAATGGTATAAAAAGTTTGATGCATTTATGCTCAAACATGGGTTCAAATGAAGCCATGCAGACCATTGGGTTAGCCCGCTTGTGCAGTGAGTTTGGGATGCCTGAAAAGGCACTTGTTCTTGGATGCGATAGCCAGAGTGGCATATGTTTGGTAAAGAAGCCATGTTTCATGCTTGCACAAAGCATATTGATGTGAGATTTCATCAGAGAGGTATTAGAGGATGACATGATCACTTTAATCAAGGTCAATACTTCATAGAATCTTGTAGATGCTCTCATGAAGTGTCTATCCAAGGCACAACATCAGCTATGTATACAGATGGTGGGAGTTACTTAGCTTAAAGGAGCCTCCTTGGTCCTTTAAGTGGGAGGTTGTTGGGGATAAAGGCCCCAACAACCTCCTTTTGTATATTTTGACTCTTCCATGTGAAAGCTCTCTTCGAGAGCCATGAAGTGTCTATCCAAGGCACAACATCAGCTATGTATACAGATGGTGGGAGTTACTTAGCTTAAAGGAGCCTCCTTGGTCCTTTAAGTGGGAGGTTGTTGGGGATAAAGGCCCCAACAACCTCCTTTTGTATATTTTGACTCTTCCATGTGAAAGCTCTCTTCGAGAGCTTTCCATACATATTTTTGTTATACTTTTTGGACCCCAAATTGGGGAGTTATAGGCATTTATATTATTTTTATGGCTTTCGGTCATTGGCCATATGTGAACATCCCCAAATGAACCAAAAGTCACTTATCAATAAGACTTGGTCCCAAATCTCTCATAACTTGATTGTGACTTCTTCAACTTCAGCTTCTCCATCTTCTTCTCCAAATTTTTGCGCAAGTTTCTCTTCTACTGTCTCTCTCCTCACGCAGGAGCCCACTCCCTTGGCATTTGGAGCAACCGAGCACACCACGTCGTAACTCTCCACGGCCTCTTTCAATGTACGTGCTCAAAGTCTGAAACGAGGTTAGGAAGCTCTTTCTCACTCTTCTCTTGTGTTGTAAGCAAGAAGACTGAAGGATTCCTATGTATCTCCGTTTTCAGTGCTTCAAACTTCATCTATGGGATAATTTGGAGCATACCCACATGTTTTTGGAGTTGCCATACCTCTGTGTGAGCATCACCCTCCTCCTCTCTTTTGGATGAATGTGGTCCATTGGTGGTTGCACAAGATTGAACAAGAGAAGAAAGAGCCGAGGACTTAGGAGCAATTTAAAATCTTTTTTTATAATAACTTTGTGCCTCCTAAAGAGCGATCTAGAGCCCTAAACTCATTGTTTTCCATTAGTTAGAAAAACCAAACCGCTCAGGAGTAGGCCAATAAGTATAGGGAGGTTTATTTGGAAGTACCACACTCCATTGTCGAGTTTATCTAAGTCCACAAGTTTGTGTTTGGCTTGAGGGAAACCACTAGGCCTTTTGTTAGGGAGAGAGGGATCACTCTTTTGCACGGGCTATTGAGATGACCTTGGTCTATGAGGATGGTCATAGGGGCACATGCTCTTAGGGCTTGAGGTCCTCTTGGACAAAGATGGGTGGGCCCTCTACTTATGTTGACCAATGCACTGCCTCAAAGAGAGGCTAAGTAGGTGCACTTGATCAAGATACTGTCAGATTCTAAAAGAAAGGTCTTTGCTTTGGTTGAGAGGGGTTATAATAAGTCCATTCCATAGTTGCAATGCAACGCGTTGCGTAACGTCTGCAACGTTCGCAACGCAACGGCGTTGCGTTGCGACGTACGCAACGCGTTGCGTTGCAGACAAAAAAATTTGCCCTCTCCTTTGAGCCCGAAACGGGCTCGCGGGAGAGGGCATTTTACTTGTCTTCTACCTTGAGTGAGCACACACCCGAGAGCAGCAGCGGCCAGCCGAAGTTCGAACCCTGAGAGAGAGAGAGAGAGAGAGAGAGAGAGAGAGAGAGAGAGAGAGAGAGAGAGAGAGAGAGAGAGAGAGAGAGAGAGAGAGAGAGAGAGAGAGAGAGAGAGAGAGAGAGAGAGAGAGAGAGAGAGAGAGAGAGAGAGAGAGAGAGAGAGAGAGAGAGAGAGACCAAAGTGAGAGAGAGAGAGAGAAAGAGAGAGAGAGAGAGAGAGAGAGAGAGAGAGAGAGAGAGAGAGAGAGAGAGAGAGAGAGAGAGAGAGAGAGAGAGAGAGAGAGAGAGAGAGAGAGAGAGAGAGAGAGAGAGAGAGAGAGAGAGAGAGAGAGAGAGAGAGAGAGAGAGAGAGAGAGAGAGAGACTCACCATGCCTAAACCAAAGCAAAGTTGTTGGAAGTATGTGAGTAGCCAAGGGAAGTTTGGGTCGGGTGGGAGTGAGAGATGGACATGTAACCTATGTGGTTACAAAGGGGGTGGTGGGGCAGATCGTATCAAAGCCCACCTTGCCAAATTTAGTGGCTTGGGCATTTCAGCATGCAAGCAGCCTATGCCAGCTGATATCAAGGATGAGCTCCTTGAGTGGGTAGCTCAAAGGGAAGCTAGAAAGTATCCACAAAGCTCTCGGCCCACCTCCACCTCTGTTAGCTCTAGTTATCCTCCTCCACACGATGCTCCAGCACATCAGCCTCATATGGGATCCTCTAGTGGAGGGAATGATGAGCATGGACATGATACCGTCGATCTTGAGGGTGACACTCAGCCACCGGTGAAGGCACCTAGAGGATCACTTTCTTCGGCATCCGTACGTGCGGGTTTTCAGAGGCAGCGGGAGCTTGAGGCCAAACAAGGTATAATGAAGCTTTTCATACAGTGTGGCCTCTCTTTTAATGTTGCACGCACACCCGCATGGAAGGAAGCCATGGAGTTAGTGAGCACATTAGGATATCGATGGAGCGGTCCTTCATATGAGGAGTTGAGGACTAGTGAGCTACGCAAAACAAAAGATATAGTGGAGAAGCAGTTACAGCCGATGATGGGCACATGGGAGAAGTATGGATGCACTATTATGTGCGATGGATGGACAGACATCAGGAAAAGGAATGTATATAACATACTAGTGCATTGTTGCAAAGGCACTATGTTCCTTCGCGCCATCGATGCATCGGAGCCTGGACTTACAGTGACAGGTATGTATAGGTGAAATTTCAAGTTTTAATTTTAAGATACGCATTTGAATTTTGCATATGCTATATATATGTATTATGTATGTAGTATGTACTATGTACTATGTACATGGCTGATTTGGTGTAATTTTTGTGTCACAGGTCAGTTTATATATGGTCATATCCGCCAGGCTATTATGGATGTCGGTCAAAAGAATGTTGTGCAAGTCATTACCGACAATGGAAGTAATTGTGTGGCCATGGGTAGATTGTTAGAGGCAGAGTTTCCCTCCATTGTGTGGACCCCATGTGCCGCACATAGCATTGATCTTTTGATAGAGGATCTTGGAAAGATCCCTTGGATTCATTCTATTTTTTCCACCTGCCATAAGGTGGTCTCTTTGTTCACAAAGAGACCAAAACTATTAGCTATTTTCAGATCATACAGTGAGTTGGATATCCTAAAGCCTGCGAAGACCAGGTTTGCTTACATGTGCATAGTGATGGAGAGACTACTTCGGGTGCGGCAGGCTTTGATGCAGACAGTTGTGTCTACAGAGTGGACTGCCTGGGATGGACACACTACCCCGAGAGCAGATTTTGTACGGATTACATGCTTGTCGGATTCATTTTGGAGGGATGTAGAGGCACTTGTGCGTGCCATACATCCATTATATTCTGTCCTTCGCATCGTTGATATGGAGGGGAGTACATTGGGACTCGTCTATGAGTTCATGGATCGAGTTGGCGAGTCCCTTTCACGTTGCCCACATTTGACATTGGACAGGTATTTATTAAGTTATTACTTATTACTTTGAATTTTTGACACTTAAAATTCTTATTATCTTAAAAATTAGTCTCTAAAATTTATAATTTCTTTGTTTATAGGATTGAGCAGCTTAAGGCTGTGTGGAGGGATCGATGGGATTGGTTTCATCGCCCGATCCATGGGATGGCACACTTATTGCATCCCTTATGGAGATCTCAGCAGGCCATCGTGGATGAGGAGCTCTTGAGTGCATGGAACACATATGTATATAGGCTTTATCCAGCTGATGTAGAGTTGCGACTTCAGTTGGAGAGACAGCTCTTGGTATTCCAAAATGGTGGTGGCCATTTTGGAAAGGATACGGCTTGTTTGAGATCTGCTCAGTTGCGGCCAGTATCATGGTGGGAGATGTATGGTGCTAGTGCTCCTCAGTTGGTAAGTACTAAGTCAAAAGTCTTTAGTGTACTGTGTGACATGTGATAAATATGTATATAGATTTATGTACTAATTATTTTTTGAATTATGTTGTAATGCAGAGAGAGTTAGCTATTCGTATCCTTTCACAGGATTGCAGCGTAAGTCCTTGTGAAAGGAATTGGAGCACATGGGCCCTCTTCCATACAAAGAAGAGGAACAGATTATCTACAGCGCAGTTGGAGCGGCTAGTTTATTGCCACTGCAACTTGCGTCTCTTGGAGAGCGGCGGACATACAGGAGATGTGAGGGAGGTCAACGTGGACACAGTAGATATAGAGAGAGTCAGAGATATTCCAGATATTCCTCCAGAGGATCTGGACTTATATACTATGCTGTACCATGAGTTGACCTTACCTCAGCATGATACCAGATCATCTCGAAGCCGCAGAGGACCTAGTGGTAGTGGTGATGCATCCACTAGTAGCCGACCACATACCACTACTACTAGGGATGATGATGATGATGATGATGATGATGATGAGAGTGATGATTTGTCATCTGACACCATGTCAGAGTGACAAAGTTTGTATATTGACATTTGAGGCTTTGACATTTCATGTTTGACATTTGGTATTTCATGATATGTACATTTGGTATTTCATGATATGTATCATTTGCCACTTATGATTTATGTATCATTGGGTATTTCATGATATGTATCATTTGCCACTTTGTCATAGTGATCTCTATTGTTTTATTTTGATGATGTTATGATGTTTGATGTTATGATGATGTTATGATTATTGATGTTATGATTATTGATGATGATGATTGTATTTGAATTTTGATACAATGATGATGTATTAGATTGATAATCTCTATTATTTATGATATATCTTATATTGTAATAAGTATTTTATGGTATATATAGTCATATCCCACCTTATTACATATCATATGACCCAAAATATGTGAAAAAAACATATAAAAATTTTGAAAAATAAATCACTTTATCGCAACTCCTAGGTCTAGACGTTGCCCTCGTTGCTAACCCGTTGCTAACCCGTTGCCGTTGCCGTTGCGAAAACGTTGCTTTCCACTATGGTCCATTCTTACGCCCCAATAGAAAGAGAAGGCCATGAAAGATGGTTCATGTTATGTTCGCCTCCATTGTTATAAATCCTACATCGATTGAAGGTGATGTAGAGTCAGATGAGGATTTCCAAGATTCCCCATCTCAAACAACATATCCCATAGTGACTATGACAACACTAAAAAGCTATCTTATGTGCAAGATGCTTTGCTCTTACGAGTGGCACAAAAGGTTATCGATTTCTAGATACAAAGCACATTGTCATATGAAGAGTCGTGTTGTCAAGGTACTCTTTGACACTTGTTTTACACATAAAGAATGAGTTCTTGACTTGTCAAATGGCTATAGTTGTATATTGTGCAGTCAGACGATACTTACATAGTTTGGCTAGCTGATGGGAAGGAAACAAAGACATGAGACCAGTGAGTAGTTGGTTTGCATATTTAGATCCAATCCTATGAGCTGAGATTGTATTTTGAGATCGTAGGACTTACTTGTTTCAACTTAGTCCTTAGCAAACAATGGCATGCTAGGAAATGATGTGTCATTGACTTTGCATCACATGTATACTAGTTTGAGCACAATCGGTGGAGGGCAGAATTTCCAAGAGACAAGATTTGAGTGGATCAAGCTTCTTAAGGTTGATTATAAGTATATTTATTTTTTATATTTTGTATATTCAACTTGTTGTGATGGATTCTACAATTAAGAAAGTTCTAATTGGAATGTCGAAGCACTTTTAATGAAGGTGAGAGCAGAATTATAGAACTTATTTTTATGTGAGTTACCTTTTGGTTTACCTCCTTGCAAGAACATTGAGCATAGGATTGAGTTTGATCACTCATTATTTCACACGAGCTTGCAAGAGGAGAACGAAGTCCACAAGGTCGTGGACGAGTATATGGAGGAAGGAATGATTAGACCTAGCTATTTGCCCTTTGCAACATCGATGCTACGAGCGAAAAAGAAGGATGGCTCTTATAAGATGTGCATAGACTACTATGCACTCAATAAGGTCAACATCAAACATAGATACCTCATGCCTAGAATAGATGATCTTTTAGATGTTCTAGGTGTTGCAATTGTATTGAGAAAGATTTAAAAAGTAGCTACCACCAAATTAGATTTAGAGAGTAGGATGTATGTATAACAACATTTCGAATTAAGTTTGGTTATTATGAGTATCTGGTGTATGCCATTTGGTCGTACTAATGCACATGCTACTTTCATGATATTAATGAATGACATATTGCATCCTTTCATTGGAAAATTTGTTGTGGATTTTGTGGATGATTTGTTAGTGTATAATAAATCAATGCATGAACATGAAAGTCATCTTAGACTAGTGTTGAATAAATTGGAAAGAAAATCAGTTGTATGTAAACCAAGACAAAACTTAGTCATTCTTACTAGAGATAGGGCATATAGTCTCGATTGAGGGGATCAAGATGGATTCCAAGAAGGTCAGAGTCATTTTAGAATGGCCAGCTTTTCAAGATGAGATACAACTTCTGTTATTTTCAGGATTTCCCAGTTTTTATCGGAAATTCATATCATTTTATTCATCGATACCAATGACTATTATAGTTTTGCTTCAAGGTAAAGTTTCATTTGCATGAAAACAAGAACAATAAGAAAGTTTTGATGCTCTAAAACAAGCCTTTTTTAGAGGCTCCAATACTCAAAGTGGTAGATCCAGAGAAGCCATTTGAGATAGAGATAGATGTTAGTGGCATAATCATGGGGGCTGTGCTCAACCAAGATGGTAGGCCCATAACTTTTGGAAGCAAGAAATTAAGTAGTACCAATGTAATTGATCAGTGCAAGAACAAGAATTGTATGCCGTTGTCTTAAAGTTAGGAGACACTATCTATATGGTGCATACTTTAAAGTATACACAGATAACCAAACACTGGAGTATTTTTGTGGTCAACTAGATCTTCTAGGCAGACAGGCTCGTTGGGCTTAGCTCATATGTGAATTTCATATGGAAATCCTGTATATAAGCAAAGAGATTATAGTAGTTGATGTATTATCTCAGATAATGTATGGTGTACCAAATAAGCTTTACAGTTCTAGAAAGCTCATTGTTTCAAGAGATAAAAGAAGCACAAATGGTCCATATTTTGCATGTTATTAGAGCCATAGTACCCAAAAATATGCCATTTCTGGGCATTGGAATTAGATATTTTGTTTCCAAGAAACGCTTTGGTTTGGAGACGTGTTTTTAGGTCCATTCTCAAAAAAATCAAATGTGAGCTTTGGTATGATGAATTATGATGAATTTTGAAATTTATATGAAACTCCAATGGAAGACGAGGATGGGTCAACCGGAGCAGCCGGGGGAATGTGGGGATGCTCGTTTCCACCCTCTTCCAGGGGTAAAGAGCTCGGGGGATCCGGAGAGGGGGAGGGAGGATGGGGTGCTTGGGAGGGGTGCTGAGGTGCTGCCTATTGAGAACGATGTCTGGTCAGGCACTTGGTCCTCGAGGAGCATGCCTTCGCAAGGTGATCAACCTTGTGACAAGAAAAACATTGATTCAGAAGGTAGTACTTGAACCTCTGAATCAGATATGAGATACAAGTTGTCTATGCACTTCATTAATTTCATGCAGATGAAGCAAGATCTCCTCCAATTCCCTCCAAGTAAGAAAATATATATGACTATGTAGCGCACCTTGAAGTATTTGATGAAGAAACTCCCACCAAGTTGAAGAAGATCTCCAAGACCTCTAAGCTCTAGATGAAGAGAAGCTTGTTCATGTGATAAGTGATGCTAGTTGTGTCTAACATCTCTCCGTTATACAAAAGAAACTTTGACGAAGATAAAAAATCAAATAATGCTTCTTTTTCGTTAGGTTTTCACACAAAAATTAACTTGGGCTTTTCAAATTTTCACATATGCATTTGATCATGGGTGGTTAGCTTTTTATGGTGCCAAGGGGCTATAATACAAGTGATTGGATCTTAGCTTTAGGATTGTATAGAGATTTGGACAAGTGTCACATGCTTTTCATACTTCAAAATTTGATTTGATTTGTTGATAAAAGATTATGGTTTGACTTTTGATAGGAAAAATGATCCAAAAACACAAGTGTCGTATATGGTTATCATTGAGCACTACAAGAATATGCAATAATATTTTTAGCCAAAATTTGATCATCTTCGACTAATATTTGACCATTGTTTTGACTTACAAGTTGGGCTTCCTCTAGTGAAGGTTGACCAATTTGTATGATTTTGATATTTTTTCTAATGTAGATAATGATTGAGAAATTAATGATGGTTGGATGCATGTCATTGAGCATTATACATAAGAAGATCTTGAAAAGCAAGGGGTCTATGTGTTGAGCTTGACAAGTATATATCAATTTTAGGCACATATGAAAGTTCTTGGGCTCCCACATCCAATTTGCAAAAGTTTGCTTTATGTGTTCTTTCACAAGGAACTTGTGCTTCTCCATGTGAAAGAAATTGGAGTACTTTCTTCTTGATGCATACAAAGTTGAGGAATAAGCTCCATCTAAAGAACACATGAAACTTGGTCTACATTCATACCAACTTATGGCTTGCAACTAAAATATAAGAGAGGATTTAAGAAGATTGAAGCGACACTTGATATGATTGAAAATGAAATAAATGACGATAGAGTTCCCTCATTGCAAAAGAGCAAAGAGAGTGAGGATATACTTTATTGTATTCCTCTCATACTCCATGGACTTCGATTGATGGATGAGGATCCTCCTTTTGTGCATGATGATAATGATGATGATGATGATGCTCATGATAATGATGTAGGAGAGATATTCAGCTTGATGATGATTGATGATTGATATCATATCTTCAAATTTCATGCATACTAGTTATTAGTTTTTTTGCTACGACATGTGTTGTGCATATTATTGTTATGTCACTATGATGTCTTTCAGTCTCTTTTGTCAATGATTGTGTGTTAAAAATGTTTATGTTGTTGAAATATGTAATGCATACATAAACAAAGGATGTGTTTGTAAACATCAGAAACATTTTATCATACTCGCTAGATTATCGGTAACTACTAACAACCATGTTCTCCTAGAACTAGATGGGGATGGAAGTGAACTTTTGGGCTAGAGGAGATATGGCATAAATGATGTTGATCTCACTATCTCTTTGCCATTCACAAACAACGAAAGATTACTACTAAAAGAATCAAAAGAAACTTTAACATCATGAACAAAAGACTTATCTTCTAGAAAAATAACATCTCTATTAATATAGGTTTTCTTGGTCTTGGGAGCAATTAATTTATACCCTTCGCTTTCATATCCAATAAGGATGCATTTCAATGTTTTTTGTCTAGTTTACCTTTACGTTGACTAGGCGAATGCATACAAGCAATACAATAAAAAAGTCTCAAATAATCAGTATTTGGTTTAAAGACATAATATGCCTTACAAGAAGTTTGATACTCTAGAACTTTAGTTCGAGCTCTATTCTTGATGTGATTACCACACATGAATGCATTAAACCCACAATAATATAAGTATTTCTTATTTGATAACATTGTTCTAGTCATTTCTATAAGAATTCTATTCTTTCTCTTAGCACACCATTGAACTTAGGTGTCATCCTAATAGTTAACTAATGTTTGATTCTTGTAGATGTTGAACTCTTCAGAAATATGCTTCTCCTCTTGATTTGAACCTAGAGTTTTAATCTTCTCATCTTACTCCTCAACAAGGATGGGTAGATTTTTAAACTTATTGAAGAATTTTGACTAAGCTTTGAGATCAAAGATTCAAGTAAATCTAGAGTAATCATCAATGAACGTCATGAAAAAAGTGAATCCACTTCTAGATCTAGATCTCATATATCAGCAGATTTTAGAATGAATTAATTTAAGCTTCTTAAAAACTCTAGTTATGTATTCTTTCCTTAAAAAGGAGTGTGTGCTTACTTTGAATGCAAGCTAGAGTTTAAGTAGGCAAGGATTTAACCACCTCGTGCTTTTTCAAAGTAATTAGATCTTTGAAGTTTGAATGGTCATATCTATTGTGCCAAAGCTCCATGTTCTTCAAGTTATTGTTACCATAAATTTACAATAATATATAGCTTATAGAGAAAGTCTCAAGGACTAATAGATACAAATAATTGTACTAGACAAGTTACAAGAGATCCCATAACGTAAGACCGTAGGTATGAGGCACGATGTTAAATTACAAGATCTCCTTTCATGGAGATGGATTGGATACAAGAGAAAATCAACTAAAATCTCGTACTACGAGATTACAAGATGATAAGCGAGATGTCAAGAAACTAGACCAGATAGGACTACAACAAGAGAGAGACAACAACAATAACTCGAACTTGGAAGTACTTGGAAGTTGCAACTCCTTGAGCGCTTGAGAGTGGCATCTACAAGATTGAGGATCTCTTTGGCTAGTCCTTTTTATATAGGTATTCAAGAGGTGTTGTCTAGGACAAGGGTGAACATATGATATCAAAAGAGAAAGTAGAGGACTGAGAGCTGAATTTTTGAGATTGTCAATGTTCTTGAGTAATTACGGGTAGCTCAATGTGTGTTGACCTTCCTCCGAGTCACATTGGCAAGGTTTACTTAGGAAATGGTAATGCATGTGATATTGAAGGCAACGGGCCATCACGCTTGGTGGTTGCATGGGGAGTCATGCATGGCGTGCTAGGATGATCCAAACCCTCTTGGAATCGCTTCACATGTTCAGATTCCCTTTGGAAATATTTAGTTACCTCCATTTGAGTCTGCCTATGTGATCTCCTGAAGAGTTTGTCTCTATGGCTCCTTAGCCCAAGCAAAAACCAATCCAAGCCTCTCTAGTCATGGTACACCATAACTCTAGATAGTTGCCAAAAACCCACTCTTAATAGATCGTGAAAATGACCTTGTATCTCGTAGTATGCTGGTTAGCGATACATGTATTGGAACTCTGTCTCGGGCTCCATAGGGGGTACTTGGCATATCCTATCTTTTGCACAAACTCTTCTATATCTACTAGTCTCGATTTTGAGCTGATGGAAGGATGTATGCATTTGACCAATAGCACATTGTACTCCATATGATAAGTGAATACCCATATATCTTGGCTGGATGATAAAACCATCTTCTGTGAGTTGGAGAAAATGCTCTCTATATAAAGCCATCTTTGTGATCAACCCTTGAGTAGGCACTATCCAAGTCCTAATATCGAGCTGACTCAAGACTTGATGGATCAATATGCTAATCTTTGTGTGTCAAAGCAAGAGGAAGCCTCCAAAGATTATTGGAATGGGGGCAATCTGTCCATACCAAAGCCATGTCTTTGAAACCAAGATGTCATTTGTGCATACCAACAATCTCTATCCCCTTCTAACGTAAGCCCTCGAGAGGACTCGAGGACCAATTGAGCAAGTTATGTATGAAAGAGATTGATCTAGACTTCTAGTAAGTTCAGTCACCTTTGGTACAGTTTTTGGATGTGTTCTAAGGATCTCATGTGACACCAAGGCTCTTGCTCTAATCATTCTAGTGAGAAACTAGAGGCTTCTCCATCCTCCTCAATATATGTATGTGATTCTCTTTGCCGTCAATTGAAAGTCCTCAAATCTGTGCTCCATACATCATGGCTGATGTTACCAAGGTATCAAAAAGACAAAAGTTTGTTTGAGGCCCCCGAAACTAAACATATGAACACATCCCTCTAATCTTCCCAAAGTTGCATAACCCTTGCCTAGTCTAGTCTATGTGGCTCTCCTCAATGAAAATACTTGCTCACTAAAAAAAATAAAGCACACCCTAGTGTGTATATGGATTGTGCACTCCATTGTGTCCCTCTCATATGTAAAAGGACCCGCTGATCTCCTAATCCATTGAGGTGTGGTATTGAACACCATAACCTTGGTTTTTTCCAAAGTTTACAAATAAACTACTATCTTGTGCAAATTCTTGTAAAGTATCCAATCACTGCTGGTGTTGCATGGCCTCATGGGAGTTAGAAATCATTATAATATATCAACATACAATAGAAGTAGGATCCATGCCCCTGCTAGCTTTGCTCCTCTATCCCTTAGTCTCCTAATATTTTCATTAATATGGTTGGTTTTGTCACAATGATCACAATCAGAAATCCAAAATCTTAGCAATTCTCTTGCTTTCCTTTTCCTAAAACGCAAAAATAATGCTATCTATACTTAAGACTTTATAGGCTGTAGCTATGTTATATGGGAGCTGGCACTCATGTGTGCCCACATGAACTTTAATCTAAGGGATGATTCCCACACTCCCTTAGCCTAAGCTCCCATATGACAAGCTAATGGCAAACATATCACGTGATGTGCTTAGGCTCTTCAGTATAATAGCCATGGCAATCTCATTTGGTATTGGAGTGAAAATTGAGTTAATTGAGTAGGTGAGTCCTAAAGTTGTTAAGAAGTTCTAGTAGGAATAAATTCTATTTTACTGTAAGACTTCTTTAAATATGTACAAATACAGATTTTGGATAGTTTCGAACCACTTTTCAAAAATCAATCTTGATTGACGTCTGGTCAACAACCAATGTCATGCCAAAGTTTATACACAAGAGTTTGATTATCCTCGCAAGGCAATTTTATTTTTACACGTCTCATATCAATTGGTTCTTTAAATCTCTAGTTCGAAAATCTTACAAGAATAAGGTTTTTATGTAAAAAACAAGATTTTAACCATGGGAAAACCAATTTTCATAATTTTAAAAAAGTTAGATGTCTTGATCTTTTTTGAGAGAAGTTAAATTTTTAGTCATGAAAATGGTAGGCAATTTTTTGGGTTTTTCACTTTATTTTTTAAGCTTTCAAGCCTCTAAGACAGTCATAATTACATGCCCTTGGTGGCTTATTTGTAATATTTCAAGTTTTACAATCAAGACCTAGCTTATTGGGAGGTCATGTTGCCTTTTTGGCCTAGAAAATAGTACCGTCAATTTCATGTCTTGTTTGTCCAGTTTGTCAATCTATATCAGCTTTTGGAGATTAGGGTTTTCTTTATTGGAGTCTAAATGAGGTATGTTGCAAATTTGGTAAAGATCTTATATTCTGTAAGTTAATTAAGTAAAATTGTTGAAATTTTCTTTGCTTGCTGAATTTTCTACTCATTCTAATGGCACTTCTGCCACATATTGTTCTTTTTTCATTTAAAGTTGTTAAAATTGGAGTGATAGAGGCACGATCGCTAAAGCTTTCACCAATATGGTTTCAAACTTGATACAAGCTTTGGTTGCAAAGTCATACTGATCACTTAGGCTAAGACCTAAATAGATTGGGCCGTTTCATTTTGCTTACTAGATGGTAACAAGATCACAGGTTGATCTTCACGTTGTTGGCATCCCATAAATTTTGCTTCATAAACAGATACTTGACCTTTGTTTGCTATGTGTGGAAAGGAGTACCTTTGAACTTGTCAACAGCAACCATTCCAAAAGTAGCCATTACAATATGATTGCCTGTAGTTGATAGTAGTGGTAGGTGAAATAGAGGTTAACATTGTTCATTCAACATCTTTGAATACACAAGTGAAAGAAGTATACAATGTAAAATATGTAGGACAAATTTGTTGAAATTAAAGTTCATGTACCAAAATATTGTCTGTACATAAAATGTTGTTAAGTATCAAAAATGTTCTTTTCATGTAGGAAAAAAATGTTGATGAAGTCAATAATATAAAGATGAATGTACATATGCAGAGAGAAAGCCAGAAATGCTTACATCAGATCGACAGTTTCTTCCAAAACTATTAGAGGCAAAATGATGTAGCAGTTAAAATTCCTTTGTATAAGGCAGAGTGAGATACCACAGGTCCTTCAAATATGGCTGTAGGTAAATATACAGAGTACCCACAATAGAATCCAGTGGATGAAGAGGTTTATGTCTTTCTAATCTCTTTCTAAATTACCTGTTTCCATAGAAGCAGATACCTCTTTCCAGAGATTAAAATAGACAGGTAGGAGAGTAAGTCCATGATAAATTTAAAGCTAGCAAATGTTTTCTACAGTAGAGAATATTAAGGCCGCCGTGTGATATTTCTTTTGGTTTTATTTCTTATTGCTGTCTCTGTTTTTATAGTCATGTATCTTATTTTAGGGTAATGAAACCAATGGAAAAAATTACTTGAAAAAGAAATTTTCTTAATAACACTAATGACAAAATTTCGATTGCCTAAAAAAGACAAAAACCATGATAATTTTGGGTTCAAAATTCAGTCCAAATAAATGGTCAGAATAGGAGATAGCACAGATGAAGTCAGCTAGAGATGTAGAATATACTGTTGGTCAAAGGCTGTTAAAAAATGGACTGTTCAATTTGAAGTCAAATAGGATCATCAAAGATAGTTGACTGTTCAGAATCATCATGATCTCCCTGTTCAACAGCTGGTCAATTGTGGTTGATTACACAATCGGATAATCTGGTGCTGGCCAAACCTATTAAACAGAATCAAACATTCTTGTGAATGTTGCTCATAGATACACACTTCCACAGACTGATGTTCCAAGGAAAGTATCTTGTGCTACAGCCTACAAGAATGAACCCACTTTTAGATGGTTAAGGTAGGTATAGTGCATGGTCGAATATCATTGATAGCTGAAAAGGAAATAAGTAGATATTAGGTACTTGCATTCATTCATCATTATCTAGTCAAATCAATGCTCTGAAAGTTCAATGTTTATTATTCATACTATTGTCCTGTTCATGTCTTTTGTCTGACTTACACCAAAAGTCTTAAAAGCTACGTTCTATGGAGACTATTTGATTGTTAATAGTTTTGCTTGCTCTCTTTGAACATTGTGCTGATGCAGGCTGTCATTGTGCAAAAGGCTGAGGAGAAGGCAACCAGTGGGAGTTTACTTGCAAAATTACATTATGGTGTAGTGCAATTTTTAGAGGAGGCAAATGGTCTTCTTCAATCTCATTCCACTATATTTCTTGACTTGTCTGAGAAATTTAAGGCCAGTAAATCAAAGAGGACCTTCAAATGTGCTAGTTTTTGTCTGTTGCTTTAGGTACTGAAGTCCAATCATTTGTTTTGCAGAGATTTATAAATACATGCATGATCTTACATGAGGGTCGTAGCCAGATTTACATTGCCAATGAATTTAAGAAACAGGAAAAGTTGGGTGTCGCAGTTGGTGTATTACGCTACGCAGCTAATAAATTTCAAGGAAGGACCCCTGGTGAGTTGAATCACCGATTTATTCATCAAGTTTTTGCTGGGATCAGTCTTTGGTTCACTGTCATATTGTTATATTTCACAACTAAGTTGTGGATGTATGTGCGCTAATAGAAAAGTTGATACTGATTCCAAGGTGCCTTTGACATTATACTCTCTCCAAGTTCCAAGTTTGTATATGCTCACATTTTGAATCATTCTCACTCTTTGTTGAGTTCCTACTATTGTACAAGACAAAATAGTGAAGTCAATTGAAAAAAAATATTGTAGAGAGTACATGTGGGCATAGTATAAAGAGAGTTTTAAAAACGAGTTTTAAAAACTGGTTTTAAAACATCTAGTACGTAGGGTACTAAAAAATGGAAATAAAAAATGAGTTCACAATATATATATATATATATATATACACACATACACATATACATATACATACACATATACATATACATATACATACACATATACATATACATATACATACATCAAGGAGGTCCGATGCGTTCGGTGCGCGTAAGGTGCGAGGATCGAATGGTATAGGAAGGTAAGGTGCGTCGTTACAAATATATATAAATTTATAAGAATCTAATATATAGTATATATGCATATTAAAAGTTAAACTTACAAATAACAAATCACAACCATAATCCATTTATGAAGTTTGAACTATTCAACCGTGTAACATGAATCATAAATGATAAAACACAATGTAGTCAAGGCCTGAGGGAGAAAACTCAAATTTATGAACTCTAATAAATCATAAATGATAAATATGAAGTCAGAAACCTTGTACACTGTCCATAATCCAATGTCAAAAAGTATGAATCCAAAAAGTAACATGATACATCATACATCTGACATCAATGATCATAATACATGCATGATAAGATAAATCATAAGCATCTACCAAAAAGTCTGAATCATCATGTGTAATGTCATATGTGTGACTAGTGAACACTGAACAGTGATATCAATATGTCAGATACATCAATGATCATAGTGGCTAGTGCCAAGTGGGCATGACTCATGAGTCTATATGTACTATCTACTCTAGATCATCTGTGCCAAATGAGTCATCTGATGATGAAAGAGAAATATCATCTCTAGGAATGACATTCCCTTCATCATCATACTCTGGATCCACAATAGGAACCATCTCTGCAAACCCATGATCCTTTGGTGCATCCTTGACAATGTCCTCGAGTTGAGCCTCTAACACCATGGATTGGCCTCGACGTCGAGGACACATCTTGCGTCTCCTAGTATAAACCGGTGCCACGCTCGTAGATGTACCCTACTCGTCGAGTGGATCACACTAACGCGTAGCAGTAGCACGGGATCGTGCTCTCGTAACCCTCCTATCATTGCTCTCAAGATCTGCATGAAGCATCCTGTAAATCTGATCCTGCTCATCATCAATGGATGCTTCTATGCTTTCCTTTGATGCGAAAGCACTCTCAAAATCAATAGGTGAAGTCTGAAAAAAAACACAATAAATTAAGAATATTATAATTTATCACATAAGAATAAATTCGTAAATATTACAGAAATTTTAATTATAAAAAATATTACCTTCCCGAGATCTTTAAGAGATCGTAATGCACATAAAAGTCATAAATTGGCCTTACAAAAGACCAGACGATGCTACTGCTCCTCACTCAAACAATTGCGGAGCTTGGTGTGCACTAAGGAGAATGCACTCCAATTCCGCTCACATGGGCTAGAAGAGCAGTCCTACAATTACCATTGATCATTGAAATTTATTATTCATGAATATTGGATTATAATTATCATTTATGTAGCAAATCATGATTCACAAATGATAAATCAAATTTCAATATAGAGTATACCTTTGACAAGACTCTCAGTGCGTATGGTGCAATGGTAAGGTGACCATAACCGTAATGATTCCACCATTCAAGAGGTCGAGATGTGACATCTGGCCTCAATGAAGTGGATCTAGCATAGACAATACCAACATTGTTCATATACGCTGAAAAATCACTATCAAATGCCACGTGCTGATCAGGACTCATAATGTTGCTCCATGTATAAGTCCTTCATATGTCGCATGTGTGGTTGTGACCATAAATGTGGACCCTTAAAGTAAGGGTGTAAAAGTGTTGCAAAACTATGAATGGGTCGTGATAAAAACTGCCATCGAGACTCCATTAACTCCATCACATCATGATGTCTACATTAAAAACCTATAAAAGCAAAACCATCATACAATCATCAATGTAATCACAAATAAATGATTAATCATCAATGTAGTCACAAATAAAATAATACTTAATAATTAAGAATTCAAATGTACCTAGAAGTCGATAGAGTGATCACAGATGAAATAGCCTCGCGTATCCGTGTGTACATATGATATAAGAGGCCAAGTGTGGATCCCTTCATATGAGCAAATCATAGTACTATATGAATCGGTCGCAAGACAGGTACGATATGCTCTTATCTCTGCCCAAAAATCCGCATCGAAAATCTTTCGTTGCACATAATTTGCTGCCTCTGTGCGTCCTCTTGCCATGTTCCGCCATCGAGGGTCTATAACTGTCATGTGTAATGGATCCATGCATAAATGTAGTCTAGAAAAGACATGGTAGACATAGCCAAAGCGGGTCTCTGTCTGACGAATTAATTCTTTTTTACTATAAGACCGAAAAATAGCTAATGCTTGGTGATTCTTACGCATGAAAGAAATCACCTTTTTTGCATCACTGACCACATGAGATAGTCAAGGGAGCTTCCTTATATCCTCAATCAATAGATCTAAACAATGTGCAGCACATGGACTCCACACAATGCTAGGAAACTCAACCTCTACCAACTCTCCCATTCTCTTACAGTTTGAGGCATTATTGGTGATAACCTGTACTACATTTTGCACACCGATTTCCTTAATGGCACTTTTTAATGTGCTCAAATATAAACTCTCCAGGGATGCGTGTGCTCGCATGACTACAATCAATGGCCTTAAGAAAAAAAGTTCCCAAACAACTAGAGACCATTATGTTCATGATAT
>CM035419.1:141354470-141359470 GCA_020310875.1 Ceratopteris richardii
GTATGTATGTATGTATGTATGTATGTATGTATGTATGTATGTATGTATGTATGTATGTATGTATGTATGTACGTGTTGGGGATAAAGGCCCCAAGGACTCTCCTTTTGTATATTTTGACCCTTCCATGTGAAAGCTCTCTTCGAGAGCTTTCCAGACATATTTTTGTTGTATTTTTTGGACCCCAAATTGGGGAGTTATAGGCATTTACATTATTTTTATGACTTTTGGTCATTGGCCATGTGTGAACATGCCCAAATGACCTAAAAGTCACTTATCAATAAGACTTGGTCCCAAATCTCTCATAACTTGATTGGGACTTCTTCAACTTCAGCTTCTCCATCTTCTTCTCCAAATTTCTGCGCAGGTTTCTCTCTCTACTTTCTCTCTCCTCACGCAGCAGCCCACTCCCTTGGTGTTTGGAGCAACCGAGCACACCACGACGTAGCTCTCCGCGGCCTCTTTCAACTGGTATTAGAGCTTTGAGCTGTTCCATCGCGACAAAGTTGTTCAAACTGTTTTTCTACTTCAGCCTATGTTGAGCTTAAGGTGTTTTCTTGCATTTGGGAGAATTTCATCGCGAAAAACCTTCTTTTTTTGCGATAAAAGGGCTGTTTTTGGAGGGTTACTTCAGCCCGGAGCAAAGCTGAAGCAAATTTTGTGCTTTTTAGAGAGTTTCATCGCGAAGAATCTCTTCTATTCTTCTTTTTGTATCCCCACAGGTCTTTTTCAGCATCCACATTGCTGATTTTTTCATCTACAGGTCTTTTGTGGCAGAAATTCTCTCATTTTTCAAGTGGGAGGACATGCACAAAGATTGAGGAAGTGCACACTTGCTGGAAACTTATTACAGTAGGTCATTTCTCTGATTTTACAGGTCATATTGCTGCAAAAATTGGGGCTTTTGTGAAAACAAGCACCCATTGCCTTGGTTTTACATCTATGTATGCCTTTTGTGGTTGAAAAACAACAAATTTGTTGTTTTTGATGCAATTACAGCTTGCTGGAATTTTCTGAAATTTTCTGCAAAAAATTTCAGAAATTGTTTTTTGCAAGTTTTGAACAGTTTTTGGGCTTAATTTCTCAGCTATAGTCTCCTAAGGTAATTGCGCACAGGACAACAGGTGAATTTTACCTTTTTGGTGAAATTTTGAAGCTCTTAGTGTGCAAACATGGCCTCTACCTCCTCTGATGTCAAAAGCTTGTTTGAGATCAAGAGATTTGAAGGTAATGGTTTCGATTTGTGGAAAGAGAGAATGTTGGGCATCCTCTTTCTTAAAGATTGTGAAGGGGCTCTTGAGGAAGTCAAGCCTGAAGATATGACAGATGCAGCATGGATGAACCTAAACAAGAAGGCCATCACTTACATCAAGATGGCTGTATCAGATGAAATCTTAGTGGATTTGAAAGGCCTTACAACTTCTTTTGAGGTGTGGGAGAAGCTGAAAGCCACTTATGAAAATACCACGCCTGTAAATCAAGTGCATCTTATGCGTAAGCTAGTGTGTATGCAGCTTGATGAGTCAAAAAGTGCGGCTGAGCACTTATCTTTGTTTACAGGTACTCTTTCACAATTGCAGGACTCTGGATTACCTCCATTTGATGATAAGCTTAAGGCCATCTTCTTGTTGATGACCTTACCTGATTCGTGGGAAACATTGGTTGTTTCACTTTCGAATAGCCCCAGTCTTACCTTTGATGGTGTAAGGGGTTCTATTTTGAATGAGGAAATCAGGAGGAAAGCTAGTGGAGAGGGCAGTGGTTCAGCCAATGTGGCTAGAGGAAGAACATAAAAGAAAAGTGGAAATGTACAGAGGAACAGGAGCAAAAGCAAAGGCAAGGCTGAAGTGACTTGTTATCAATGTGGTAGGAAAGGTCACAAGAAGCCTGATTGCAGATTCTATAAAGCTGAACTAGAAAGAAAGAAGAACACAGGTGACAGGAAGAAAAAGGACACCAAGAATGAAGCACATGATACCTCAAAGGACAAAGACAAAGAGAAGGCCAATGTGGCCTCTAGTGTCATCATTGAGGAGCTATCAGATGTAGAAGATATACTTTGTGCTACTATGGAAGCAGAGCATGCTGAAGTTATTGATCCTTCTATTAATATTCATGCACAAGATATGCAAATCACAAAGAGGGATTTGATTGATGCCTTGCTTACTGTGAATGATGCTTTGTCACAAACATGGATTGTAGATTCAGGTGCATCGTTTCATGTAACTCCTATTAAGGAGTGTTTCACTACCTTTCATGCAGGCAGCCATGGACATGTATATCTTGGAAATAACTATGCTTGTTCAATTGAAGGTATTGGCACAGTGCATCTCACAGTGGATGGTACCAATGAGCTGGTTTTGCATGATGTGAGGTATGTACCAAGCATCAAGAAAAGCTTATTGTCTGTTGGGCAAATGGATATGCATGGATATAGTACCCTCTTTGAGAAGGGGTCATGGAAGCTTATCAAAGGCTCTAGGCTGATTGTTAAAGGTACAAAGAAAGGGACTCTTTACTGCTTGCATGGTAAAGCCTTGCTGGGCAAGTTTATTGCTTTGGCTGAAATCCATTCACATATGGAATTATGGCATAAAAGGCTTGGTCACATGAGTCAAAAAGGCCTTGATAAACTATGTAATTTGGAAAAGTTTGATGCTAAAGGCTCAAAACTTGATTTTTGTAATGAATGCCAATATGGTAAGCAAGTAAAGAATTCTTACTACTCTGGTGTCTCTCGTAAGTCTAATGTGCTTGATCTTGTTCATTCTGATGTTTGTAGCATGCCCACAAAATCTATTGGGGGTGCTCTTTACTTTGTTTCTTTTGTAGATGATTACTCTAGGAAGCTTTGGGTATATTTGTTAAAATCTAAAGATGAAGCCTTTGCTGCATTTAAGAAATTTCATGCATTTGTGACCACTCAAACAGGTAGAAAGCTGAAATGCTTACGTACAGATAATGGGGGTGAGTTTACAAGTGCTGAATTCAATAGATTTTGTGAAAATCTTGGTATTAAGAGGGAGCTAACAGTCCCATACAGCCCCTCTTCCAACGGTGTGGCTGAAAGGTATAATAGGACTTAATGTGAGAGGGCGAGATGCATGCTGTCCACAGCTAATCTCCCTCATGGATTTTGGGGAGAGGCTTTGAAAACTGCAGTTCATGTTTGCAATCGATCCCCTCATATGTCCTTAAAAGGTGGCATTCCAGAAGAGGTTTGGTCTGGCAAACCAGCTTCATATGACCACCTACGCATCTTTGGTTGCGATGCTTTTGTGCATATAAGGCCTGAGTTGAGAAGCAAGTTAGATGCAAAGTCCATGAAAGGAATCTTCATGGGTTATGGAGATGAAGGTGAAATGGGCTACAGGATTTGGCTACCTCAACTCAAGAAGGTAATACGCAGCCGAGATGTTGTATTTAATGAGGCAAGGCTTCTCAAAAACAATTGTGCCTCTAAAGATGACCATAAAAGAGTCAAATTTCAGCATGTACAGCCACCACTTAAATCTGATATGGACCCTCGGGATGCACCACATATGGCTGGAAATGACAATGAGCCCGTGGTTATTGAGCCAGATGATGCTGGACAGCAAAATGATGCTCCTGAAGGGCATATGCAGCCACCTATTCATGCTGAAAACAGGGCTGGAAATGATGTACAGCAGCCTGTTAACAATGAAGAAGTTAATGTACCTCCTGATGTAGATCCATTGCCTGGTAATGTTGATCATTGGGTAAGAAGATCTATACGTCCTAGGAGGCGAGTGAATAGATATGATCCCTCTATACATTATATTATGTTATCAGATTAGGGTGAGCCTCTTACTTATAAAGAGGCAAAGCTATGTGAGCACAAGAAGAAGTGGGAGTTAGCCATGCAGGAAGAGATAAAGGCCTTGCATGCAAATGATACTTGGGATTTGGTTGAGTTACCCAAAGGAAGGAAAGCCATTCCAAACAAGTGGGTGTACAAAATCAAAACTGTTGATGGCAAACCCAAGTATAAGGCAAGGCTGGTTGCTAAGGGATATGCCCAAAAAGAGGGCATTGATTTCCAAGAAGTGTTCTCTCCAGTGGTGAAAATGACCACTTTACGTGTGTTTGCTCTCACAGCTGCCTTGGATTTGGAATTATTCCAAATGGATGTTAAAACAGCCTTTTTGCATGGTGATTTAGATGAAGAGCTGTACATGAAACAGCCAGAAGGATATGCCATTCCTGGAAAAGAGCATCTGGTATGCAAACTGAAAAGGAGCTTGTATGGGTTGAAACAGGCCCCCAGACAATGGTATAAGAAGTTTGATGCATTTATGCTCAAACATGGGTTTAAAAGAAGCCATGCAGATCATTGTTTGTACACGAAAAAGGATGAAGATGGCAGCCCAATTATTCTTGTACTGTATGTAGATGATATGCTGCTGGCTGGGAAGAAAAAGAGCACTCTGAATGCCCTAAAACAGCAGCTGAACTCTGCATTCTCAATGAAAGACCTTGGGGAAGCTGAGCATATTCTTGGTATGCGTATAAAAAGGGATAGACAGCAGCATACTTTGCAGGTATCCCAAGAAAAGTACATTGAAAAAGTGCTGGACAGATTTAATGTGGCTGATGCTAAGCCTCTTGGAGTGCCATTGCAGCCACATGTTAAGCTTTCCAAGGATGACTGTCCCAAAAATGATGATGCAGCCAGTTACATGAAGAGTGTTCCATATGCATCAGCTTGTGGTTCACTTATGTATGCTATGGTTGCCACTCGGCCAGACATTGCTCATGCAGTGGGAGTTGTTAGCAGGTTCATGGCTAATCCTGGTAGAGCTCATTGGGAGGCAGTCAAATCTATCTTGAGATATTTGAAAGGGACCAAAAGTAAATGCTTATGTTATGGAAAGGGTCCATTGGAGTTAAAAGGATTTTGTGATTCAGACATGGCAGGTGATGTGGACACACGCAAGTCCACAAGTGGCTATGTATACATCCTTGCAGATGGAGCTATTTC
>CM035419.1:141364470-141404470 GCA_020310875.1 Ceratopteris richardii
GGAACTGAGATCGTACATGCTTCAATGCAGGGGCTATGCAATCGCTTCTGTATATTGATGTATAATTGTTTGTTTAACTGTATAATACACATTTTTAAAGCTCAAAAAAGAGAATCTGCTACACATGCTATGCATGCAGAGGGAAAGAATATTCCATGTGAAATATTCAGAGTTAGTAGTATGTCAAGCACAACTGGACCTCAGAAATCTGGAGTTCAATTCATGATCATCTGTAATTTAAGTTGATAGTCTTCAAAATATTTGCATTCATATCACAAATTTGATTCCCAAGTGGAATACACTTTAATTCGGCATGGGCAAAGAGCTTCTCAATGGGCATGGGCCATCACTTAGCTTAAAGAAGATATAGTTTCGAAATGGTGTTTATGCTGCAAAAAATCGTGTCACATGAAAATGATATGGAAGAGAAGTAGAATGACCTATTCCTTTAGTAGGTATTGATCGAGAAAGGTTATATAATCCATTGAGGAAAAGGAGTGGTAGAGACATCCAGTTTGAACAAGTCCCAATCATTGGTTTAAGCTTTTTAAAGATCTAGCTTCTGGTGATACTTGGGGCCTTTGGGAGACTTCAAAATCAATTGGCTAGTGCTTTAGGACTGGGTAGTTTGGTTCACATTTCATGTTGAGATAAGTTCCTTGTCCTTATTCCCATGATAAGGCTAGAGAGGCGTGCATTGCACAATGTCAAATGCAGATAGACGAGGCTCTAAAATTTCGGGAGTAACCTTTCAAAGGGCCATTGATGTTGGCTGTGGAGGTGTGAGCTTATGAACAAGGAGTCTTCTGCCTGTCAACTTCTCAAATAGTAATAAGATCTATATGGCTTTTCACTCTTTTGACAGCTGTCAAGTTACTTACAATTTTAATATTCTCCTTGCGAAGAGTCATTGATGTTGCCTGTGAAGGTGTAGGTTATGAACATATAGGAGTTACTCACTTATCAACTTTTCAAAGAACAGTAGGATCTGTGACACCTCTTGATAACTACCAAGGTTCAACTTATGATGAGGTGTTCAGTCATCTGCCTATGGACTTACCAAAGAATAGTAAGATCTAGGTGCTTTGACCTTCTTTTTAAAAAAACCACAATGTCTATCGAGATTGTCTTTCAAGGAAAGCATCTGTTCGAAAACATGAATTGCTCCAGTGAGGTGAGCTCATGGTGGGTTGATATGGCATGATCTTGTGACTTTTAGCGACTTGGAGAATGAACACCTAGCGATGCATGAAGGCCAATAGGTTGTTGAACCTTCTTTGTGAAGAATTTATACTAGGGCAGGCTATTGTTGATTGTGGAAACAGGGATAAACATCTGGCAAGGATAGATAGTTTGCAATTTAGATGAGAATTCACTAATCTTTCATAGGGGAAAATTCAACCTTGATCATTTCATAATACATGGGTTTATTAGGTACACGGATGGACCCCAACTGTTATGAGATCCACTTCGACTCACTATGTGTTGGGGATGCATTTGATGCTAGGTCAGAGCTTAGCAATGTATACCTTGCAACAAGGAACTTCGCATGCTTTTTACATGGGGGTTAAATGTTGTTGCAATGAAATTGATTCAAAACTTAATTATTTGACACGGTTTCTTACATGGGGTTTAAATGCTGTTGTGAATCAGATTAACAACAAGATTGGTCGAAAGTGGATAGAATCTATAGTAAGGAAACTTTGTGCATTTCAAGAAACAAATGAAAATTTGGATGAATAATTTGAAGTGACAAAGTGAGTGCCCTAATGTCTAAATTCAAAGGTTAATTGGAAACCAAATTGGATAACTTTGGTGCAATATAATACCTTTTTACTTTAATCTCATAGTTTGGAGCTCTTATTTTATTTAATTTCAAGTCAACTCATGGTCAAAGGTTGACCAACATAATTTAAAATGTTAAAAGATGTGTATAATTTTTTTATTGAAGATTATGAAAGAGCTCAAAGGGCGATATCTAGTAAATGGTAGTAACTTGAAGGAGGAAAGCCAAATCCTAACTTTTGGTCAAAGTGTGAAAAGCAACTTTTGGAGAATCAAAATCAAAGACGTGTTGAATTATGTTTGGATATGATTTTAAACGTCATATTTCATCAATACAATGTTAAAAAGTAAAAAAGGAAGCCGCTTTTTGATTTTGCGATGCAAATTTTGCAAGTGGGCTCTTTGCAGCTTTTGTGATCAGCTTTCAACTTGGATCAACTAGTATATAAAGACATGGTCTCTAGCCCATAAACCATCAATGTATACTAAGCTCTTGGTGATCTTCAAGCTCTTGGAGCTGATTGTAAGTTTTCTCTTTGCATAGCATAGTTATTTTGGAGCAATTAGCTCCTTTGCCATATCTTGTGTCACTCTTTTGTCTCTTTGTTCCCTTTCTCTCTCTCTCTTTATTTTGTCTCTATAGTAATGGTGGGCCTAAAAACGAAGAATTCATATTGGAGCAGGTTTGAGTGTATAAGAGACCTAGGTAACTTGAGCATTGACTTGATTAAGTTATAATGTAATAGAGATATGACATCAACCTCCATGGTAGCACTAAATTGCTTCAATGAAAGCAACTTCCACACATGGAAAACACATCTTCAGTAGTATCTCATGATTATTGATCTATGTGATGAAGTTGAAGCAGAAGTGAAGCGATTAGAATAAGGAGGAATTGGATTCTGCACTACGGTTGCACAATAATCTAACAGTAGCCAAGTTCAACAAGCTCAAAGTGCTTTGTCATCTTCATCAAGTGGTAAGTATTATCTCATGATAATTGATCTATGGGATGAATTCGAAGTAGAAGTGAAGCGACTAGAATGAGGGCTTTCGATTACGAGTTCAAAACAACTTCATTTTGTAGCATTGAAATTTTGATCTTATCTTGTTTTGGCCTTTGAACGCACTATTGCAATGCCTCTGTAGACAATTTCACCCTTTTGTGCCAAAAATATATATAGGTTCCGGTTCCCTAGTACAAGCACATCGAAGTTTGCTACATGTTTAGCAAAGCTTGATAGGATGGTTCTATTCAACTTTTTGAGATATAATAATTTTTCTACATCAGTGTATTTAGTCAATGGCCATGGTTGAAAGCAATGATGTATTCCATATGTTGGCTGTCGAGGACAAGTTGGATGGTACTAATTACCCATTATGGGCGTATATGATGCATCATGTATTGGTACGAAAAGGGATGTTGAATATTGTGTACGGTATTGAAAATTGCCCTACTTGTGAATACAATTATCCAGGTGATGCAGATAGTGTTGAAGGTGATGATCTTCTGATTCCTGTTCGTACTGTGATTTCTACTGCACCTACTATAGAGCAACTTTGTTGGGATAGCAGAGATGCTAAAACATGCATTGATAGCCTTGTCTATCAAACGTGGCATTATCCCTCACATTTTCTCTTGCAAGTCAAAAAAGGATGTTTCAGATACACTTACAACCTTATACCAAGCAAGAAATGAGGATCATGTTGCTTGCCTCCAAAAACAGTTGGAGATTGACCACATGAATGAAGGAGATTCCATTGACAATTTTTTGAAAAAGATCAACGATTTGAAGGAGCAGTTGATTTCTACTGATGTAGTCTTGCCAGATAGTTCACTTGTGTAGACTGTTCTTAATGGTCTTCCAAATCCATATCGAAGTTTTGCTTCTACTCTTCGATTGATGAGGAAAGGCAATCCAAATGCCTTAGCATTTGAGGAGTTAATCTCTGTTGTGTTGGAGGAAAATCAGTCCATGCAGAAGAGGTCCATTATGCATGTTGCAGATCAAGCTTTCTTAGCTAGTCACAAGGGCAAGGGTAAATGGAGCTCCTCTAGTAAGTAGAAATTTGCTTATGCTGCACAATCGAAGAAGGAAGACAAAGATGAGAAGAAAATAGAAAAGTGGCCCATTGGGGTTATATATATATATATATATATATATATATATATATATATACACACACACACACACACACACACACACACACACACACACACACAGAGAGAGAGAGAGAGAGAGAGAGAGAGAGAGAGAGAGAGAGAGAGAGAGAGAGAGAGAGAGAGAGAGAGAGAGAGAGAGAGAGAGAGAGAGAGAGAGAGAGAGAGAGAGAGAGAGAGAGAGAGAGAGAGAGAGAGAGAGAGAGAGAGAGAGAGAGAGAGAGAGAAAGAAAGAAAGTCATATTAACGTCTTCTGGAGGCCAAACTTGGCCTATGAGACAAAAACCATGTACAAGTGTAGTAACCCTGTGTAGAAGATAAAATGAAATAAAAAGTATATCGCTACACAAAGCTATATAGGGCTGGAAAAGGCTGGGGAGACGTGGCTCTGACTCTGGTGCCACATGGAATAAATAATAGTCGTTGGATTAATTTTTCAAGTTAAATGAGATATTCACAAGTGCCACTTTTGCTTTTCAATTTGAAATTTGCTTTTCACACATAACCTAAAAATTAGGATTTGACTTTTGATCCACAAATAGTTTTCAGATAACATAGTGCTATAGATCATTTGATAGCTCTTGAGGAGTATTATGAAAAATATAAAATAATAAATTTTTAACATATTTTTACCATTTCCAAGATCAATTTTGATTAACCTATAAGTGGGGTCCCTAATGGAAGGTTGCCCCAATGACATATTTTCTAACAAAGGACAGACCCTATCATTCTTATTATCATGATTTTAAATTTGGAGCACAAGTTCTAGAGAGAAGTCCTAAATGATATCCATCAATATAATTTCTTTTAAATGCCTATAAAACCCATATATTCTACCATAAAAACATTTTACAAACAATTCTCTATTACACCTTTCAAAGCCCTTTCTTACACTTTAATTGTGGAAGATTTTTATTTAAAACGAGATCATCTTTCTCTTGGAGCTTGAAAGATAAGAAATATAAAAGATTATCACCTCTCCATATGCTTTAATATCCAAATAAGTTCTTTTTTATCTTCTATTGATGCTAGAAAGTCAAATTTTCATTTTTCTTTTTATTGAATACATTTATTTAGCATACAAATCACCTAAATACGTGTCTCTTGTGATTAAAAATTCCTATCTGTTGCAATTTTAACAAGTAATGTTATTTTTCAAATCTTTTTTTCATGAGTGAGTGAAAATTTGTCGATAATAAGTTCTTTTGTACTTATTGTTGTATAGGTTGTATGTTCAAAGTAAATTTTGGCTTTATTTACCAAGAAATATCCCTTCTTGGTACCTTTTCTTTCTATGCAAAATGTATTTAGTTAAAATTTTGTGAGTTGAGACAAAATGTTGGTTAAAATGTTGTGAGTTGAGACAAAAGGCTTGAAGGAGATGAATAATCTCCAAAAGACAAGCTATACTTGAGTTTAGAATACCTCTATGTGATTTGGTTATTTAGTTAAAATGTTGTGAGTTTCTTTCTAATTTGGTTATTTAGTTAAAATGTTGTGAGTTGAGACAAAAGGCTTGAAGGAGATGAATAATCTCCAAAAGACAAGCTATACTTGAGTTTAGAATACCTCTATGTGAAGCATAGATCAACACTTTCACCAATTTTGGAAGTCTTTATCAGATTAGGAACACTTAACTCTTTTGTGAGACATAGTTTCACTCAGGAAAGTCTGCTTCACAAAACTCACTCATTGATTGATGAAATGATTAAAGTTTTCTATGAGATTTTGACACAACACTCTCTTAGTGTTTGCGCGATTATTCCAAGTGAAAGCTCTTCAAAAGAACTTACAAAATTTTAGACTTACTTCAATAAGTAAACCTATGTCTAAAACAGACTTTCTGTATAGGCGGCTTTCACATATACAACTTTAAACATTTGCTTCTCTCAATCTAAAACCTGTTTAATCAAATGATTTTAGACATAGATGGCTTACCTTCCAACTTAGATTTTGAATGCTTAGTTGTATAAAACTTTACATTCTACATTGAGATCTGATCAATTCTTTGAGCATCGATATTGCGCCTATTTTAGAAGTCTCTCATCACCTTTTACACATGTGAATGTTCCTACTCACAATTCTCTTGGCCTGATTACAATTAAACTCTCAACTCTTGACCATAGATGCATCAACTATGGACTTAGAGAAGTTCAAAAGGATTTCTCAATTGGTTAAGCACAAAAGGAGAAATTGGAGAAAGATCGAGGCAAAATTCTTAGAAAAAACTTCTATTCTCTTGAAAATACATCTAATGGATAATTCTCATACTCAACCTCTCTTACTCATCATCTAATCATCTCCTCTTCATCTATCTTTTTTCTCTCTCACATGACATGTCTATATACAAGTATATATAGGCCTACATGTCAAGATTCGTCACTATTACAAAGTATATATGAGCTATTTACAAGGTTAATGTACATGTTTTTACAAATCATTTGTCTCTAAACCTTCACTTCACTTTATGCTTCATCCTTTATCCTTTTCTTCATTCTTCATTCTTCAATCCTCTTTGTAATCATCAATTAGTGATTTGTCTTGCTCCAATGAGGCTACCAATTTTTTTTTTAGAATTTATGCATAATAATAGGTTGACCAATCTAAGTTTAGTAAGGAATTTTCTATGCCAAGGAAAGGCATAACTAGAAGCATTTCTTTTGTATTTCAAATTTAATCATTGATTGGTATTTGAATTGGTTATTGACCAATACATGATAGTATAATTGCTAACACAAACACAAGAATCCTCTTGCTAAATTATTGCTTTGACAAATACAACGGACAAGTTGTTGAAGAGCTTTGACCATAAAGGATACATATTTCCATAGGAGAAGAGCATTATAGTAAAAGTTCTAGTTATTTCTCTTCTTGGATAGTTATCATGACAATAAATTCATAATAGTCTCTTGATCATTGTGATAGAAAGTAATAGTGTCAAAGAGGTATTTTTTGAGAGGTTATAAGAAACTTAGAATCATCAAAATAATCACCTTATAGTAGTCACTTATAGCTACTAATCAGCGTGAGAAATTGATATGCTATTAATTTCCATGCCATGAAAAAAGCTCACGATAAGATGATGAATGGAAACAAAATTGGTTGGTGTATAAAACATTAGTACATCTGACATAGGGATATGAGTGTAGGATTGAAAATAAATCCAATTACATGCAACTTTTGAATTTTGATTACATCAAGAGTGATGAATTTTTACCATAATAAAGTAGAATTTGTGAATTGGTATTTTTCGCATACTAGAGAGGGATCAAGTTTCATGGAAGAATTGGTTCTGCAAGATACAAAAATGATCCCTAGCTATGCACGAGAGATTGTAGGTAAGTATAGTCCACCATATGAAGATTCATGCCAAAGTTAGGCTTATGGTGAATTAGATAAATTCATTAGAGCTAAAGCTTAGTTCTTTTAACAAAGAGCTAGCTTCAGAGTTACATAGAGCTCTAAGAAATGGTATGATTGCCACTAGAAAATAGTAAATAAATTAAAAGTTAATACTTTGGATGGAGACCATGGATACAATTGCTATTAGTAAATGTTGTATTTGGAGTAAGATAAATAAAAGATACAAAATCTTGATAGAACTATAAAGATTGTTCTACCAAATAAGACTAATTAAGAATAATGTTTAAAGTCAAGATGAATTAGAAAAGTAACATGTTTAAGGTAGCGTTTGTAGTGGGTGTGTGTAAAAGTGTGAGAGACACACAAGAAGCACACACAAGGAGCACAAACATAGCAAGACACATGGAGAAGATAGATGGCTGGAATAGCTCTCTCTAATGAAGATATTCAAAATAGAAGTAAGAGCTGAATAATATCCCTAAGTACAAAGTACCACCACATATGAGTGAATAATGTATGCGGTAACATGGGGGAAAAAAACTCTAGCCAGCACTAGAGTAAAAAGTGCCCATGTATAGGGAAAAGGTTCACATCAAAGCTACTCAAGGAACACATGAGTGTAACAAAGCCCCCTTGGAGCCAATGATGTAAACACATATAGGGAGTGACAGATCATCCCCCACAAGGTAATAAGCCTAAAGCTTTGCGAAAAGCTTCAAACTTTTCTCGTGGAAGAGCTTTGGTGAATATGTCTGCTATATTATCTTATGTAGGCACATATACCAAATCAATATCTCTTGCATGACGGTGCTCTCTCACATAGTGATAATGCAACCTCAATATGTTTGGTCCATGCATGAAACACTAGGTTTTGTGCAACAACCAATGCACTCTCACTATCAGCGAGAATATGCATAGCAGCATCAATCTCCATGCAAAGATCCATCAATAGGTGTCTTCGCCATATACACTCCACTGCAGCTGTGAAAACTGCCCTCTACTTAGATTCACAACACAATGTCACCATTGTAGGTTGCTTCTTACTCAACCAAGATATGCATGAATTTTCAAGGAAAAAGCAATTACCACTAGTGGACACGCGAGTATCATAACAACCAACCCACTCACTATCTGTAAAAGCATGCAAGCATGGTTAAATATCCCTCCCATAAAAGAGACCTAAACTCAAAGTTCTTTTGAGATATCTAAACACACATTTCACCGCTTGCCAATGCTTAGTGCCAGGGCTATGCATGAATCGATTCAATTGGGAAACTGCATACTATATATCCGGCCTTGTGTTGCATGCATATATAAGACATTCCACAGCTTGCTGATAAAGAGAAGTGTCAAATGCATCATTGGAATCTTGACTGAGAACCTAAATCCTATCTCAACTAGTGTAGAAATTGGCTTGCAATCCTCAAAGTCAAAACGCTGAAGTAGTTTTTCAACATACTTTGCTTGATGCATAACAATTCCCCCCTCAACGGATATAAACTGGATGCCAAGATAGTAGCTCAAAAGACCAAGATAAGTGACATCAAAAGTATGCTACAAATAAGCCATAACCTAGTTAAGAGTATGTCATCGACATAAAGAATAAGCATTGTAAGATTAGCCCCATCTTTGCGTACATAGAGTGTGCTTCCAATAAGACTACATGTGAAGCCAAGAGCAATCAAGTGCTTATGTATTTAGTCATACCATGCACTGGAGCTTGCTTGAGACCATACAAGGCTTTATGCAAGCGACAAACCATATGCTCTTTCCCTTTCATGGAAAATTCGAGAGGTTGCTTCACATAGACTTCTTCCTGCAAATCACCATTCAAGAAACCTATTTTTATGTCCAACTGATTTGTACTTTCCATCCTCAATGGGCAGCCAATGCAGCCACGGTACGAATGGTAGTCATGCATGAATTAGGTGCAAGTCAATGCCATATTGTTGTGCATATCCTTTGGCACCCAATCTAGCTTTGTAGCGATCAATTGTACCATCAGACTTTCTCTTAATCTTGTAAACCCACTTTGTACCAATGGCATTTTTTCCGTTTGGCAATTTATATAACTCCCAAGTACCATTTCTATGTATGGAATCCATTTCTGATTGCATAGCACTCATCCATTGTGGATTGTCGCATCTTCAAAAGTAAGTGGCTCTTCATTACATGATGTTGCAATAAGAGAATAATCCAGAAAATTAGTTGATTCATGGCGAGAGCTTGATCTTGTTCTACCAAGTAAAGCTGCACTCAATTTGCTATCCTGCAAAGTTTGTTTTAGCCATTTTGTCATAGTTTGTGCACTCTTGATAGACATGCGTCCATTATGTAATACATCGTCAACTTGCATATCATGTGTGGGAGGATTTCATGCTCATTTTCAGCCATATTTTGATGCAAATGTTCAGACACGTGGCTAGAAATTTCCAGCAGTTCCCATAATTTTTTGTTAAAACATTTTAGCCATGTTTGGCTTGAAATTCTCTAAATTTTTAGCTCTATTTGTTGGAATTTTCAACCCTTTGAGCCTCATTTGGCTGATCTACATGGCATAGTCAAGTGCACCATTTTGGAACAATGGCATGAGTGTATCGCACACATCTTGTGAGCTAACTGTTGGTTGTTTTTTGCATTCAAGTAGAGGAAAAATTGAATTTTTAGTAAATACCACATCTCGACTCCCAATAATTGTGTTTGTTAATAGACGGTATGAACGATATCCCTTACTTTTAGCACTATAACCAACAAATATATATTTCTTTGCCTTGTCATCAAGTTTGTGATGTTATTGTGATGGCACAAGAGCATATGCGAAAATCTAAACACACACATATGACTAATCATAGGCTTATGTCCATTCTAAGCCTCCTAAGGAGTGATGACTCTCAATTCTTTTGTACAGCAGAGATTCAAATCATAGTTTTCACACATGACCGCTTCCATCCACAACGTATGAAGATGGTACCTTTCCTTTAACCATAGATCGTGCCATTTCAAGGAGAGTTAATTTTTTATGCTCGGCAACACCATTTTGCTGAGGTGTATATGGCACTGTACATTGGTGTGAAATTCCTCTTTCACGAAGAAAAGCATTAAACTCATGTGACATTTATGCACGACCATGATCCGTGTGTAGAATCAAAGGCTTGTTTGAAGAAAAATTTTCAGCCATAGATATAAATGCTTTGAAGCAAGAAAATACCTCAATATTTTCTTTCACAGGATACACCCATGTATGGCTAGTAGTATCATCAATGAAGGTAACAAAATATCCATGTTTCCCAAAAGATGGAGTCTTGACAACACCACATACATCACCATGAACAAGCTCCAATTTTCTTGTAGTGTGTGTATGACTATCTTTTGGAAAAGAAGCACAATGCTTTTTTTTGAGAATGGAAGCTTCATATGCATGCTTTTCAATGGGCTCAAGTGTTGGCAAACCAATAACCATGTCCATCTTTTGCAAGTAAAGCAAACTATTGAAGTTCAAGTGACCAAAACGAGAATTCAAAAGCTCCATTTCAGCCATGGAATGTTGGAAGAGATGGATGGATACCACAAGAGGATGAGTTGGTACTGCTAATCCCTGATTTCTACCTGCCTTCTTTCACCTCAAAATTTGATAGTAGATCGTTTTAGATTGATAATGACACTAAATAAGTGCCTATGTACTTTGGAGATGATGCTTCAAACAATTAGATCAAAATGGATAACTTTGTAAATAGCTAGTGACCAAAAACTTTCTATTTTGGTCTTGACACCTACTATATATTTTGCTCAGTGATCACAGTACAGTAGAAATTACAAAATAAAATTCCTTTTGATGGTATCTAATAAGATTAGATAGCTAATGCTTCCAAGTGGAATCACTTAAAATGATCAACCATACACAGAGCAATCACTTTAGCAAATGGATGCTTACCATTGATATTTTAGGGACTATGCAGAGAATTACCAGAGACCACTTCAACACGGGTTTCTCTCAATTGGCTGAAGGAAATCCTTTGAAACTTTGATAGCTTAAAGTAGACTTTGATCTGGCTCCAACAAGCTATAGATCATGAAAAATGATTGAGAGGTCACTGAGATATGGTCATCACAAGTACACTATTCCTAGTAGACATAGCACAGATGAAGAGAGATATGATCAATGATGTAATGTATTATAGAACAATGTTGTACATGATCATTGGAATAGCGAATGATGCCCAATGATAGTGATAAGTTTAGGCTATGGTGTAAGCCACTCAACCTCTACAAATGAACAGAAAATGAGCTCCTAGGAGAGGCTTAAGCTGCAAGATTTTCAAGTCTCTTATATAGTGACTTTTCTTCATGTTTGAATTTTGAAATTCAAATAGAGCTCCACCTAGACGTGTTCCTTTAAGTTAGGGATGATTATCCCAAATGGAATTTTTAACTTTTGATTCTCCTAACTCCACGAAATTATTGGCTTTACAAGATTCTTTAATGAATTACTCATTTACAAATGGTAAATGATCACACAATTACAAGCAATGGTTCATGTGAATTATCACATGATTTTTCATATGATGCTTTAAGGTGAGCCAAATATGAATGTTTGGATACTTGCACCAACATCTCCCCCTCAAGCCAAACATCTTGGCTTGCTCTTCTTCATCAATCCTCTTGAATGTCCTGCAATCCAATCATAGCTTTAAACCTGCAAAGTTTAGTATCATCAAGTGCTTTGGTCAATAAATCTGCACATCGCATATTTGTGGATACATATGCAAGTTGAATCTCCTTGCTCAATAGATTCTCCCTAACATAGTGATAGTGAACTTCTATATGCTTGGTTCTTGCATGATAGATAGGATTGGTTGCAAGATGCAAAGAATTTGTGTTTTCACCAAAGATCATAGGTGAATTAGTGTGAAGTTCCAAATCTGAATATAGCAATCTAATCCATATGGCGTCTTATGTAGCATTGGCTAATCCCCTCTATTCAGCCTCTGTTGAAGATAGAGAAACAATTGGTTGCTTCTTGGAAGACCATGAAATGGGCTTATCACCTGTAAAAGAAAGATAACCAAAAGTACTCCTTCTATCATCCTTACAACCTGCCCAATCTGCATCTGAGTAAAGTTTGATGTCCAAATCAATGTGTATGGAAAGTATAAACCTTGATTTTGAGTACCCTTGAGATACTTCAAAATTCTTTTGGCAACTTCCAAGTGAGGTGCTCTAGGTTTGTGCATGAATTGACTTAAGACAATTACTCCATAAGCTATGTCAATCCTTGTCAATGTTGCATAGTTTAGACTTCCAACTATACTTTGATATCCTGCAATGTCTTCAAGCAAATCACCTTCATGAGCACTCAATTTATGATTTACCTCCATTGGGGTGCTAGCTACCTTTGCATTCTCTAAGTGAAATTTCTTCAACATGTCCTGCACATACTTCTTTTGAGTAACATAAATTCCAGAATTTGTGTAGACCAATTCAAGTCCAAGAAAATACTTTAGAAGCCCTAGGTCATTGATTTTGAACTCCTACATCATTTGGTTCTTGATCTGTTTGATGCCATTGGCATCACTATGTGTAAGTATGATGTCATCAACATACACACATAAATATATCATTTTTGAGTTGCTCCTCTTCACAAACAGAGAAGAATCTGCCTTGCTCATTATGAATCCTTGATCTTGAAGATAGGTAGTTAACCTATGATTCCATGCCCTAGGTGCCTGATTAAAATGATAAAGAGCTTTGTTCAATTTGCACACATAATTAACCTTACTTGGGTCTTCATAGCCAGGAGCTTGAGCCATGTAAACCTCCTCTGAAATCCAGCCATTTAGAAAAGTATTTTTTACATCCAGTTGATAACATATTCCAATTCCTAGATGCAACCACACTTACCAATACTCTTATGGTTGGCATTTTAGCCATATGTGAGAAAGTCTCTTTATAATCAACTCCTTGGGTTTGTGCAAAATCCTTAGCCACGAGTCTAGCTTTATACCTATTTATGGATCCATTTGAGTTTCTCTTGATTTTGTAAATCCATCTAGAACCAATTACCTTCATTGTTGCCTTCTTGGGTACTATCTCCCAAGTATCATTCTCTTGGAGTGCTTCTATTTCTTCATCCATAGCTTCCTTCCGTTCTGCCTTTGTCTTTGCCTCTTCATATGATGAAGGCTCTTCAAGTGATAAATCCTTAGCAAGATAAATGAAATGCTTAATAACTAATGAAGTATCATACCCATATCTGATTGGCTTCTTGCTCTCCCTTTGTGAACTCCTTAGAGCTTGGTTGGATGATTCAGGTAAGTCTTCCAACCTGTTCATCTTGGCCTTGCCCTTTGATTTCCATGCCTTGAATTCTTCTAGGTTGATGATGTCCTCATCATCTGATTTGATGTCTTCAATTTGGTTTGCCTCCTCCTTGGTGAGGCTTGGAAACTCCTCTTCCAAGTCATATGGCAACTTGAACTTCCTGCATTCACTTTCAAACCAAGAATCATTCTCATCAAACACAACATCTCTACTGGCCATAAATCCTTTGTTGGATGGGTTATAGAACATGTATCCTTTGTGATTTAAATCATGCCCTATGAAGATGAACTTCTCTGCTTTAGGGTCTAGCTTACCTCTGATCTGAGATGGAACATGCACATAAGCAACACATCCAAAGATTCTACAATGATCAAGTGATGGCCTTCTACCATGCCATGCTTCATATGGAGTCATCCCATCAAGGGATTTGGATGGCAACTTGTTAATAAGATAAGTGGCAGTAGATACACTTTTTGCCCACAAATAATTAGGTAGCCTTTTTTCATTAAGCATTGATCTACCTATTTCCACAATCAACCTGTTTCTCCTCTCTACTACCCCATTTTTCTCAGGGGTATACCTTGTAGTAATCTCCCTTTTGATACCTCTATCTTGCAAGAATGCATCAAATTCATTGGAGAAGTACTCACCTCCTCCATCTGACCTTAATCCCTTTAGACTTCTTCCTGTTTGATTTTCCACAAGTGCAAGATACTTCTTAAAGCAATTGAACACTTCATCTTTATGCTTCATAAAGTACAAGATAGTCCACCTACTGAAATCATCAATGAAAGACACATAATACCTTGATCTAGAAATTGAAGGTTCCTTGCTTGGTCCCCACACATCTATGTGGACAAGTTCCAAGTAATCCTCATGCATATAGCCTTTCTTTGAGAAGGCTAACCTATGTGATTTACCAAACTCACATGCACCACATTTATAGATCATGTGTTGCTTGGATACATTAGGTATCCCAAGCACACATTGATCTCTACATATTTGCTTCAAGGTTCTCTCACCAATATGCCCTAATCTTTTATGCCAAATCTCAAGCTCTGATAATGTTTGATCCTTGTAATTGAAAAGTGCAATATTTCTAGTGTCGTCAAGTTCAAATGTAAATAGTCTACCTATTTTTTCTCCCTTGGAAATTCTCTTGAATCCATGTTGGGGATCCTCCACAAAAGCTCCATATTTGTTGAACCTAACTTGCAAACCCTTTTCCACTATATGTCCAACACTTATCAGATTCTTGGTGATTGTAGGTACATAAAGAACCCTGCTCAACAGATTTTGATTCCCATCAGAATTTTTGACATTTCCTACCTTGACCACTGAATGCTTGGTGTCATCACCTGTTTGTACTTGGTGATTTCCCTTGGGTTCCTCAAGATCAGAAAGAAGAGCTACATTGCCTACTACATGGTTTGAACATCCTGAGTCAATAGAAGAGGTGCTCATCATTCATACCTTGTTTTGAAGTCATGTTCATAATGAGAAGAGAATCCTCTTGATCCTCTGTATAATTGTTAAAGTCCTTTCTTGATTTGTATCCTCCTTGATTATTGTTTTTGTAGTTGCTGTTGTTGTAGCCATGGTTGTAGCCTTGATTATGGTTGAATCTTCCTCTTGATTGTGAGTAGCCACCTCTTTGATATCCTCTTCCTTTCTAATTCTTGAAGTTCCTATAGCACTCATATGTAGTGTGATTAAACAATCCACATATGTTGCATGGGGAAGAGTTGAAAGGTCTCCCCCTACCTTGCTTACCTCCTCTGCCCCTTCCTCTTGAGTTCCTACCTCTCCCTGTATAGTTAGCTGTTGGGGATATAAGGGTCATGTGACCTTACCCCCATATTCATATATATAGATCATATATAGAGCATTGCCTCAAGAGACATCATTATGTGGGTTTCGAGGCTCCCACACATATCCACACATCGTTCCTCTCTTCTCTCTCATTCCATCTCCTCCTCCTCCTCTTGTTCTACACACCAAAGCCCTTCATTGGTATCAGAGCATGTTGAAGGCTGGTGTGCAAGAAGCTTCAATGGAAGCTTAGGTCAGAAGGGGTAGAAGTGCAGGTCGCATCTCTTTACAGCTGTTCAGTATTTCGGTCATAACTCGAGCTAGGAAGCTCGGATTGATGCGTTTGTTCTGTGCGTAGCTAACATAGAGAGCTACAACTTCACAAAAGGGCGCAAAACTTGGTTTTGTACTTCTAAAGTGCCGAAAATTCAAAAAATGCAGACCATTGTAGAAGGCAAATCTACATTCATTATGACAGCAGACCAGTTTTTGGGTCATGACTTGAGTTCTACAGCTCGAAATATGATGGTTCAACTTGGTCTATGTAGCTTGGAAAGATAGCTACAACTTTGTAGAAGAACTCAGATTCAGATTCTCAGTGTAAGGCCGCCGAAACTGCAAAATACAGAGTAGAAGTGTTGCAGGTGAAAGTGAAATTGACATCAGGTGCTTGTTTTGTGCATATCTTGAGCTACACACCTCCGATTGAAGTTTTCTTTATCTCGTTACGTAGCTAAGAATCATATCTTGAAGTTTGCTGAAGGCCAAAAGTTCAGATTCAGAGGTTATCACCTCTGAAACAGCAAAACACAGAGTAGCACATTTTTGCCATAAGAACCTTAATTGCTCTTGAAGGTTGAATTTGCTTTGGAACTTCTTCGAGAGAGAATTTTTTGTGTGCAAGCTCCTATTCTTAGAGCTTGAAGGCATTGTACATGTATGATCACTGTGGTAGCTCCTCCATATGAGAGTAGAGCATGATCTTGTCACGTGTTTGACATGTAAGATGACATTGTGGTATAGTCTTTTTAGCTATATGTCATCATGAGTTCGATCATGGATGTATAGTGGCATTGTGGTCTATATCTTGCTTATGCCGCTTGGTTATGGATTTAGTTACTAGTTGCACATAATTCTGTGAGAGTTGATTGTGAATCTTGGTTGGTACTTGTATCTTTGTTTTCTTTGCAGGTACATGATCCAGATTGGAGAGCCTCAGTAATACATTCGTTTGTCACTATTATTAGCAAATTTTCATTGATTTGATGTTGTGGATGGTGATTCCCACATGGTTATTTTGGTTCGAGAGTCCATTTTATAGAGGAGATGCTGCCGAAATTTCATTGGATTTTATGCTAGAAGAGAGTTCTAATGGATCTTGAAGCTTGTGTGATAGCTTTGGATCATTGTTTATCTCCATTCATTTGGACAAGGTCACTGGTTATTTGTGATACATCATCATTCTTGAGTGGGAGATACATCATCTTGCAGGATTCATTCTTGAGTGGGAGATACATCATCATTGTATTGGCATGTGTTGCTATTAGTTTTTTGGCATATGTAGTTGCCATTATCTTTGGTTGGATCAGTGATAGGTGGTGACATGTTACTTATTGTTCTTTGGTTATTGGTTATCTTGCTTGATTGCTCAGTTTACAAGGGATACTCTGTCGAACTTTTCCCAGGATTCTTTCACATCTACTTGATCAGTTTGGAGACTTGGTGAGCAGGCTTATGCTCATGGTTTTATGTGCATGCTAGATGCATGGTTATGTGACAGGTGGTTCACATGGTTCCTTCTCCATCGAGACATTTGTGATGTGAGTTATGCATATGGATATGCAGGCGTGATCCTATTGAGGATAGAGTATTGTTCTAGTCTCTTGTCACATTGCTAGTATTGGATTGCCAGCATGGTGTCTTCTCGATTTGATGGCACTGACTTTCTGAGATGGAAAGCTCAAATGTTGCATACATTGGTTCGTGTAGGGTTACACATGTATGTGCATAGAGATGCACAGAGGCCTCGTGACATGCTCGACCACGTATGGATGGATATGGATGCATTGGCCAGCTCCACTATTCGATTACAGCTTGTGGATTCTATATATGAGTCTGTTATGTATGAGGAGACGAGTACTGCATTATGGCAGAGACTACATGATATGTATGCGAGTCCATTGACATAGATCACATCGACGACTTCGATGTTGGCATTGTGGTCATGAGGGCCATATTCGACGATGTTGCTTCAGGCGGATGCGATGACGACGTTGCTTCAGGTGGATGCGATGACGACTCCAGAGATATGCATGTGATGCAGGTCAAGTAGTGATTTTAGGAGAGCCTATGGTAGTTGATTATGCCAGTGATGGTGATATCACTTTCTCGTATGGTTCATCTCAGGATTCCTCTTGCTCATTTGATGGCACACATATGGTTTGGTTGCTTGATGCATTAGCCATTTTTCATGTTATTCCACATCGTGAGTGGTTTTGTTGATAATCAGGTGAGAGTTGTGGATGTGTGCACTTGTCCGATGGTACGACATATGACATTGAGGGTGCAGGAGATGTATGCCTTATGCTACCTAGTGGAGCATCACTTAGGCTCATACATGTACGCTATGTGCCTTCATTCCCTATGAGCTTGATTTCAATTAGCCAGTTACAGCTGATGTTATGCATTCCTTGGTGAGCATCATTTTCAGTTGCAGTTGGGACAACTTATGCTTGTCAGAGGTGCTAGGATTGGGCACAGGTATCCACTGCAGGTACTTCATGTGAGATATAGTCTCGTCTCAATGGGAGTTCAACCTTATGTGCGGTGTGAGACTCGTCATGTCTCATTCTGTCTACCTATAGATAGGTCTATTGACATTCATGATGGACATCTATGACAAGATTCAGATGCTCAGATGGATGCACATGTAGAGCATGTTTTGGATGCTTATGATGCTTATGTAGAGCATGATTGTTTTGATCATATGGATTCTCTTGTGGAGCACACTTTGGATGATCAACTGGATACTTTAGAGCATGATGTGGATGCTCGTGTAGAGCATTGTGATGATACTCAGTTAGAGTTAGATCATCAGTTTGACCTTGGTTTTGATGTTGTGCAGTTAGCTCATGTGGAGTATGATCATACACTTGGTGTGGTAGAGCAGGATTGCTCTCATGGTACACAGTGTGTGATAGAGCACTTTGGCTCTCAGGATGCACAGCTAGATACATCCTTGGTTGCAAGCATGGCTGATTTAGATGTTGAGGATTCAACATTTATGCATTCATTCTTGGATTCGCTCATGCCAGATGTTGACACAGATATATCAGGACATGTTGGTCTTGATGATGGTGCTTTGGATGCCTTGGATACAAGCATGGCTGACATACTTAGGTTAGCCAGGATAGCACATGTTTCGTCAGCATTCGGGAGTCTGATGTACGAGTTATTATGCTCAAGACCAGATGTTGCAGTTGCTATTGGAGCATTTGCACTTGGAGTTGTCAGTCATTTGATGATTGACATAGGCATAGAGTGAGTGGGAGCTTTGCAGGAACTTCATCAGTTCTTGCATCAATCATATGTGAGCTCGACTCTTATTGATATGAGTCTAGAGTGGTTTGAGGTGCATGGATACACCTTGTTCGAGGCAGTTGGTGTAGGCTGATCTGTATGGGTTGAGATCTGGACTCTTCGTGTACATTATTGTATAGTCCTACATCATTATTTGTATGTGTTACCACTTATGGTCACATTGACCCTTAAGTGGGAGATTGTTGGGGATGTAAGGGTCATGTGACCTTACCCCCATATTCATATATATAGATCATATATAGAGCATTGCCTCAAGAGACATCATTATGTGGGTTTCGAGGCTCCCACGCATATCCGCGTGTCGTTCCTCTCTTCTCTCTCATTCCATCTCCTCCTCCTCCTCTTGTTCTGCACACCAAAGCCCTTCATTAGCTTGAGAAGTAGTACCTTCATCTTCAACCTTTTTGCTTTTCCCTTTTTCTTTGGACTTTCCTTTATTTGTGTATAGGGTAGGAGAGTTGTTACCTCTTGATGGTTCTCCATTTTGGTTGAGCTTGGCTTCATGGGTTTAGAGTTCTCCCATGAGTGTGGTAAGATCTGGAATCTGCATATCCATGTAAAGGTGCATAGCAGTTGTGAAAGCTTCCCACTTATCATCTGCCTTGATGCCATTGATTACCTGTCTCACTATTTGCTCCTCTTCAAACTCCTCTCCTATGCTTGCCAATTGGTCGACCACATCTTTAACCTTGGTCACATACTCTGAAACACTTTGCTTGGGTTGCTTCCTTTGAGTGGTAAACTCAATCCACAATTGATTCTTCCTAGCTCTTGTATTGGAAGAAAAATATGAAGACAATGTATCCCAAGTCTCTTGGGAAGTTTTACAATTCCTAATGTGTGGAAGAAGGAAGTCAGAGATAGAGTTAAGTAGATATGACCTTGCTAAAGCATCTTTGGCACACCATGGTTTAAATGGGCATCTCCTCATCTCCTAATATGTATCCATAGAGACTCCTTCCTTGTGGATATGTCCATCCTCAAGGATCATGCTTGATAGTTGTTCTTGTCCAATTTATCAATAAAAGAAGGGAAACCATCTCCCATTTTACCTCAACTTGCTCTGATACCACTGTTGGAAGAGATGGATGGATACCACAAGAGGATGAGTTGGTACTGCTAATGTCTGCTTTGTAGCTGCACTTTTTCACCTCAAAATTTGATAGTAGGCCCCTTTAGCTTGATAATGACACTAAATAAGTGCCTATGTACTTTAGAGATGATGCGTCAAACAATCAAATCAAAGAAAATAACTTTGTAAATAGCTAGTGACCAAAAACTTGCTATTTTGGTCTTGATACCTGCTGGATATTTTGCTCAGTGCTCATAGTAAAGTAGCGATTAGGAGAATTCCTTTTGATGGTATCTAATTATTTTAGATAGCTAATGATTCCAAGTGGAATCACTTAAAATGATCAACCATACACATAGAAATCACTTTAGCAAATGGATGCTTACCCCTGATATTTTAGGGACTATGCAGAGAATGACCAAAGACCAATTCGATGCAGATTTCTCTCAATTGGCAAAAGCAAATCCTTTGAGAATTTAATAGCTTGAAGTAGACTTTGAGTTAGTTCCAACAAGATATAGATCATGAAAAACGATGGAGAGATCACTGAGATATGGTGAGCACTCTTCTCCACCTGCACAGGAGCATCTTAGATGGGATGGAAAAGATGCTCAAACTCATGCAATCAAGCTTTCTGTGAAGCGTCATATTGTTAGAAAGAGAAGAAAATTGAATGATATGTGTGTGACTCTCCTCCCATCCATATATACCCTCTTGTACTCTAAAAATATCAATGATGTACTCTAAAAATAGTAATGATCTAGAATAGTCTAGTGTGAACATGTGGCCATCATGCAACACTTATTCCCATTACTACCCAAGTACTTCCCATTACTACCAATGTACCTTAGGGTATCCCCCAAGCTTGGGACCTTGACTAGCTGGCCCTTATCCCTCACACACATGGATTGATCCCAATGGATCATATGGACTTATCCCTATGGATCAATGATCCCTATGGATCAAATGGACTGATCCTTGTGGATCAATGTCTAACACTCTCTCTCCCTTCTAAAGATCATTGTCCTCAATGATCAATGAGGGAAATTACTTGTGAACCAGAGCTTCTGATTCCCCAAGTAGAGTCAATAGGTAGTAATCCTCTCCAGGCTACTAGATACTCCTGGATGACACGATCTTATATCCTGTCTGGAGAATGATCCATGCTATTACTTTACTGCAAAGAAACAATACCTTCTATTAGATTATCCTCCCTGGAAATATACTTTTGAAGTTTACTAACATGAAACACTAGATGCACTCTATAATGTGGAGGAAGCTTTAATCAATATGCAACTTCACTTAGCTTTCTAACTATCTTCCAAGGTCGAAAAAACTTTGGTGATAGCTTACTATGCTTCCCTATGGAGAGTGAAGTAGATCTAGCTGGTACCTAAAAAAAGGCTTTATCCCCCTTCTCAAAGGATCTAGGAGATCTCTTCCTATCAGCATACTCTTTAGCCCTATTAGCTGCTTGTTGCATCTTGGTTTTAACTATTTCTGAATTTGCTTGGAGGGTCGCCAAGAACTCCGAAACACGAGGACATTTCTTTGGCATGCCTATGGTACTGGGAGCATTGAGATTCATGCCATAGTTCATCTCAAAAAGAGACATACATGCCACCTTGTGAGGCCTATTTTTATAAGCAAACTCAACTAGTGGCAAATAACTATCCTAATCTATCTCTCTCAGACACATATGCCCTCAACATGTCCTCTAAAATCTGGCTGACCCTCTTGGTCCTGTGACTCTGACATCCCTATCTGAAACTATCGATGTCGGTAACCCATGCAATCTGAAGACATGATGGATAAACAACTCCACCACCTATGGAGCTTTTATCATCTCTTGTGTGGGTATGAATTTATCCCTGTGGATCAATGTCTGACACTCTCATCCTTGTGGGCCAAAGTCATGATCCCTGTGGATCATTAATTTGTCTACAACAACTAGGATAGTATCCCATTTCCTTTGGGTCCACGATAACCCGACTATGAAGTCCATGGATACACTATCCTAGTTATGACTTGGAACCTGTAAAGGGTACAAAAGACCTGATGTCTTTACCCTTTCTACTTTGTTGACTTAACACATAAATCCTGTTAAACATAAGTGTGGACATCCCTGGCTATCCAACCCACCAAAATGTTCTTCTAACAAGCTGTATTGTCTTGTCAACACATGGATGTCCTGTGCAAGGCACATCATGATTATCATGCATGAATTTTCTTTTCAAATCCTGGGAATCTGGTACACAAACCTTTCCTTTCCGTCTGACTATTCCATTCTCCTATAAGAAATTGGAATACAGAATGGACTTGTTTTCTCTGCTAGGGGAAGAAACAGCTAGAACTATCCCGTCTCCTAAAATAGAGTCATCACTGATGGCTCAAAAAAATGTGGATCTTCCACCTATGCTTCCTTTATCTCTTGAAGCATTTAGTTTTCTAAAACTATAAAGCTCATTGGCTACATTATCTGTGATAACGCATCATCAACTACATTCTCTTTGCTCTTCTATATAGGATTTCCATGTGAAACTCTTGTAAGAGCTCAACCCAACGACCCTCACTGCCTCAAAGATCTGGCTGACTACTAAAATTCTTAAGTGTATGGTGATATGTGTATAGCTTAAAGTCTACACCACAAAGATAGTGTCTCTAGAATTTAAGTGAATACACCACTGCATACAACTTTTGTTCATGCATGGGAGAGTTGCATTGTGGGCTGGTCAATTTCTTGCTTCCTAAAAAAACTATGGGCTCTGCTATCTTGGATAAAAAATGTCTCTATGGCTATGCCACTAGCATCTATCTCTAACTCAAAGGCTTTCTATGGATCTACCACTTTCAGTATAGAAGCCTCTGAAATAGCTTGTTTCAGAGTATCAAAACTATCAGTGGCTGACACTAAAGCAATCTTACTGCTCTTGCTTCCATGCAAATGGAACTTTGCCTTGAACCAAGTTTGTCGTAGATGCTGCTATCAATGAATATGAAGCGATGAATTTTTAATAGAAACCCACAAGTACTATAAATGACCATAACTGCCCCTCATCCTGAGGAGTAGGCCAAAAAAATATAACTAAAACCTTCTTGGGATCCATCTGAACCCCATCAGTTGATATCACATGCCCTCTATATTCTATCCTCGGAAGAAACAATTGAGCCTTTTCTAGATTAACTGAGTCTTATCATGGTCTCTTACTCTAATTTGATGGTATCCACTTTTAAAAGTATTAAATACAATGGCTCCACTTAGAGCATCTAAAAGATCATCAATCATGAGCATAGGTTATCTATGTCTCATAGTAATCTTATTGAGTGCTCAATAGTCGATGCACATCCTATAAGATCCATCTTTCTTCTTCACTGGAAGAAACGATGTTGCAAAAGGGTGAATAGCTGGGTCTAATCAGCCCTTTTCTATAGTTCTTTCAAGGATAACTCTTGGAATTCTGCTCTCACTTTTGATGAAGGTACTGAAGCATTCCAACTAGAGTCTCCATGACTACATGAATCCATCAAACTAAGTGTTAGAAAGAGAAGAAACTGGAATGATGTGTGTGTGACTCTCCTCCCATCCATATATACCCTCTTGTACTCTCAAAATAGCAATGATGTACTCTAAAAATAGTGATGATATGGACTAGTCTAGTGTGAACATGTGGCCATCATGCAACACTTATTCCCATTACTACCCAAGTACTTCTCATTATTACCAACGTACCTTAGGGTATCCCCTGAGCTTGGGATCTTGGCTAGCTGGCCCTTGCCCCTCACACACATGGACTAATCCCTGTGGATCATATGGACTAATCCCTATGAATGAATGATCCCTATGGATCAAATGGACCGATCCTTGTGGATCAATGTGTAACACATATAGTTCCACACATTGTCATGTTCTACATCAAGACAAGCATGGGACACACTGGCTTTTTTGTATGTTGTGCCTAATGAAGCACATGTTGCATACTTGAGGAAGCAACTTGAGGATGTATGTATGGCTAAAAATGAGTCAGTGGATGTGTATGTGACACGCATCAAGGACTTGAAAGAGCAATTGGCAAACATAGACGAGATTATTCTGGATGCATCACTCATCTCTACATTGTTGAAAGGATTGCCAGAATCTTTTCAAAGCTTTGCCACTACACTCTGATTGGTTGCAAAAGGTAATCCCAATATGTATGCACTTGATGTGATTGTGTCTCTTCTTTTGCAAGAAGAGCCATCTAGAGTGAATATGAGCGGTTTGATTGAGGGAACGCAAGCCCTTGCTACCTCGCAAAAGGGAAAAAGCAAGTATGGTTCAACTTTGGGTTCATCAAAACCAAAGCCTCAACCTTCCTCTTCAACTCATTCCTCTAATGATGCTGATTTGCAAAAGAAGAAAAGATGCAAAAATTGTCGAAAGACTGGTCATAATATTGATGAGTTTAGAAAGCTTGTTAAATGCAATGAAAAGAAGAAGGAATCCGACATGTCTATTGCTGAAAATTTAGCAAACGCAAAGAATGATGAAGCAAGCATGGCTCAAGATTTTTGGGCATGTGTTGCTACATGTCATTATGATGCATTTAATATATAAGGTGCTCTCAATTGGACTATTATCAAACCCATGTACAAGAAATTAGGCATGTATCTATGCATAACAAGCATGTCGTGCTTGCTTCAATCCATACAATGTATTTTTCAATCTTGATATTTAGTTTTTATGGGCTTTTTGCACAAAACCATGAGCCTAAAATACATACACATCTTTATGTAAATATCCATTCATAAATGCAATTTTAATATGCAACGGATGTTCATTCCAACCATAATGAGTTGCAAGTGCACAAACGCTACAAACAGTGGTCTGATGGGAGCAAAGGTCTCATCAACAATCAATGCCCTTCTCTTGATTATAACCTTTGACAACAAGCCTATCTTTATACCTATCATCTTTTCCATCATGCTTACATTTTACCTTGTATACCCATTGAGTGCCAATTACTTTTTGCTTGGAGGAAAATCACATAAAGACCATTTATCATTCTTCATAATAACATCATATTTTTATTGTATGGTAGCCACCCAAATTTCTAAATTTTGTGCTTCATCAAAAGAAACATGCCCATTGCCATCATAAAGACCAGAGATAGCCATTGAGAGCCTGAACAAGTACGACATGGCAAAGGTGCATCTAACTTATTATCTCGCAAAGTGTGTATCAACCATTTTGGCATAGTTTTTGCCTATTGAATGCCAATCTCATCAATAAGTGCATGAGGTAAATTTGCATCAAAAATAAAATGGTCTGCATCTTTGTTTGAGACCTAAAAATCTAAGAAATTGCATCATTATGAGTAGCATTTGTCCATGTACCAATAAAAATTGGCATGAAGCATTTACAATTTTCAACCTTTGATGGATGTAAGGATGGTCAATTTATTTTATCATGGTTATCTGAGTTTGACAACTTTATTCAGATGAAGCCTACTCAAAGATTGAAAAACTGAAGATTGCCACCAATGTCTAGTGGGTACGGCACAATAGGATAGTACAAATTGATCAAGAAAATGGAAGATGTTCCAAAAGAAAGTCACATAATCTTCATCCTTAATTTAAGTTACATGCTCGTTGTTCATGGATACATTTGCATGGGGAGATTGATACTATCAAAATGTATATTGAGCAATTTTGACAATGATCACTTCTTATTTGAATGCTTGAGGGAATTCATGAAGACACTCTTTAGAGGAACTATGAAGATGGTTTGGAGATTGGGATCCAAGCCAAGCTCAACATGCTACAACCAACAAGTCTTTATGAAGCTAATTCTTTTTCTCATGATGGAGAGAAAGATTTTTAATGAACTTCCAAGTCAATTCGTCTTCAACAATCATGTCAATGAAAACTAATGATTAAGCCAAACTTTCATTCAAAGTACAATTTCACTGCTTCTTTCACTCCTACTTTACCATGGGGCCCTACTTCCAATTTCTCACCAACTCTTTAGCCTTTTCATTTCATAATAACAATCCTTCTAACCCACAAACTTTGATGATGGACACTCAATAAAAGAGGCCACACATAAGCTATTGGAATTAAGGCATACCTCAACACACCAAAACAAAGTGCACTCTATCTTGGATAACAAAGTTTCAATTCATTCGTTAGTTTGCATGTAAGGAACAATTCAATTGATGATAGGACTACTAATATTTTACATGAAGATGAGAGCTCACATCATTTTAATTCATGTACATTAGTGTATGAATTAGATTTAAAGTCTTTCCCTTCCATGTATAAAATTAAACTTACTTTTTAGGGAAATAGGTATAATGTAACAATTGAAGTGTACATTGTTAAGATTTGTATAGGTCCTTATGTACAAACTTTTTTTTTTAATTTCTCCTTTATAGTTTTACCATAATATACTTGGTATGCCTTTTTGTCATTATTATAATCCATACATTGATTACATATGCATACCTTCATATTTGAATTTAGAATCTAATGTATTGCTTTGTCTTCAATGCATGATTTTCAAGCATTCCATTTAATTAGTCATAATCAAGTCAAATGTGCATTTCACAAAGTTTATAAGTCATGCATCGTTTTTGTAAATAACATAGCTAATTATACCAATACACTTTTAGATGCACATAGATCATTTATGGTTCTTATAAGGAGTGTTTTCTATGTGATTACCCTTCAAACTACCATCTTCTCAAGGACTTGTCAACCATAATATAGACCTCATTCATGGTAGTTCTCCTCATCATAAAGCATCTTATAGGCATGGACCTTTACACCAAAAGGAAACTGAGAAACAAGTTAAGGATCTACTTCAGTAAGGATTCATCGGGCCTAGTTCCTATCCATTTGGAGCACCCATTCTCTTAGTAGACTTATAGGATGTGTATAGACTATAGAGATCTAAAAAACTTACCATTAAAAATTGGTGCCCAATCCTTCAATAGATGATTTGCTAGATAAACCTTGAGGATCTCATCCATTGTTGGAGTTAGACGTCTGCGGAAGCACGCGAACAACACAAGGAAGAAGAAGAAGCTTGGAGCACAACACACAATGTTGAATGTATTACTAGATAATGTACAAAGATAAGTAGCCCATTAGGGCAATAGGCATATATACAAGCCGGGGGAAAAAACCTCCTAAAGAGGGAAAAAAGTGCCCTGGCAATCCTAGTGTGTTCACACACATCACTACCTAAATATATCAACGAATCCCCCCTGGGAGTGATGCGGTGAAGAAGGAGCTAGCACTCATGTATGAGGAAGTGCCAAGCTATGTGGAAATCACTCCACAAAAGGAAGTAAGCCCAAAGCTTTGCAGAAAGCTTCAAACTTCTCCCTAGGCAAAGCCTTCGTGAAAAGGTCTGCAATGTTCTCCTGCATGGGCACATATGCCAAGCTGATCTCCCCAGTAGAGAACCTCTCCCTGACATAATGATAATGCACCTAAATGTGCTTAGTGCAAGCATGGAACACACGATTCCTCGCAACTGTCAATGCGCTCTAACTGTGAGTGAAGATGGTGGTGGCAGAAGACTAACCAACACCCAAATCAACCATAAGGCGTCTGAGCCACACACACTCAACAGTCATTGTAAAAGCTGCCCTATACTCAGCCTCACAATTGGAAGTGGCCATAGTAGACTGCTTCTTGCTCATCCAAGACATACATGAGCTACCAAGCATGAAGCAAAAGCAACTAGTGGACACACGAGTGTCATAGCAACCAACCCAATCAGAGTTAGAAAAAGCATGCAAATCTAGCGGTAGTGATCCCGCCTTGGGATTAAACAACTCAAGTAGCTGAGTACCACTCAAGTAGCGAAAGATGCGCTTAACTGCCTACCAATGCTTGACTCCTAGGCAATGGATAAACCTGCTCATCTATGAGACAACAAACTGAATATCTAGCCAAGTAATGCATAAGTAAATCAATCATCCAACAACTTGCTGATAGAGAACAACATCAAATGCATCTCCAGCATCATGAAGAATCAGTTGTAAACCTGTCTCCATAGGAGTGGCAATAGGTTTACAGTCTTCAAGGCCAAAATGCTACAATAATGTGTCAATATATTTCATTTGACACAAAGCCATTACACCATCAACATGCATAAATTGAATGCCCAAATAATGATGCAAATGCCCCAAATCATACATCTCAAATGAGGCATGTAAATCAGCCTTGAAATCAGCAATATGCTTCTCATGAGGACCAGTGAGCAGCATGTCATCAACATACACCACAAGGATCAGAAGTACATCATTAGCACACTTGACATATAAGGTGCTTTCAGTTGGACTGTTCTCAAAACCATGTGCAATCAGATAGGCATGTATCTTTTCATACCAAGCACGTGGTGCTTGCTTTAAACCATATAATGCCTCCTTTAACCTGCACACCTAGTTTTCATGCCCTTTCTGCACAAGCCACAGGGCTAAAAAACATACACTTCTTCATGCAAGTCACCATTCATAAATGTTTTTTTAATGTCCAACTGATGTACATTCCAACCATGATGAGCTGTAAGTGCACAGATGCTATGAACAGTGGTCATTCGGCAAGTAGTAGCAAAGGTTTCATCATAATCAATGCCTCTTTCCTGCGCATAACCCTTTGCAACATGCCTAGCCTTATACCTGTCAATTGTACCATCACGTTTACGCTTGAGCTTCAATACCCACTTAGTGCCAATGGCATTCTTGCCAAGAGGCAAGTCACATAAAGACCAAGTACCATTCTTCATTATAGCATCATATTCAGATTGCATAGCAGCCATCCAATTTTTTGAATTTTGTGCTTCATCAAACGAAACAGGCTCAGTCTTATCAGAAAGACTAGATGAAGCCATAGCATAGCAATCTGATGCAAAAGAGGCACTATGAGAGCCTAATCGAGTATGATATGATAGAGGTGCATCTAATTTGTTGTCACGTAAAGTCTATACCAGCCATTTGGCAAAGTTTTTGCCTCCTCAATATCAGCTCTCTCATCAGCATCATGTAAATTTGCATAAAAAATGGGATGATCTGCATCATCACATGAATCCTGCAAAGGCTGAGAAGATGCCTCATTAGGACCAGCACTAGACTCTCCAGTTGTAAAAAGAGGAAGCAAAGTATCATACATGTCTTTGGAGCTAACAGATGTCTCCTTAGTACATGAAAGCAATGGCTGAATATCATATTCCACAAAAACAACATCACGGCTAACCAGAATGCATTTAGTCTGTGGATGATAGAGACAATAGCCTTTACTTTCAGAACTGTACCCAATAAAAATACATTTTATTGCTTTATATCCAATTTTCTACGATGTTGTTCAGGCACTAATGCATATGCCAGAAAACCAAAAGCACGTCGATGAGCAACAGATGGCTTGCGATCATGCCAAGCCTCATATGGAGTGATAGACTGTAGTGCTTTAGTGGGACACCTATTAAGTACATATGCTGCACACATGACAGCCTGAAGCTAGAAACTATGTGGTAAAGCCTGACTCTTGACCATACACCTCGCCATCTCCATGAGTGACCTATTCTTTTGTTCAGCAACTCCATTCTGTCGAGGTGTATACGACACCATCTTCAGCCAGAAATGCATTAAAATCAAAAGACATATATCCCCCCCCCCCCCCCCCCCCCCCAATCAGAATGGAGGGTGCCCATTTTACATGCTGACAGATTTTCAGCCAAAACCAAAAAGTGTTTGAAGCACATGAACACTTCAGACTTTGCTTTCAATGGATATACCCATGCATGCCTGGAAAAATCATCAATGAAAGTCACAAAGTAAAGATAATTTCCAAAAGAATGTGTCTGCATAGGACCACAAACATCACTATGTACAAGCTGCAATTTCTAAGTAGCCCGAACTGAACCATCTTTTGGAAAGGAAGAATGCTAAATTTTGCCCAAAATACAACCTTCACAAACATGTTTTCCAGGTGCCTCAACTTTGGGCAAAGAGGACACCATTTCAGGTTTCTGCAGGCATAGCAAACTAGCAAAATTCAGATGAACAAAGCATGCATGCCAAAGCTTTGCATCTGACATAGCCTGAGAATCATGTACTGCACATGCCGAATCATTTGTAGATCTTTCATAGTCTATGAGCTTATACATCCCACGACATAAAATGCCAGAAGCAGTAATCACGTCGCCATTTGACAGATCATGAACTGTACATCTGTCATCAACAAATTTCACAACCAAGCCAATCTTGGCTAATGCAGAAACTGATAATAGATTTTTCTTGATCCTTGGCACAAACAAAGCATCTGACAAAGTGAAAGAACTACCATCAACAGTATTCAAAATGATCTTACCAACTCCCATAACAGGATAAGAGGAGCTGTTGGTGCATGTAACAATGTTCCCTGTAGGGGCAAGCTCGAGTGAAGAGAAGTAACTACGCTGCGAGGTAATATGTTTGGTCACCCCGTTGTCAAAGTACCAAACATCTGAGTCTACTGCAGACATGCACTGCTCATGAGAAGATGGGTCAAAAATAGAAACAGTAGTAAATGCCCATTCTTCTTCCTGTACAAGATTAGCAGACTCTGTTTTTGGTGTAGAGGCCTCTGCAACAACCATTCTAGCCTCTTTCTTCTTTGCCTCTTTAGAAACCAATTTTGAACAGTTCTTAATGATATGATCATTTCCTTTATAGTATAGCGTATGTGAGGAATAATGGCATGTTTGATAGACAAAGCTATCAATGCATGTGCCTGGGCACCTCTGCCATCCCAACAAATTTGCTCTGCAGTAGGTGCAACAAAAACCATAGCAGGAATAGGAATATGCAAAATATCATCATCTTCGACACCTTCTACATCAGCTTCAGTACCTATAGTTGTAATAGTTGCAGATGTGATATGACATTTTTCAACACCTTGTACAATGTTCCACAGTCCTTTTGCAACCCATACATGTCACATCATATAAGCCCATAATGGGTAGTTGGTACCATCCAACTTATCCTCAACAGCCAACATACGGAATACATCACTGCTTTCAGCCATGGTCGGTGACTAAAATACCTTGATGGAAAAAATTGATTGTATCTCAAAAAGTTGAACAAAACTTCCCAGATAAATTTTGTTAGACCTGTAGCAAGCTTTGAGACGCTCATATTGGCAAATCGAAACTAGTATATATCTTTGGCACAAAAAGACAAAATAGCCTACACAAGCGTTGTGATAGTGTGTTCGGAGGCCGAAACAAGCTCAGATCGTGATTTCGGCACCACAAAGCAAAGCCGTTTTGATCTCGAAAACACACTGAGTATGCTCACCAAAATTTGTGTGATTTTGAGACTGCAACTGGAGGAGTGTTGACGATGCCCTAGATGAAGTGGTGACCTGCTCTGACGCCAATTGTTGGAGTTAGACATCTGCGGAAGCACGCAAATAGCACAAGGAAGAAGAAGAAGCTTGGAGCACAACACACAATGCTGAATGTATTATTAGAGAATGTACAAAGATAAGTAGCCCGTTAGGGCAATAGGCGTATATACAAGCTGGGGGAAAAAAACCTCCTAAAGAGGGAAAAAAGTGCCCCGGCGGTTCTAGTGTGTTCACACACATCACTACCTAAATATATCAACATCCATTTCATTTCCATCTATATTTGTATGAGTGCATCTCCATTTTGTATCTAAGAGACACTCCATTTCATATTATTTTAGTTTTATCTCATGGTATTTTGGTACCTTGCCATTTGCTTCTATCATTGTATTCATTCTTCTTCAAGCTTAGTAAGATGGTTCCTCTTACTAATGGAATATGACTTTGAAGTGGTTGTTAGCAAAGATAGGACCCACCTTAGGGCGGATCACCTCTCTCGCATCACTTCAGGCGAGTCACCGCAAGGAGTGTTTGATGAACTACCCGATGCTTATCTATTCAATTTAAAAGTTGTTCCTAAATGGGCAAATAAGTTGGTACCTGTCCTAACCTTCGGACCCACAAATAAGAATGTGAGAACAAACAAAGATGAAATTATAAGATCACAAAATTATCAAATATTGGTAGGAAGTATGTACAAACAAGATACAGAGGATGTACTAGCTTGTTGTGTCGAGGACGATGAACATAGTAGTTGGTGCTGGCCTAGTTAAAAATTAGGTTCCAGGGCTTATTTGAGGGCTCAAACGAACTCTAAAAATTATGAAAACTGGTAGAATGATGCTTCTAATACTCCTCAAGCTCGAGGACTCCTTGGCTTGAACAAAATGGAGTTACAAAAATATGAAATCGTTTTACAATGGCTTTTAGTGATGAAAATCACTGTTTTTGTAGAGGATTCTTATGAAAATTTGACATACACTTCTTGGAGCTCCCTATTTGCTCCTTCTTCTTGTGTGTCCAATTTTTTGATGTGCTTCCATGCTTGTGCTTGACCTTGAGTTCCAACACTCCCTCCCCTCTCGAGTCTGTTATCCTTGACATACCCTTGTTGTAGTGGTTGTTCCATGTAGTGCTTTGAGAGGTAGTTTCCATCCTTTGTATGTGCTTCTTCTTTGGATTGTAGCAAGAATGTGTCATTGTGAGCTTCCAAAAGCTCCTTGTTGCTCAAAAGAGGTTGTCGACGTTGAGTTGGAGCAACTGCTGGCTTTGAATTGCCTCTTAGGTATAGATGTTGTCCCTGTGATGATTCTAGATCTTCCAAAGATGATAGTCATAGTATTCATGCCAAGTACTCATAACCCATAGTGAATGATGGGTAAGTGTATTAGTGCATGGGTTGAAGAAAAGATGTGCCTTGTGCACGGCCTTGTAATGTGGTCCTATGCATGCTTACTTGGAAAATGCATTGGAAGAAGTATGGTGCAAAAGAGGTCTTGAGCTAAGCGCTCAAGGGTATGCTGATGGAGAGGTTTCCTAACCTATCATGCTTATGGTGTTACCAAAGTAAGGATTCTTACCATGGGGAATTATTGATCGATGTTTATCTCTTCATGTTGTACACCCTGCATTGCCATGGATCATCAACTAGTCTTTTGTTGTCGATGAATTTCCATGTTGATGGTCCACTGATGAAATTCTTTGAGTGCTTGGTTCATGTCTTCTCTCTTAAAATCAACATTTGCCAAATATTGAGAATTGAATTTCTTTATATTCTTTGACAAAAAATATTGGGTAACTACACCAAGCTAAGTTTCCCATATTCTCTTTAGCTCACCATAAGCACGAGTCTTCTCATCCAGTAAACATACAAGGATTCGCAGGGTACCAGAACTACCCCTTGCAGATATCTCCTTGGATGCTCTCGTACATATAGTAGTTAAGCATTGATCAAGTTGCAGACCTTCAAGATCTTCCCTCCTACCATGGTATGGGGAAATAATAGTTGTGGATGCCATGTTCATGCCAAGTTTTGGACATCTACCAGATAAGGCAGCAATAATATCGTCGGCTAGCTGAGACACACTTTCATCCAAACTGATTAATGCCCAGTCATCAACGATTCCACCTTCAACTAAGCCAGACTCATTCATGTTCCATTAGCCAAACCTGTGAACAAGTTCTTGCTCTCTCTCTCCCTCCCTCTCTCTCTCTTTTTCCTTTTTTTTCTCTTTTTTTTTGTTTTGGTTTTGTTTTCCTTTTTTTTTTAAGGAACAATGACAAAAAACAAGAAGAAAGATATTAGAAACAATAAAAATAGTTGATATATGTCAATGTGCTCTTGTGCCTGGGAGTCTCAAATGTGTCTATGCACGGCCATGTAATGTGACCCTATATTAATGCATACTTTGGAAATGCATGACCTGAATGGTGCAAAAGACAAGGTTGTGCAAGGAGCACATGGTTGTCGCTCATTGAGGCTTTCAATGTTTCTTGCAGATGCTGATGTGGCCTTTGTTGGAGGTATCCATTGGATTCCCGCGTGACAATTGATCGTTCCCCCTTATAGGGATCCATATTAGAACTGTGTGGGGCGACGTACAGGTCACTTTTGACTTCTTCATCTTTGAGTGGCTGCTTAAATTTTGTAGCCCTCACGGTTGGTGCTCTGGTTTGGTGGGTGCTACTGGTGCTTTTGGCTTCCAAACCCATACTTTGATGTTTGTCTTCTTATTATTGTCAAACAGGTGATTTGATCTTCTTTGGCTCTTTGTGCCTGGTTCAAACCCTTGCTTCTCCTTGGCTTCTTTGTTGAGACGTTTCTCATGTGGAAGAGCATAGGTTGTTGTGTATGTAAGAGCTTCTTGGGTACCCATATTTGTAATTGTCCTTGTTGAGCTGCAGCTAATTTCTTAGGCACCCAAACTTATCGGATACCTTGTGGTTGAGCTTTCTCTAGTTTCTTCATTCGTCTTCTGACTTGGTTGGCTTGCTTGGATGGGAATTGTGGGGGCAAGGCCAATGGTTTTCCTCCTCTTTGTAGCCAGATCTGCTTCATGCCCGAAACTACTTTCTTGTTGAATGATATCTTTCTATTTGATATAGCAGTTTTCTTGAACTGTTGTACTTGTCTTTGTGGTGGAACAAGTGTGGCTACATTAGTCTTTGAAGAAGAAGAGAGATCCACTTGCCTCCAAGCCTATTCTTACATGATTGACTCCTTCTGCATCATAGAACTTTTGACACATACAACATCTTCTTCTATAAGATTAGTCTTAAAATAACTAAGAGAATGTGTGACACCTAGATTTGTGAGCATGCAGTTCTCTAATTCTAATGTAATGCACTCTCAATGTACCCAAACTTGAAGAAGTTGTTTTCTTAGGTTTAAGTTGATTGCATGGTCATAGATCCAATCTTGACCCAAGACAAGTGGTTCCCTAAGATCCTCATCTTAACACACTAGCATTTTGACTCTCATTGGGACATCTTGAAGATAGATAGGAAGCACCACCTCGCCCAAACAAGGGGTTTCCACACCTCCTAGCCCTATGAGATAGGCTTCTATGGCATTGATGTTCAATTGAAAGTCCTGACAGTATGAAAGTCTAACTGCACTAGTTACCGCCCTTGAGTCAATCAATGCTCTCACATTCCTTACATTCTCTCCCTGTGCTACCTCTAAGGTCACAAAAGGACGTCGGTCAAGTATTCGAGAAGCACTTGCAATTGATGTTTGGCACATGGCCATGTGATATCGTGGGGCTTCAGGATTGACATCTAGGCCTAATCATCGTAACTTATTTTTCCTAATGCGCTCTCTGCCCTCTACACATGCTTCTTCTCTAACCATTAACTCTTCTTCTTTTGTTTCTTAGCAGTGTTGAGTCTCATAAGCATATCCTCTATAAGAGGTTCTTGATACAACTTGACTCTACATCCACTAATATAGCTTGGCAAGATGTCACCTTCTAGGGTAGCCAATTGAACCGCACCACTAGTTGAAATTCTATTAATGATCATCGATCCATATCCTCTTTTTTCCAATTTACATGCATGTTGTTTTAGTGTATACACCAATACTAAGTCTCCCTCTTTCAATCCTTTATCTTTGAGATGTGCATCAAAGTACGCCTTCTGTCTTTTCTTTGCAGCATAGATGCCTGTTGCCGCTCGTAGCCTCGTCTCACCTAAGCATTCTAGATCAAAGATCTTGGAGGACAACTCCTGTCCATTCCACTCGTGCTCTCATGCTACTTTTAAAGCTGGGATTAGGAAATCTAATGGTAGAATAGCATTCTGTCCAAAGACCATATGAAATGGGGTGGCATTGAGTACCATTTTGTAGGCAACTCCATAAGCGCAAACAACATGATGAAGTAGTTTGTCCCAATCAGAGCGTTTATTATTTACCAATTTAGTCAAGACATTGCATAAGATCTTGTTTGTGCTCTCAGCTTGTCCGTTAGCTTGTCGATGATAGGAGGCTGACTTCTTATGTATTACCAAGGATTCTTGGAGAAGGTTTTCAATGACTTCGTTTAAGAAGTGTGTACCTCTATCACTTACTAACTCTATTGGTAACCCGTATCTCATGAACACATTCTCGAATAAGAACTTAGCCATCATTTGAGCATCATTCTTTGTCATGGCTTTGACTTCTACCCACTTTGTAAGGTAATCTGTGGCTGCAATAATGTACTCTACATGGGAGTTTCGAGCTGGGGGGTTAATAGACCAATAAAGTCTATACCCCATTTCGAGAATGCACGTCCTCCCATCATTGGCCTCAAAGACATCTCGTCTTTTCTAACAGGATATTGTGCACATTCACATAGCTATGTGCATCCATATGAAGATTGGCCCACCAAAGTCCTGAGAATAAAATGGTCTTGATTGCTTGATTAGGCCCGAAGTGTCCACTTGCAACACCACTATGTGGAGTTTCTAAGACCTTTAAGTAGTCTGATTCATGAACACACAGTCTTAAGTAACCATCTTTGCCTCTTCGATATAGGTTTTCTCCTACTAAGGCATAGTCCTAAGCCTCTTGCTCCATGCTTCGTTTCCTTGCTAGACTAGCCTCATTGGTAATGTTTCTGATCTCATGAATTCTACCAGTGTAACACTCCAATCTAGAATTAAGGATACATGATAGAGGGTAGCATGCTCCACTGGGGGTATCTTCTGACAAACTAGACAACTCTTAATCCACTCATGTATTTCATTCTTCATCCTAGGCCAATTATTTTTGGACAGGGCCAAAACTAGTCCAAAAACTATAAAACGAGCTAGGGAGCACATTTTTGGGGTTGGCTGGTTAAAGAGTTAGCTTCTTGTAGATTTGAGCTTTTGTAAGAGAACTCTTTTGTAAGAAGCTTTCCATTGTTCCCCTCTTTGCTCTTACCATGTGCGTGTGTGTCTGTATGTGTGTGCATGCTTGTGTGTTTTCACTCACACACTTGTGGCTTCACTTGCTCGTGGTCTTCATACCAGTCCTTATGTCTTCATGGATTGACAAGTAAAGGAGGTGGTGCTTACACTTGAGCTACATGGACTAATAAATAAACCTGAATATCAAAAAATGATGTAGGAAGCTCTTTTTCCATCAAACATAGTAGCTCCTTGCATTCAAATCTCTTTTGTGAAATAGAGTTTTTTTCAATCTCTTTTGATGTAATCCACCTATACACATCATTAAAAAAAAATTATAAAGAAATTAACTCAAAAATAAAAGATATCAAATATTCATACATATTAAATATAAAAGTATCATAATTATCTTATAAGCAGTCCAAGATGATAGATCATATCTCGTACTCCTTTCATTGTACATCCATCGACAACCAAAGGTAAAATGTGCTTCAAAAAGTTATGCCAATCATGGGACTTCAACCCAAATAAGCTCTTATCATCCATAGTAAACATGTTCTGGAAAGATGCTCCATATCTTGTAGGAGTCTGAATCAACTGAATCCTATTGTTGATGGTCTGCATCTCTTTTGTCGTAAGTACCCAGGGAGCAAACGCATAAGTTGTTTCCTATTAGTGTCTATCAAAAGTTGGCCATAACTTTGGTTTTGAGTTTTGGTCCTTCAAATCATTCCTTGATGTTATGATGTCTTTTAATCCAAGAAGATGTTGTCATAATGAATAACCAATATTCTTGAATATATGCATAGAATCAAGAAGATGATTGACCTTTAACTCTTTTCAATACTCCAAAGAATACCATATCGATATATTCTCTGCGAATAATGTTCCTTTTTAATGCTAAGATATGGCAGAAGATTGTAGTTAATGACTACCACTAACCATGTTGACCATTTACTAGTTTTCATAGAGAATGGATTAACCCCATCTAATGCAACTCTTAACTTTAGATTATGTGGTTTTTGTGCAAAATCATGCCATGTAGAATTAATATGCTGAAAAGCTACACTATTTGTTGGAATTTTGAGTATTCCATCAGTAGTTTTATGATCATGTCCCCATGTCAAAAGCTTTGATGATTCAGGGCTTTGAAACATATGTCTAATCCGTGGAGCCAATGGAAAATATCTCAATACCCTTTTTAGGATTTTACCTTCTTCATCCTTATATCGAGGAGATTGACTTTTTGACATGTCAAAGAGCCTGCATATTCACCTCTATATAAAATACAATCGTTAGGACATGCATGTATACATTGATAATCTATACCAAGATTGTTGATTATCTTCTTCATTTCATCATGTGAAGTAGGAAGAATATTCTGACTTGGTAAAAACTTTTCAGATAATAACCTCTAAGTTCATGAAAAAAATCATAGTAATAAAAATAAATAAATAAACACACACACACACACATATATGTATATATATATATATATATATATATATATATATATGCATATGTGTATGTATATGTGTGCTTATGTGTATTTGTATGTGGATGTGTATATGCATGTGCATGCATATACGTATGCATATGTGTATGTGTATGTACGTGTGTATATGTTATGTATGTGTGTATATGTTATGTATATGTGTATATGTATGTATATGTATGCGTATGTGTATGCATATATATATGTATGTGTATGTGTGTATATATGTATGTATGTATGTATGTATGTATGTATGTATGTATGTATGTATGTATGTATGTATGTATGTGTATGTGTATGTATGTATGTGTAGGTGTGCATATTTGATTTTGTTTCTAGTTTTCTTTTTGTTTATTGTGGTATGTAAACTTTCATATAGATATCTAGACCACTAAGTCATTTGATTATCTCCCATTTTATAGTCAATCAATTACCTACCTTGCTAACTAAGACTTACATATTTGTTTACAAATGTAACGTATCAATTAGCTATGGAGGTATTAGATAGTTTGGAAAATAGGAGGAGCAAATTTATTTGGAAGATTCTGAAAGATGGATGAATAGTTTTAAAGGATGGGTAGACAGAAAGTGTCCATTCAATGCAAGTTCTTGTTCTTACCTTAGCTAAGGCAAGAACAAGAACCTCCATTGAATGGATTCTTTCTTTCCGCCCATCCTTTAAAATTATTCTTCCATCCTTCAAAATCTTCGACATAAATTTGCTTCTTCCATTCCCAAAAGACCTAATACCTCCATAGCTAACTGATGATGTGTCAGGAAGATTCTAAAGGTTGGGTGGACAATTCCAAATGCTAGATGGACACAATATCTTCATTCGATATAGGTATGTATAATCACAACATGTGTATGTATGTATATATGTGTGTATGTTTATATATGTGTGTGCATCATGTATATGTGTATGTCTATGTATGTATATATTTATATGTATATGTGTATGCATGTATGTATATATATATATATATATATATATATATATATATATATATATATATATATATATATATATATATATATATATATATATATATATATATATATATATATATATATATATACACAGGTATAGTGTCGAAACAGGTACGTTAATCCATTCAAAACAATTTTGAAGTTTGAGAATAAGTAAGCTTGCACTTAGTCATATCGAACGACTTGCTTCATATACATGCTTTAGAGATTCCTCTCGAAGATATTTCTCATTTTTAGAAATATCAATGCTCTCACTGTCATTTTGATACCAATCCTCAATAAAATCTGCAATGCCATCATCTTCATCATTGTTGCACAAATCTTCTACTTTATCTTCTTTTGAATATAGGACTTTCAACCTTGCATATTCCACAGGATCACTTTTGTGTAGCCTCCTCATAGAAGCTGCTCATAAACAAGGTCTTACTGGCAACTCCGAATGGTGTATCTATCAAATATATCTAGAATTAGAAGTTTGATATCCTTATAGTATATAGTCCTTGCACACTTAGGAGAAGATGGTGGAGTTCCATCTCATTGATTGGAATCTGCAAATAATGGTATTAGTTATTAATAATCTCATTATTTTTACATACATAAACATTCACATATACACATTTGCACATACACACATATTCACATATACACAAATACA
>CM035419.1:141409470-141419470 GCA_020310875.1 Ceratopteris richardii
GAACTATCTCACAAAAATACATTTAAAACTATGGCTAGTGAGTGTACTAATGTAATCAAATTAACTATTTGTTATGAAAGCTTCATAAAAGTATTATATGGATCTCTACAACACTTGTATTATACATTGGGGTGCTTGTACAGATGAATGAGGGCATGAACACAAAATTAAAATGGCATATGCAATCATTGTGAAAGTGCATTCAAAAATCAAAACAAACTTGGAAGCAATATTTTTCCTCTATCAAGGTCTTCAAGATTGTTCAGAGTATGCATCACCTTGATATTACTCACCTACTTTCGTAATGACATGAAAAAGTGTGTTGGGGTGGATTGGCGATGCATCTCAAAAACACTTTGGCACTCATTGCTGGAGTTTGGGGCACAACCCACAATGTATTACTAAGCATAAATGTACAAATATAAATTAACCCTCAAGGTTATTGATGTACATAAAAGGACTAAGTAGATTAGGAGCATATCACACAATGTATTACTAACTATGAATGTACAAATATAAATGAACCCTTATGGTTATTGATGTACAAAAATGGGGAATAAAATCCTAAAAGGTGAAAATAGTGCACTAGTGATCATAAGTGTGTTCACATACATCATGATCTAAATATTCTAACAATAAACACATACATATACACACATTCATAGATTCACATACTCATGCTAACATGTGTACATATATATACATACATAAATACACATGCTTACATAAACACATACATGCATATATAAACACATAGATGCATACATAAACACACATATACATACATACCTACATGTACATGCATATGTATGTATCTATGCATGTATGTAAATATGTACTTGTATATATACTTTTCATTACTTAGCATACATAAACATACATGCATGCATATATATATATATATATATATATATATATATATATATATATATATATATATATATATATATATATATATATATATATATATATATATATATATATATATATATATATATATATATGTGTGTGTGTGTGTGTGTGTGTGTGTGTGTGTGTGTGTGTGTGTGTGCGTGTGTGTGTGTGTGTGTGTGTGCACGCGTAGTAGATATCTCTTGGATTGTAGCCCTTTCTTTTGTCACAATCCAAATTCATCAAGTTTTCTCTCGTTGCAATGAAACCTTTCTATGACTATGGTCCTTGCATTCTATACATAAATCTGTGTCTATGCTACTAGTTATGGGATTCTTGGTGCTATTATCTTCTGGATTTTGAAATTGTCCTAGTTGCAGTTTTAAATTTGGTTTAATATATAATTGAAACATGTCACATGCTTTAGTACCTTCACTACTACTGATATTGATATATTTTCTTAGCACTTATCATAAATCCGATGCATAAAGTTGAATGCTTTGCTATATATTGTCTTCTATGTTTCGTTATATAATAGCACCACATTGTGTGTTTTGTTATCAACAAAGGTAATGTTTTTAATTATACATAAGTTTTTAGACTTCTATATAGGGATATTAAGTTCCCATTGTATTCAATAGAGGCATGATGATTATTACAAAATAAATGTGTTGTAAGTGCATCATCTTTTGGAAGGTCAGTTTTGAAATGTTTCGAAGAGAAAGTAGACTTATCAAGAGAAATCTTTTCTTGATTAAATTAATGTATCTTAATTCATTTAAACTAAAAATATATACCTTTAATTGTATTCAATTTTGGATGCTAAGACAATGAAAACTCTTTGTAATTATGTGAACGCTTCATTTGAAACATAACACTGCATAGAAAATGTGAAAATCCCAAGGCTTAAAAAAATGAAAAATAAATCAATATTGAAATAGAGAGCGCAACATATTCTTGAGGTACAAAAATTCAGTCATCATTTTCTTCTTTAAGGATATATATCACCTCGGATAGAGAACAAACGACTTATGTAAAATTTTGAGAACATTTTAGTGCATTTATACTATGCATTTCCTTGGTAATATCTTGCAAGCGAGAGGACAGGAAAAAGGTGGGGAGGAGGGAGGGGGAGAGAGAGAGAGAGAGAGAGAGAGAGAGAGAGAGGGAGAGGGAGGGGAGGGAGGGAAGGAGAGAGAGAGAGAGAGAGAGAGAGAGAGAGAGAGAGAAAGGTATATTAACGTCTTCCAAAGGCCAAACTTGGCCTATGAGACAAAATCATATACAACTGTGGTAATCTCTGTGTAGCAATGGAAAGGAAAAAAATACTCGCTACACAAAACTGTGTAGGCGGAAAACAGCAAAGGATGGTGGTACCTGTAATGAGGAGGTAGTGGGAATAAAATAATGGTGCCTGGGAGGAGAGTGGCTCTAGCTCAGCAGATAATGACCACCTGATACAAAGGGGAGCCATGAGGGAGTGAATATGTATACCCTAAGTGCTGATGATGGGTGGAGGTGGGTGGAGTATATGGTACATCGGCGGCGGTAGGAGTGCCTCCTGGAGGAAGCTTGTCCAAGTGGTGGTAGTCCAAGAGAGAGAGAGAGAGAGAGAGGAGAGCAAGGGAGGGGAGCAGAGCAAGTGAGAGATAGATAGAGACAGAGAGAGAGGGAGGGAGGAGAGGGGGGGAGAGAGAGAGAGAGAGAGAGAGAGAGAGAGAGAGAGACAAAGAGAGAGAGAGAGAGAGAGAGAGAGAGAGACAAAGAGAGAGAGAGAGAGAAGAGGGGGGGAGAGAGAGAGAGAGAGAAAAGCAAGAAAGAAAGTTACATTAACATCTTCTAAAGACCAAAATTAGCCTATGAGACAAACCATATATATTGGTGATACACCAATTATCCATAAACAAAATAGAGTAGAAATGTAACGAGGCATCACAACGAACCCCTTGTATGAGATCTATAGGAAAAGCTCATAATAATGTAGCTTTTCTATTGGTAGTGTCTCCCCAGGTATGATCCACATCCTCTATATATACATGTGCCATGGCTCTTATCATGTGATCCTATTTCTCTCATGTAAAGAGAGAGAATAGGTGGGAGCATGTGTATCATACTTTAGGTGTGGTAGTCGTCCCATGTCAAATCCATAGTTGGCCAACTAATCTCTAGTTTGGGCAGACAAACATGAAGTGTATTATACTAGGACAAGATCTTGTGATGCCTGAAAGGCACTATATGCGATGTGGCCGCTATCCATATCCTAGGGTCTATGGAGTAAACATACTACTTGGAACAGAACCTCTTCTAGCTTTGGGGATACAGCGATCTATGCTCTAATGATGTCATCTGGCACTGATGGCTTGCTACATATCAACTAGAAATCATGAGTACCTAGGGTCTCTCCACCAATGTCTTTATGTGACCTAACAATCCTGGTCCCCAAATGGAGGATCCATACACCAATGAGGGTGTGAATAGTGCATCAAAGAGTCATCCCTTCATGCCACGCTTCTAAAAGCATGAGTGATGACATTGTCTCTCCATTAATGCCAAAGTTGTGTATCCACGAGTGACCCCATTGCAGGCTTGATGGGCCATAGAAAATGTACCTAAAATCGTTGTAAAGGGCATGCCAAGATAAACATATGAACCAATTATCTCAATGTGTCCACGAGAAACTCCGAATACACTCTATGAAAGTCCTTTTTGGAGGAAAAAAACATATAATGCATGTAGGTGGCTCTATAATCCCTCAACTGAGTCTGATATTAGGAGAATGTCATCAAAATATAACAAGATGTATACAATCACCCTCCAACTCCAATCTTGGCCATGCTGTTGCATACGATCTACAATCTTATCAATGTATATCCCAAATAAGGTAGGGGATAATGGCCACCCTTGTTTTACTCATATCGTGCTAACAAGAGGATCAAAATCCCTCCTAGATATCTCACCCTACTAGATACCCGCTCATATAAAGGATAGATCCCCCATAAAATGTCATCCATAACCCCAAGATCAAGTAGTTGTCTGAAGAGTCTCTTTGGGTACTGTACCGAATGCTTTGAGGAAGTCCACAAAGTAGGAACGTGGCCTCTTCTTCCTCATTCGTGCTTAATCAATCAGACATCCTAAAGTAAATGCATGATCAATGGTGTAAAAGGCACGTCAAAAGCGAGCCTGCTCTGGTGCTCGAAAGCCTACTTGTTTAGCAAGAGTTTTGAGCTCCTCAAGTATCGCTCCATAGAGCTTGTCCAATATGGGGTCAATCATGATAGTTTTGCAAGTGCTAAGATCCATCATATCCCCATACTTGTGAATAGGCACAATAGTGTGCTCTGTCCATGAAGTCAAGAACTCCTTAACCAATGCTTGCTTGAAGAAGTGTGTAGTGAGCGATGTGAATACCTCTATGCAATATATAAGATGCTTGGCCTATAACTTGAACTCATCTCTAACACTCCCATGCTATAAATGTGAGATAGATCCTCACCTTTTCTATGTGAAGAAATGGGAAGTAGTCGGGTGTGGCTTTGAGGTGTGAGTATTAGTGGTTAATCTCATATCTGATAAAAACTCTTTGCATATTGATGCTATCTCATTGGAGCTTGGAGGGGGGTAGGTGGTCTCCTCTTCTATAAATGATGCCATATGATTGAACAATCCCTGCTCATAAGTAAGCAGTATATGTCCCAATATTGGTGCTCCTTCCACTCCCTCTGCTTATGATAGGTAAGTGATTGCATGTGGTGCTATGCCTCTTGCTGTGTAATCTCTCCCAAAGTTTAAGCAACTATGAGGCATGTCTATAAAATGTATTGTTGCTCTCCAAGAATATATTCCGTAGTGTTTTGTCCATCACCATGTGGAAAACAAGTGAAGGCACTAGGTCCTGGCCATCGATGCATCCCATTATGAATAATGAGGTGGTGGCGAGTCGCAACTATCAAACTCAAAAAGGTGTCTAAATACCCAATTGTATCTTGGCCGTTATAAAATGACAATATGCTAGACCCAAGCTCATTTGGGTCTAAGTTGTGCATGACATCTAGTTGCTCCATATCATATAGCTCACACTCTTGAGATTGTGTACATGCATTGAAGTCCCCTAAGATGGAAACCCTAATGTAGAGTAGTGAATTATGTTCTATAATAGTAGAGTATATGGTGAATCATTATCTCTATGATGATCACCCTCAACATGCCTGGCATATAATAAACTCCATGGGGGAAAACATCATATGACTATATTTATCCACCTCTCCCTCGTCAACTCCATGCGAAGCCACATATATCGTGCTTTGTCAACTCTCCCAATTCTGAATAGGATCACCACACCAACATAAACCTTGTGAAATGCTTTGTCTCATGGTCGATCTGAAAGTGGACTCCCACTCAAATCTAGCTATATGGGTAAAGCCTCTCTCCAGGTTCTCATGTGTCTCTGTGATACAGATGAAGTCATGTCCATCCAGTAATTCCTCCAAGCAATGTGGTCGTGTTCATAGTGCCCCATTGCAATTTCAAAATGTTCCCCTGACTGAGATGTTTTGAAGTGGTGTTATCTCATATGCCATGCATCGTTATATAATAGATCATCCATCCACAAAGACCTTACCATCATGGTAAAAGGCCTTCTTTCTTACTCTCTTGGCCTCTAATATTTGAGACATGCATGCCTGTGTGTGCTCAATCTTCATCCTTGTGAGATCCTCATCCATCAAAAGGAATCCTTCTGGTAATCCTCTGAGTACGAGTCTATTTTTAGACAAATATACTGTTTGGAATAGTACCCCTACTAGCATCGGTGGTGCAGCAAGCTCTGCTTTGATGATATCATGTGGCACTAAAGGCTTGCTGCAGATGAGTCTGGCAATCATGAGAATCTGTGGCCTCTCCAATATTGTCCGTGCTGATGTAGCTAATCCCCGCCGCCATATGGCTGCTCCATACATGAGTGCTTGCATAACCAAAGTGTCAAAGAGCCATCACTTTGTGCAAGGCTCTTGAAAATGTGCCTAGTGGCACTGTCTCTCCCTCAAGGCCAATGCTCTGTATCCACGTGTGATGCGATCCCAGGCTACCTGAGACATAGAGAAGACACCATAGGTTGCTGTGAATGTCACTCCGAGATAGACATAATCCGAGTACCTCAATCACTCCGCTTTCTACTATGAAAGAATTGTCTCCTCACCTCTGCTTATGTATGAAAAATCATAACCTTGGTTTTACCAATGTTCACAGATAGCTCTCTATGTATGAAAAAGTCATCCATGCTGTGTAGGTGACGTATACCTTCTGCAGATTCTAAAACTAGCACAATATCATCAACATACAAAAGAATATGAACACTAGTCCCTCTTACCTCAATGCCCTCCCCTCCGTGTTGTTATATGAAGTCCACAATCTCATCAATGTATATACCAAAGAGGGTGGGTGAAAGAAGGCACCCTTGCTTCACCCCAATAGTGCTAGCAAGTGAGTCGGATAAGCCACTTGGACATCTAACTCTACCAGACACTCTCTCATATAAGTCGTGGAACCCCATATCATCTCATCTACAACTATGATATCGAGTAGGCGTCTTGTAAGGAATTGAACTCACAACCTCTTTATTAGGAATGTGATGGGCTAACCACTTTCCCCAAAAGCCATGGTTGAGGATTACTTCCTAATCCTCCCTCTTAGGGTGTAGTTCAACCATCTCCTATCTATCAAGGGTGTGGTTCAACCGTCTTCTAAACATCACTTTATTACATTATTTCCCCTTAGTTGATCCTTGTCCTCAATGATCCACTCATGTATCCCTCTAGCATCGGTGGTTAGTTCTTGAAATCCCTTGGTACACTTGAATTCATATCCTCAACCTCGCATAGGTTCTTGAAAGATCACCACACCACGAGAACCACATGAAGTGCCCTGTCTAGTGGTAAGTGTGAAAGTGGACTCCCACTCAAATCCAACTATATGAGGTAAGCCTCTATCTTGGCGCTCATGTGTCTCTCTGATATAGTTGAAGTCATGTGCATCTAGTAGTTCCTCCAAGTGGTGTGTTCGTGTGCACAGTGCCCCATTGCAGTTCCAAACTACTTTGAGAGATGTCCTTGATGTGGTGTTGTCTCATAGGCCACACACCCCTATTTAATAGGTCATCCATCCACAAAGATCTTACCTTCACGATAGAAGGCTTCCTTCCTTGCTCTGCTCACATGTAATATATGAGGCATGCATCCTTGTTTGTGCTCAATCTGCATCCTTGTCAGGTCCTCGTCCATGAAAAGTGATTCTCATGAAAAGTGATTCTCCTAATAATCTTTTGATTATGGGTCTCTTTTTCAAGAAATCAACCCTCGTCTCTTTGTAGAACTCATATGAAGAATCAGTGTCCGTGGTCTAGATGTATCCTTACCTGCTCTCCAAGCTTGAGTAAAAGGCATGTCTTCACATTCGAGCTTAAGACATAAATCTTTGGCATCTACATGAGATGAGGTGCCTTATGGATGGCCTGTGATTCTTATGTTAAATTGTCGAGCATGTCTAAGCTTTTCCTCAAAACATGTTTTGAACCTTCGAACCATTCTTGTTTCTTTGTATCTCCTTTGCCCTCTTTTGTTATGCTCTTTCTTACTACTACTACCCGATTGTCATACATTTTTTCTCTATGTCCGTTTTTCACTCTTTTCTAATTTCTTCTTTGAACTCATCGATTTTCGTCTTCTTCATCTTTCTTTAGAGTCTCTATTCGCTTCAAAAGTGTCTAGCTTGCTTTGGAGGGCTTTGTTTTGTTCCTCTCACATATTGTTTTTGCTCCTCTAGGGCTTTCATTTTCTCAAATAACTTTTTCACTTCTTGGTTCAAATTTCTTTTTTTAAATGGAGGTTCAACAAGCACCTACTCCCCCGAGCTTTAACTTTGAAAGAACAATTGTACAGGTGAATGGGTATAGTACCCACTAGACCCCCCCCATCCCACAAAGCAAGGGTTAGACAAGATTACAACTGGTTTAGACCGGTCAAATCCATTACATGTCAAGCCCGAGGATTGAACTCTGGACCTCTGCCTCAAGAGACCAAAGACTCAGCCACTAGAACAACGGGACGTGGACTTGGTTCAAATTTCTGTCTAAATCTCTTTTTGCCTCATTGATAGCTTTAGCAATCATTTGCTTTATCTCCCTCTTGTCTGCTAGTGGTGCCATTTTTTATGGAGGAGCACAAAAGAGAACGAAAGTGACTGCACACAAGAAGCAGAAGCAAAAGACCACGAAACCCTAACCAAACAGAACTCGAAACCCTAGCGGAACAGGACTGAGAGAGAGAGAGAGAGAGAGAGAGAGGGAGAGAGAGAGAGAGAGAGAGAGAGAGAGAGAGAGAGAGAGACTACTCTGTTCCATGCAAGGAAGTCCTAGTCAGAAGAAGCTGATGCACAAAGAGAGAGAGAGAGAGAGAGAGAGAGAGAGAGAGAGAGAGAGAGAGAGAGAGCATGAAGGTTCTAACAACGGTAAATGGACCAAGAAGTACAATTAAAATTCTCTGAATACCATCAAATTAAAGGGCCGCAGTCCCTACTCCTTCGTGAACTCACATGCTCACAATTACAGTCAAAGTTTTCGATTCATACACTTATGTGATGTCCAACACAAGTTCTCTTCATTAGAAGCTCCAGAAATTGGAAACTTTGTTGAGTGGAGCACTAAAACTGGGTATAAAGCAACACCAAACAAAACATTTGAAATAAATCATATATCTGAATACGAATTGCATAGATGAATTGATAAATAATGAATCCCTTATTCTACAGAAAAAATGGAAAGAGTCTTATAAACGATCAACTATCTAAACAGGATGACCCTTGAAGATGTACACATAAGCTTGAACATAACCTCTATATGCATGCTGCTTATGGCAAGTACTGTAACTTGACAAGCAATTATATTATACATAGTGAAATCTCCCATATATACAGAGACTATGATACATATTGGTGTAGATGTACATCTCATTATGACAGACTCCCTTTTAATGGAAGTAAGCCCCTTACATCTGTAAACATAATAGAATATACAATGAAGGGGTTTGTCAATGAATTAACTAATAGAACCTGTCCAGCTACAAAGTAAATATAGTGCCATCAATTTTGAGATGTGGCTGAGTATTCAAATATGAGACGGTTATCCACAGAGGGGATAGAGGAGAAAAGCACCCGCAGCTTGCTGCTCAGATGATAAATCAGTGTCCATTGAGTAGCCATTTCTGATTCCTTCAACTGTCTTACAACCGATGCCTACAATTCAAGCAAAAGACACGAGTAGCTTGTCAATCTTAGTACCTTGACTATTTCTCTGTATTGTGAGTATCCTTAACCAGCTATCATATGTGATAGGCTAAACACTTATCTAGCTGAAGCTCACAGTAGCGAACCATACATGTCATGATAATACACTTTTCTCTGTAATTAAGAGCTAGATTATGTTCTTTCCTTTAATAGTGTGACTCTGGCACCCACAAACCAGCATTCACAGATGTGCAAAGAGATACTAGCTCAGCCAAGAATTGACACATGTACATATATCCAACAACTGCCTCATTGTTGGGGATTTGTGGTCTAGTTGTAAAACTTTGGACTCTGAACTGTGAGGTCCAGGGTTCGAACCTTAAAGTAAAGCTTGACGTGGAACCCCTGGAAAGTGGGGGACAAGAGGTGTCCCAAGGGTGCGTGAGTTGTTTCCATCTTTCAAGCATAAATGGAAGAGTAGATCGACGACTGAACTCCCCCCAACCATCTATACAAACATGCAAATATATGAAGGTATGTTGAACTGCACATGGCAGTGGACGTGCACGTAAACATGCACTCACACGCTCAATAACGACGGTAAGGACAAAAGAAGAAAATAATAAGCAGACGTAAATAAATAGCTAAGACTATAATGATAACAATAATAAATTAATTCATTGAGACGGTAACTACTTCACCCATCTATACAAACATGCAAATATATGAAGGTATGTTGAACTGCACATGGCAGTGGACGTGCACGTAAACATGCACTCACACGCTCAATAACGACGGTAAGGACAAAAGAAGAAAATAATAAGCAGACGTA
>CM035419.1:141421970-141454470 GCA_020310875.1 Ceratopteris richardii
AAACAGATCTGATACAAAACTAATACAACCTAGGCTGATCATGGGTGGAAGTGGACTAGGGATGGTGGTAATGGTATATCTATGCGGTGGCCGAGTCCAAGGTGGTAGAATCACCAAAATGAATCAAGCTATCTAGCTCCATCCTATGCTAAGAGAAGGGAAGGGTTTAAGATGTGGTACATGGGTGGGTATGGTACTGGACTAGGAATGGTGGCAATGGTATATCTATGGGGTGCCCGAGTCCAGGGTGGTAGAATCACCAGAATGAATCAAGCTATCTATCTCCATCCTATGCTAAGGGAAGGGTTTAAGATGTGGTACATGGATGGGCATGGTACCAAGGATGCCCGAATGAGAGCTACAAGATCAGCCCTCATAGAAGCGAGTTTCTCCTCAATGACACTACGCTCTTGAACTCGAGTGTCCTCGATCTGCCGATGGTGAAGGTGCACACTCCTGTAACCTGCAAGTGCTGATCGTCGTCTAGCTCGGCTTCTCTTGCCTGTGAGTGTCACTCCCCTCTAAGTGTCGGATGAGGGAGAGGTGGCAATCCTCTGAAAGAAGTCACCAGCTCCAACTCGAAGGGAATTACTTGCTAGGATTCGGGGTTAGCTCACTCTGCCAAGATGAGCGATGTGTGCCTCTCAAAGTACCCTCCATGCACGTATGTGCCTCTATATGTGTGTGTACATGTCTATCTAGCCTTGGTTGGCACTTTCTTATATAGCTTCTTTCTTGGATGAGGAAGCTAGATATTTGGGAAGATCTTTGTCCACCTTCTGTTTCTAAGAGCTGCCTAGTTTAGGTGGCAATTAGATGGGTGGTAGCCTGGAGGTGACATGGGCAGTTGTGCGTGCAATTGCCAATGGTGGCTTTGCACAATTACAGGTGCTCAGACAAGTGCCCAAGCAATTATACTCGTGGGTAGTGGTCGTCCCCCAAGTGATGGTCTTGGGTGATGGTCTTTGTTCTCGTCTAACATGTGTTCAAACAAAAAGGTGGGGGTCCTCTAGAAGTGGTGGGCCCTCTCGAGGGACTCCTCTAGCCCGACCTCTCTCAATCTCGAGCTGATGTGATGAAACTCGAAGCTTCCCAATGAGGACAGGGAGGTCGTGTCGTAGGTATGTCTGCATAATAGTTACAGGAAACGACATTTCCAAGTTCAAGAAATGGTTCACCGTTTCCTCGGACCATTTCCAAATGGAAACGATGTCTCTGGCCTACTTTTTTTTGCGCTCGTCTTTAGGTCAATTTTGATCGTGTTCCGAGTTTTAGTCTTTCAGTTTTTGGTTCTTACTGCATATGTTTTGTGGTGACTTCTGCATAGGCTACAATGCATGATGCATCTATGATGTATGTGCATGATGCATCTATGATGTATGTGCATTATGCATGCACGATAAGATTAAAGAGACTAGTGATGAAAATTGAAACTAGGCTAAGAAACAACTTAGAAGTGTTGTGTAATTGGTAATTAGTAATGTGTGCGTATCAGATAATGTTTATCCATGTGATGTGCTTATGTCTGTTTCATGTGTTGTTTTGTGTTTCATATGTAGTGTTGCTTGCATCATGCATGTATGCATACTATATAGATGATAAATTATAATGAATTCATGAGCATGCGTGTATGTGTACGGCATTTTATGTGTTGCATCGTGCATGTGCATGTACACATGTCAAGTGTGTGTATTGCGTACACATGTATGGCGTATCGTGTCACATAATGTTTATCCATCATCCATGCAATGTGCATATGTGTGTTTCATATCATATCATTTCCCCTTTCTTACCGTTTCCAAATTTTTGGAAACTCGCAAACTCCATTTCAAGCCAGTCCGAACCGAACATTTCCAACTGTGCTTAACTATGGTCTGCATGTAGCACGCGATCTCAATGAAGCCCTAATATGAGTTCTCTTGGAAATGCTCATGGTAGTAGAGCATTTTTAGTGGCAATGGATCTCTCGGGCTGACCCATGTCCTCTGTATGTATGTATGCCATATCTCCTTACAAATGATCCTATTCCTGTCCTAGCGGGAGAGCGAGTAGGTGGGGGCGTGGAAGTCATACCGTGGTAGTCTATCTATGTCAAGTCCATGGTGGGCCAACCAATCTCGTGTCTATGCATACCATGAGGAGGTGTCTCCTGCAAGGGCCATGTCGTGTGATGCATGGAAAGCTCCGTAGGTGATGCTCTATCCCCATGCCTTGGATCCTGTTTAATGAGCATACTATCCGAAAGAGTGCCTCTACTAGCATCGATGGTGCAGCAAGCTCCGTTCTTACGATATCATGGGGTACCGAGGGTTTGTTGTGGATGGATCTGGCAATCATGAGAAACTACGGTCTCTCCATCGCTATCCATGCTGATGCGGATAATCCTAAACTCCATATGGCTACTCCATACATGAGTGTTGGGTAACCAAAGTGTCAAAAAGCCACCCTTTTGTGCAGGGCTCTTGAAAGTAGGCTTGGTGGTAGTGTCTCTCCATCAAAGCTAATGCTACATATCCTCGTGTGATGACAATGAAGAGTCCATTCCATTCGAAGATCATTCATCTCAAAGATTAACAGGACCGCATTCCTCTCTTCATTCCACTTATTTATCAACAGTCTTCTAGAAGCAATGCTAGAAAGTAGCTAATACGTGATTATAATTGATTATCTTTATTTCTACTCTAAATGTAATAAGATATGTATATATTATGTCTTATCTGTATGTGTATAAAATCATGATGCTCCTTACCTTCGGATACCATTCAATCCTCACACAACTAAATGTGAGGGACCACCTTGGCTTCACTACTTTCGCGCTTAAATTTTGTTTGTGATGTGTGATGTGGTTGATGTCTCCCTACTAAAGAGATTTAACTTTTGAGTTTTCACTTTTGAAGTGATAGCTTGATCAATGATAAGTCATTGTTTATATACAATGCAATGGCCAACAACAACAAACCATATGTTTTAGTAAATATCACTTAAAAACACTTGTTTGTAGTACTTTCTTGTTTATTTGTGTTCTTATAAGCAAAGAAAATCATTGTGCATGGTTTTCTTTAAAAAAAAATAAAAAATCAACATATTTTGAGGTCCACCTCGATCTCCATCCTCGAGGTGGTCCAAGTCCCGTAACTAAAACATAAGACTAAAGATCTCATTCAGAGTCAATGCCTTTTTCTTGAGCATAACCTATACTATAAGCGTAGCCTTATAGCAATAAACACTTTCATCATGCTTGAGTTTCATCTTAAAGAACCATTTAGTGCCAATGGCTTTCTTGAGAGGAGGCAAATCACCTAAAGAACAAGCGCTATTCTTACATGAACACATTGTTTGAACTCATTGAAGTCCCCTGGATATGTTGATATATTTCGATAGTGATGTGCATGAACACACTAGGACCGCCAGGGCACTTTTTCCCTCTTTAGGAGGTCTTTTTGCCCTCGGCTTGTATATATGCCCATAACCCTAATGGATCACTCATCTTTGTACATTCACTTGGTAATATAATCAATTGTGGTTCCTCCTGCACTTCCTGCAAAGCAACTTTGCTGGGATGGTAGAGATGCTCAACCACATGCATTGATAGCTTTGTTTGTTAGACATGCCATTATCCCTCACATTTTCTCTTGCAAAACAGCAAAGGATGCTTGGGATACACTTACCAATTTGTACCATGCAATAAATGAGGCTTGTGTTGCTTACCTCCATAAAGAGTTGGAGAGTGAACATATGAATGGAGGAGATTCTATGGACACTTTTTTGACAAAGAACAAAGATTTGAAGGAGCAACAGTTGCTTTCTACTGATGAAATCTTCCTAGATAGTTCACTTCAGAAGACTCTTCTTAATGGTCTTCCATATTCATATCAGAGTTTTGCATCTACTCTTCGATTGATGATGAAAGGCAATCCAAATGCTTTAACAAACATTTGAGGAGTTAAGTCTTTGTTTTATTGCAGGAAGATCACTCCAAGCAGAACAGGTCCATTATGTGTTTTGAAGATCATGCTTTCCTAGCTAGTCAGAAGGGCAAAGGTAGATGGGGCTCATGTACTAGTAAGCAGAAATCTGTCAATTCTGGGAAGTCGGAAAAAGAAGACAAAGATGAGAAAAAATCAAAAATGCAAAAATTATTTTGCAAATACTGTAAAAAAAAAATGATCATGTAGAGTTGTCCAAAACTAGCTACAAAAGAGGCAAAGAGGCTTGAATGGTTGTTGCAGAGGCCTCTACACCTAAACAGAGTCTCCTAATTTGGTGCAAAATGAAGAATGGGCATTTACTACTCTTTGCAGTTATGACCCATCTTCTCATGAACATGCTATGTCATTCACTACTCTTTGCAGTTATGACCCATCTTCTCATGAACATTCTATGTCTAGGGCAGACTCAATGTTTGGTACTTTGACAATGGGGCAACCAAACATATTACCTTGCAGCGTAGTTTCTTCACTTCACTTGAGCCTCGCCCTGTAGGGAATACTGTCACATGCGCTAACAACTCCTCTTATCGCATAAGGAGTTGGTAAGATCATTCTGACTACTACCGATGGTAGTTCTTTCACATTGTCAGATGCTATGTTTGTGCCAGGGATCAAGAAAAATATGTTATCCGTTTCAACATTAGCCAAGACCGGCTTGGTTGTGAAATTTATTGATGAAAGATGTACAATTCATGATGTGTCAAATCACAATGTTATTATTGTTTGTTCCATTTTATGTCGTTGGATATATAAGCTCATAGATTATGCAAAATCTATGAATGATTCAGCATGTGAAGTTCAAGATTCTCAGACTTTGTCAGATGCAAAGCTTTGATATGCACGCTTTGGTCATCTTAATTATGCTAGTTTGCTATGCCTGCAGAAATTCGAAATGGTGTCCTCTTTGCCTAAACTTGAAGCACCCTATAAACATGTTTGTGAAAGCTATATTCAGGCCAAAATGTAGCATTCCTCCTTCCCAAAAGTTCGTTCACTTTGAGCTATAGTGATGTATGTGGTCCTATGCAGACACCCTCTTTTGGGAACTACCTTTACTTCGTGACTTTATTGATGATTTTTTCAAGCATGCATGGATGTATCCACTAAAAGCAAAGTCCAAAGTATTTAAGTGCTTCAAACAATTTGTGGTTTTGGCTGAAAATCTATCAACATGTAAAATGAGTATCCCCCCTTTTGATCCGGCGGCTCAGGAGGGGGTACCTGTCTTCTGATTTTAATGCATTTCTGGTTGAACGTGGATTAAACATTAGTGTACAATGTCATATACAGCTCAATAGAATGGAGTTGCTGAGAGAAAGATCAGGTCTCTCACGGAGATAGCAAGGTGTATGGCTAAAAGTCACGCTTTACCACATTAGCTTCTGGCATGAAGCTGTCATGTGTGCAGCATATGTACTTAACAGGTATCCCACCAAAGCACTGCAATTTATCACTCCATATGAGGCTTGGCACGGTCGCAAGCCATCTATTGCTCATCTACATGTTTTTAGTTGTCTTGCATATGCATTAGTGTCTGAACAACAACGCAGGATATCGAATGATAAAGCAGTGAAATGTATTTTTGTTGGGTACAGTCTGAAAGCAAAGACTATCGTCTGTATCATCCACAAGATTAAACGCATTTTGGTTAGTTGTGATGTTGTTTTTTTCAAAGATGCAATTCAGCCATTACTTTCATGTACCAAGGAGACTTCTATTAGCTCTAGAGATGTGTACGACACTTTGCCGCCTCTTTTTAAAGGTGGACAATCAAGTGTTGGTCCGAATGAGGCAATTTCTCAGCCTTTATAGGTTTCATATGATGATGCAAATCATTCCATTTCTGATACACATTTACATGATGCACTTTTTGATGAGAGGACTGATATAGAGAAGACAAAAAGTATGCCAAAACGGTTGGTGTAGACTTTGCGAGATAGAAAACTAGATGCACCTCTGTCATACCATACTCGTTCAAGCTCTCATAGTGCTTCTTTTGCACGAGATTGCTATGCTCTGGCTGTCTCTAGCCTTTGTGATGAGAATGAGCCTGTTTCGTTTGATGAAGCACAAAATTCAAAGGATCGGATGGCCGCTATGCAATCAGCATATGATACATGAAAGTAGAGGATGAATCGCATCCTTATCAGAAACCACATTTCAACTAGCCAAGATACGTTTAATTTTGAGTGGTATAAATGATAGCATTTGCTTTTAAAATGGTAACGAATGAAAATACACAACATTATCATCCGATTTCTTGCATTATTGTTCAAGCACTAATGCATATGTCAAACAAGTTAACAACAAAAAACATGCACTTGAGCAAGAGATGGCAAAGCTTCATAGGAATGATAGATTGTAGTTCCTTAATGGGAAACCTACTAAGTACATACATGATACAAAGTACACATACATATTGCAATTTCCATTACTTTTCCTTTCAACAACACTTTGTGGTATTTTATCCCATGCTAAGCCAAAAATGCACTGAATTCAGAAGTGATGCTCCCCCACTTGATCAGAACAAAGGGTGCCCATTTTACATTTTCACATTTTTCAACCATAACCAACAATTGTTTTAAGTATATAAAAACTTCAAAATTTGACTTGCATGGATAGACCCATGCATGATTGGAAAAGACATCTATAAATGTGACCAAGTATAGATAATTGGCTAAAGATAGTGCATGTGTAGGACCATAGACATCACTATGAACAAGCCATAATTTATACTCTACTCTTGTTGTAACATCTTTGGGAAAGGAGGAATGCTCCACCTTATCGAAAATGTAGCCCTCACATATATGCTTAGATGGTGCCTCAAGATTCGCAAAATAGGACACCATAAATATTTTTGCACGCATAGCAAATTGACAAAATTCAGATGTCCAAAATGTGCATGCCAATGTTTTGCATATTTGATGGCATGCAGATCCTGAATAGCACATACATAATCATCAACAGATTTGCCATGATTTGTAAGCTTATACACCTCATGATGTAGCATACCGAATGCAAAAATTTTTATCATTGTGAGAGACCGTGAATTGTGCACCTTTTATCAACAAACTTTACGACCAAGCCAATCTTGGTTAATATTGACACTGATAACATATTCATCATGACCCCTAGCACATATAAAGCATTTGATAATGTGAATGTACTTTGATAATGTGCATGTACTTTCAAGTTTCATTAACCTCAATAAAGACAACTTTTCCAACTCCCATAATAGGATATGAGAAGTTTGCGCATGTGATAGTATTCCCATTAAGGTAGGCTCAAGTTGAGTGAAGAAACAATATTGAGAGATAATATGTTTGTTTGAACCATTGTCAAAGTGCCAAACATCAACATCCATATATGACATACAATGATCATGAGATGATTGATCATAACTACATTGTGTAGCAAAGGCTCATTCTTCATTGTGCACTAGGTTACGAGTCTCACTTTTAGATGCAAAAGTGTCTACAACAACCATTCCATCCTCTTTTTTTTGCCTCCTTAGTGACAAGTTTAGGACAATTCTTTATACCATAATCATTTACCTTGCAATACTTGCAAATTTTTTTCTTATATTCTTGCAAATTATTCAAGAGAAATATGCAATACTTGCATATTTCTCCTGAATAATATAAGCCACCGTTACACTTGCCCTTTTGACCGGCAACAAAAGCTTGATTTGCAATACGCATAACGAACCTGTTTTGAGTGACCGATCTTGATGCAATAAAACAAAAATTGTTTTTTGGAATGTGAACACATTTGGATTTCTTTTCATCGCCAATTGAAGAGTAGAAGTAAAACTAAGATAATAATTAACAAGCCTATTGAGAACAATATGCACAATTTAACTATCTAGCAAAATTTCATCCTCAACAATTAATTGCTCTTTCAAGTTTTTGATCTTTGTAAGAAAATTGTCCATGGAATCATTTTCATTCGCATGTTCACTCTCCATTTGTTTTCCAAGGTAAGCAACAAGAGCTTCATTTCGTGCCCAAGTACAATGTGGTAAGAGAATCCCAATATTCCTCATTTGTTTTGCACGAGCGAATATGAACAACACGCTTGACAAACAAAGCGATCAAGGCATGTGCTCGTGCATCTCTACCATCCAAAATAAAAGATTCTAAGGAGCGCTCAACATTGTTGATGGTACAAAATGACATAGTCAAAATAGGAGTTGCCTTAGGTTTGGAGCACAACATACAACGTAATAATAAGAGTGGAATGTGCAAAGGCAACTAGCCCATAAGGGTTATGAGAATATATACAAGCCCAAGGGGAGAACCTTCTAAAGAGCGGAAAAAAGTTCCCTTGCAAGTCTATCGATACACATCACTATCGAAATATACTAACAAGTTGTACAAGCATGCTAAAATCCAACTTAGAATCTAGGAAAACAATACAATCTAGAAAAATGCAAGGATTATTTTTTCCCATGCATTGGAAACTTTCGTCTTGCCTTTTCCCACTTTGAGTAGAAATGAAGTGGCAAAGCTTTTCTCCTCCATCTTTAGTTGGAAAAAATGGCAAATACTTAACAAAATGAACAAATGTTCGATGTATGCTACATAAAATCTATGATATACTTATGGAATTTCAGATTCTGTTCAATGCTCTTTTCCCATCTTCCACAACACATGACTGGAACGTTTGATTCACATGAGAAAAGTATGCCGACAAAATGCAAATATCATCCCTCATTATTTATGGCTCACAATCAACAATGAAGTAAATGTGTCATAAATGCCTCAAGGATCAGGACATTACACTAAGAAGTTCAAGTTCCATATATATGTAATCCCTCATTATTTATGGCTCACAATCAACAATGAAGTAAATATGTCATAAATGCATGCAACATTGCAAGCATCTATGCATACATACATACTTCCTTTTGTTCAAAGAACATGATCTTTCCCAAAAGGGAAGGAGGCTGCTAGGAGGAGTCTAAAGAATAATTAGTATCAGTGGAAGTACTCTTAAACATTTCTTGGTGTGCAAGCATTGCACTGCCAGATTAATTCTGTCTCTCATCACATGCAAAGGCAGGCCTACAGGGAATAAATCTCTTTGCTCAGATATCAGTACATTTCAAGATCGCCAAATGAACCAGAGTACCGAGAATCGCAGCTGGTCCAACACCTAAACCATACACTGACTTCTAGAAACATAAGAATCCGAATGTGATTTTGTAGCATGTTAAGTGCATAAGTACCCTTGAAGTACAGATCAGTAGTTCCTCCCATCCCCTCTTAATATCCAGAGAATCTCTAAATACATACCTCAATGTCTTATTGTGAATCCAACAATATGGGCATGCAAAGCACAAAGATTAATTTGAGTAGTGAGCTAAGTGCACTAACGTTCGAAACACTCCAACTATCACTCTCCAGATGACAACATGGTAATGAGGACGCAATCCCTTGCTCCAAATTAATGCAAATCTATTTCTCCACCAGTCATGTGTTTGCCTGTGATTCCATCCCTGGTTGCAAATCATTGCAAGCTCCATCGAGTAAAGGAGAGACCTGTAATATGCTGTTGTGTTCACAGAGAACCATTTTTCACCTGTGCAAACTTCCAATCTTCACACCTCCCAGAAACGGTAGATTTATTTGGAGGCATGTGCCTTTCATCATAACTTCCTTGCAATGCAATCCATGAGTTTCTGTAAGTAGGTCTCAATCCAAATATCCTTTGTGCTTCCACGGAGTCGATTCCCTGATGCATGATAGCATTGTGCAAGGCTAACCACTCTCTTTTTATAAAAGTAACATGCATGTGAGCCAAGGTCAAAGGCAACAAGGAAAGCATGTATAAGCTGACCAATAAGACTTTTCCTTGCCCCCCATTCATTGAAGTGAAGAGAGTAATTTCTTCCATGAGCCAACATTGTGGCGATGGTTTGTGATTGAACTTGCAATGGAGTGTGCAAGAAAATCTTTGCCCAAATGTCCAACTATCACCCACCTTCAAATTTAAGTTCTGGGGTCAACAATTACTGGCATGATCGATACTCATGGCTGGCAAGCTGATGTGTATTGATCTATGAATCTGCATCTTTGAGCATGCAAGTTTTGAGATCTACAATACCAAGTCCACCTCTTCTCATTGTTACCAATTTCCAAGCACACTAAGTTTTTGTAAATCAAAAGTTTTTGAGCAAGTGAATGGTCTCAACGAATGGTCCAACCAATTAATTAATAGTAAGTACTAGATAATATTTGATAGAATTATACTCTGTACTATTTATAGTCTGAAATGCAACAGCCATTCCCATGGTTTCCAGCACACTACTTTTGGTTTCCAACACACTACATTCAGGAAAACCCTTTGTAGTACCCATGAGATCTGTTGCTAAGTCGTTGTCCCCATACATACATACATACATACATACATACATACATACATACATACATACATAGTCCATACATACATACATACATACATACATGCATACCCATGCATGCATGATTGCATACATACATGCATGCATGCATACATATATATATATACACACACACACACACACACACATAAAAACATACATATGCTATACATGTCCCTGTTTTCACATGCATTAGTTTTGGGAATCTAACATTCTGAAATGAGTTTTGAAACTTAGATGTTGGAAAAATGGATATGGAATTTCAGTAAAAGATTTTTATTACAGAAGCAACCATGACTGCACATTTATTAATACCATCATCTAACGTATCAGTAGGTTATGGTCTGTAGCTCAGCCTTACAGCTTGTGGACTGTAAGGAGAATGAATCCTGCTTAAAAGGATAAATGGAATAGGTTGCAGTTATCAAACACGTGAACCATAAGCCAACTTTTGATCAATGCAAGATGAACTAAATGTTGGATGCAGCAGTTCAAGCAGCAATTAGTATTGAGGAATTAGAAGAGGGACAATTATTCTTAGCCATCAGATATATAAAAGAAAATTTATTAACTTCAGCAAAGAAAACCTGTCTACTATTACAACAGATAAAAGCTAATTAACAAAAAATAGGACCTCTGTTCTTGCAAAATCATCAGGTTCACCCGATCTTGTGGATGTAATAACCAGATTATCTTGCCAATTGTGTGCACGTCCTTGAACTTTTAATTGCCAGTCTGCACCAACAAGAGCCAAATCAAGGGTAGGATCTAAACCTTGTTCTGGTTCAAACTTGGCCAAGTTTGGATGGTCTCTATTTAGTCGCACCTGCAATATTAACACATATAAGATCTATGTACGAATATATATACACAGTTTTTAAAATGATGTTTAAAACTAATTGCAAGACACTTGAATGACCACATAGTAAGACATAGAACTAACAGATTCTTAGCATGCCGCATGCATAATAGGGGTTGAGGGTTTTCTTCTGCAAACAGAGACTCTGAAAAGATGCAGAATGCTCAACCTTCTTTGCTTACTTGATACTCAAAGAAGTAAGCAGCTTTCAACAAAGAAGTGAATTCACCCAACACTCAAAATATTAGAGAAGTACCCACCCGCCATATTATATCTTAACAGTGGCATGTGTTTATCCCAGACGAAATGCAAATAGAAATTGAGACAAGAAAGGGAAAAAAGTGAAATATAAATAATTCAACCATGAAAGCCATACCCAATCAGATCAGCAAGCATCAACTATGGCATATAATATGATAGAAAGGTTTCTCCCCCCCAGTACACAAAGTAGAGATACCCTGATAAACATGAAAAAACTAAGAAATTTGAATCTAATTATCACACACGCGTGCGCGTGCGCGCGCGCGCGCGTGTGTGTGTGTGTGTGTGTGTGTGTGTGTGTGTGTGTGTGTGTGTGTGTGTGTGTGTGTGTGTGTGTGTGTGCGCGCGCGCGTGTTCACGTGCGTGCATGTGTGTGTGTGTGTGTGTGCGCGCGCGCGCGCGTGCGCCCATTTCTCACAGCCACCCAGTCCAATGCGATCGAGAGGCCACAAGTACATTATACATATGATCTTGCAACTATTTCGCGGGAAACAATCAGTGCCACATGACATCATCAAGGCAGAGCTCAACACACCACCCATGGTAGTAGATGCACTATTCCAAACTATCTCCTTTATTCAGAGGATGAGGGAGCTCCCTGCAAACAGACCCACATGCAGAGCATTTGAGGCATCTATACAGATATCAGAGTCGGGGTATGACAGAGATTGGTGCACTAAGGTTAGAGCCTGGTTTGATAGTCATGGACTTGATATGAACGGAATTCCGCCCTTCGGTATGACCCATACTCACCTCGCATCCACCTCTCCTGTACTGACAGGAACGTTGTGCTCAGGCAGGATCTCTCTAAGCTCAACATTAGTCAGACATAGCTCACACCACGTATGGGATCGAGACAATCACACTATAGACACCATTTCCCAGACATACTAGGAGAAGGTTCCATCCAACGACCATGTTACATGGATACTTACATGCATCATAGCTCGAGGGTAGCAATCGGCCAGTTAAGGGTCTCATCACATTGACTAGAGATTGAGACGGGAAGAGCAAGGGACATTCCCAGAGAGGAGTGGATATGCAGGATATGCAGAGTAGAGATGGAGGATGAGGAGCGTTTTGTATGCAGAGCAGCAGATGTAGGGCATATGATGACATCAGAGGCAGATATGAGGCTCTGTTTACAAGGCAGCCTATGCTACAAGAGATCATGGACTCTAGAGATCAGTGACAGCTCGCATGATTCTTACTCGAGATTCAGAGAGGAGTGGATATGCAGGATATGCAGAGTAGAGATGGAGGATGAGGAGCGTTTTGTATGCAGAGCAGCAGATGTAGGGCATATGATGACATCAGAGGCAGATATGAGGCTCTGTTTACAAGGCAGCCTACGCTACAAGAGATCATGCACTCTAGAGATCAGTGACAGCTCGCATGATTCTTACTCGAGATTCAGAGTCACAGAGATTCCCTACTCCAACCCACCGCAGCAGCCAAGACAGGAGGCAGAGAGTTAGCTCACTGACTTCCTCGTTCCCCGACGTGGAGCAACCCTCCCCCCCTCAGCTGACACATGGAGAGGGGTGACTCGTCAAGAGGCTCGGACCTCTCGAGCTAGGAGACGACCCCATGCTATAGGACATCGGGCCCCAAGACTTCACCAACACCAGATTGTAGAGATATATATAATATACACAGTAGTAAGAACACATTGTCACACAGCAAATCTATGTTAATAATTATACATACTACACACACCTTAACACACATATAATATATAATATATAATATATAATATATATTAATAAATTAATAGTTATAAACACATACAGCACATTTATAGTATATACACAAATGTTGCACGTATATATTATACACACACAACACATGATTCATATGTATTATATATTATGCAACACACAGTACATGTATATTATACACACACGACATATATTTTATATACACACACGCACAGGCTACAGCTGCCAGCACATATATATAAACACACACATTGCACAACACATAAACAGTTTACTGTATTATACATATTACATACATAGTCACACACGTGACATCAATGATGAGACGTAGTAGTAAGTAATATGTATTTATAATATATACAAACACAATACCTAATTGAATATTTTATATTATATAATATATGTTATATACACATTGTACACAATGCACATCATATACATATACATGTCAGTGTTCACATAGATGATAGTACACACATGCCAAATAGTGCACACTTAAAAAGCAACACACAAAGTGCACACTATGGACACTTACAAAGTTACACACACTGCAGTGCATATGCCATGCACACATGTCACATACATATATTTAAGTATTTTGAATTTTGTTTCTTCACTATAACATATACTCATCTTGTATTAAGTAATAACTTATGACTATGTTATGGAAATCAAATTAGATGATATTTTGACATGTTTTTGTACAATATATGAAAATATTTATGCATTTATGTACATTTTTACCAAAGATACGTACTAGTTACATACTTTAAAAGCCATTCAATACAGATGCACGTTCCATACGTACCGTATTTGTACCATACCTAACGTATTCGACAACCTTGGTCATTTGTGCCCTAGAGTAGGTGCAGACTTTAATAAAGAGTCTTTCTAAATAAAGACCTCTAACAAAAGACAACGAGCTGAGTTCTATCACTTCCAGAAGTGAAGGGAAAACTCAGCCATGATAAAATCTTGCAGAGAAAACAAACTAATAATAATAAAAACAATAAGCAAATAACAAAAAATATGAAATAACAATTAATAAATGAATAATAGATAATAGACATCAATTACAGAAATTAAGAAAAAAATCAAACAAATATTCAAAAAATCCTAATATATGTAAAGAATTAAAATTAATAAAAAGAACTAATAAAATATTAAAAAAATGAAATTTTAAAAGTTAAATATTATACAAAAAAAATCAAAAATAAAGTAATAGTCAAAATAATAATAAACCTAACACTAATAATAACAATAATAATAATAATAGTAATATGAACAAAGGTATGCCTTGACCGCCATGGGGCAGAGTGCATGGGTTCAAGGCCCACTCTCTGGACATTTCAAATTTCTTATACTAAAAAAAAACTCTAAATAAAGAGTGAAAGAACACCCCAAAATATCTTATCATTAACGATTAGAAAGTTCCCCTTTTCTATTGAATTTACTAATGATCAATTTGACCACATGAAAAGAACAAGAACCATAAATGAACTTGTTACAAAGTAAGAAAGTCCTTACCTTCTTTAAAATTTTATTGAATGAATACCCATTTTGAACAAGCAAAGAGATTAGTTGACAATACCGAAGTACAAATAAAGACAAGCTTGAACAAAGACGAGAAAATCTAAACTAGCAAATTCGGGTTCTAATCTTTTATCATAAATGTCTACTTCCAAACCAAAAGGAGATTGAAATATTTTTAGATCTAGAAAAGTGCAAGAATCACCATAGTATCTAAATAAAATGGTCAACACACAAGCATGAAAAAATGCACATATCCCAAGGCTCCCAGAGTATGTATAATCAAAAAAATATCTTAATAGAAATCGTTAGAGAGGTTTACATAGAAAAAGATTCAAAAGGTTTCTATTAGCAGAAAACAAAAACAACATTTTGTCACAGTATGTATATATGTACATGTGTGTGTGCGCGCATGTGCACACACACGCGTGTATGTACGTATTTTGTATGTATGTATGTATGTATAAATAAATACACACATACATACGCACATACATACACAGACACAAACACATACATTCTTACATACTTAAGCTTCTGGTGTTATTGATAGTCAAACCTGGTACTGATTGCCACTCACTGTCAAGTACCAGGCATACCTTTGTAATTGGGAGTCACTAGTTTTGTTCTATCTTGTAACCCTGCACTATTCTTAAATGTGATAACTATGCATTGGATCAATTTGTAAGCTTCATTCGTATTAGTCCAACTTGTCCCTTGAGGATTTGAAGTACAATTCTCTATTGTTCAACTCTATTATCTAGTGCTCTTCACATTGTCCAGCAAAGAGGGAGCTATGGAGTATACTTCTCCAAGGAGGAACCCAACCTCAAAAAGTAGCCAGCCCTTTGGTGGAGCTACTGTCACCATGTAGAACATGAGGAGCTTCAGCACTGACCAATGCTTGATTACCTCTGAGATTGAGGATTATACCTCATGAGATGTATTTACCTGCATCAGGCTCTTCTGAGGATCTTGTATCTTTGTATTGTCTACAGAGTCTCAAGTCCACTCACACCACTATTGCACACCCATACTCTACTTACATTACACATTTTTTAATCTATTAGTTTCTTTCATCAGTAATTCTAGCTCAGAGATTGTATCAGTTTCACCACTTTGTAGCCTTCTGTTCTCATAGGTATTTTTGGCGTCTAGCAGTGTAAATATTGCGTCATTTCACTTCATTTCCTCCTGTCCCCATACCTCCTAACCCCCCACTTCACCCTCCTCCCCCAAAGTAAAAAGCCACCACCAATGGAATGACTTATTCATAAACAAGGTGATAAAGTACAGGAAGAAGTGCAGAGCACTACTCACTACAAATCATAACTAAAAGCAACAGAAAAGACCAGCAAATTAGAAGAGGCAACTTCTAATGCAGCTGAATTAATTATGCAGAAACTGGAGCACCTGTGTTGCAACAAGGTTGATGTCACCATTTTCAAACGTAAGTGTCCCCTTAGGCCTAATCCATTGTGGATCTGTCAATCCATTGAGTTCCAACTCCCCACTAACTGCAAAGTTTAGAATCAATGGATAAACAATTCGCAACTCAGGACCCAGGACAAGTTTCAAATTTTTCAGGCCAACAGCAACAATCGACTTCAGTTGCTCCTTTTTCTCTTCTAAACTTTCCTCATTGCCTGAAGAAAACCCCAAGAAACCTAATTATTTGAGGAATCCACCAGTTAATGTGCAAGCGATGTCGCGAAGGAACACACAGCACAATTATACCATTATTCGCCTGTGTATCACGCAGATGTTCCGGCAATGTAGCAACATCATTCTGAGGAAACCACGCCAGACTCCTGCCAATATCCTTTTGTTGAGGATAGATTAATCTTCCACCAGTTGCCATCCCTGTCAGGCTAGAAGCAAGTGTGGATGCAGCTGTTGCGACCCCTTTCTCCTGTGGAAGATATGCTTCTCCATGACTAAGCTTAATCATGCCCGAAACTACTGGTTCAAGGATACTTCCAGTGAGTTTCATTTGACTATCAACCTGGCCACTGCATAACCTTTTTTGGTCATTATCATATACAACCATGAAATATTTGAAATTAGAGTATATGAGAATACTTGTTACCTATAAATATTTTTGGCACGCACTTCCAGGTAATCAGTCTTCAACTCAACACCATTCCTTAAAGGAGACTCATTAACTCTGAGAGGAAGCTTTCCCTTCACATGGAGTCTTCCTTTCCTTCCTACTCGGCCTTCAAGGCCCTCAATATGCAATTGATTGTTCACAACACGAATGGTTCCCCCAAAATTTGAAAGAGGACGTGGAAGAACAGGAGAGGAGATAGACACTTTATGAAAAGCTGCTATTCCATCAACAGTTGGCTGATCAACTGTTCCTCTCACCTATAACAAAAGCCACTGTCATTCATCTGTTGCAAGATGCTTTAGTTCTCATGAAACAGGATCTACACTTCAACAAATAAACTAGTCATGAGGGTCAGACCTGTAAGGTCAAATCAGCATTCCCTTGTAGCCAGCGTAAGTGAGGTGATAATGCTGTAATCAACATCATACCTCCATCTTTTACTGCTGCATCCATTTGAACGGCTCCTTTTTCTGCAAAATCCCAATCAAGCTCCTTTAAAGACTCAGCAAAATGAACCTCCCAGCCCTCATCTCCTAGCCTTTCACGAACAATCTTCTTTTCTTCCATATCATTTTCTTCAATTGCTTTATTTTTACTTCGATTCCATCCACGGGACCTTTTTAGACTCCTTACTTCTCCTTGGGTTTCATCATCCTGAGTTACATCCAGACCTGTTGCCTCCAGAGGAAGACTTCCTCTCACATGAACATGTCCGCTGCGAACTGCTGGCTCAAACTTGGCATTGAAATTGAACCGGTTTGCAGATGTGACTGAGGCCACAACCTCTGCACGTCCCAAGTCAACCCCACCAATGGCACCATCTAAAAGCCGAACTTGAACATCACATTGTGGCTTAGTTAGAGGACCTCTGAGATCCCCCTCCATGTACAATATTCCCCTAATAGATGATATTGGCGCTCTTGCAGTTTGATATGAAACTGAATGCATTGTTGATGACTGAACTGCATGAAGCAAAGGTGGTACCAATCCAATTGGAAAATTAAGAACTGCGAAGTGCAGGTTTGACTTTGGACCTAACAAGGTCCCATCTGCATGCAATGTTGCTGTATCCTTCTGGATAAATATTTTATCCAGATGAAGACCTTCATTATTGTTAAAGCTTCCAACGGATGAAACTCTTTGAATTTTATATGACCCCCACTCCCATTGTTCTCCATGAAAATCAAAGTCAGCCTGTAACATAAATCATTAACCCTTAGCTGAAGCAGGACTCCTACAGGCTAGATTGCTGTTCTGAATATGTGGCACTTACACTAGTGTCTCCATTTCCTCCGCCACTTGCATCAAATGTTCCATGCCAATGTCCTTTTAATTCTGCAAGGCCAGGTAAAGAAACAGATTCTTGAGATCCCTCCTCCAGAGCAGGAACTTCCTTGGCACTCTGCAAAACCTATACAATAACCAGGTATGCAACATTGATAAAAGTAGGTGAATCCTGAAAACATCAATCCATCTTTTATCCAATGTCACACACCTCAAGCTGTTGTTTGATGTCTTCAGCACAAAATCCAGCATGTTGCATGGCTTGCATGAAAAGTTCCTGCCAACAACAGACGATCATCGTAAACAAGTGAGCTGAATGTTTTGGACAAACAGTATTTGGACACAACCAAAATCAGACTCAATTATCTGTATGCAGACCTTGGATCTTGACACAACTGCTGGATCACTACTTCTTGAAAGCAGGCGAGCTACAGGAAGCATATCTGTGACTTCTGCCCCTGGTACTTCAAGTTGCAGCCTCCAGCGTCCTAATGATGTAATGAAGCTTCCCAGTTGGCCAGCCATGGCAGTTCTGAAAGATCCTTCTCCTCGGTCCTTCTCCGTGAAAAAGTGATCTCTTGGTCCTGGAAGCACATACTCACCCTGCAGCTCGTATCGGCTGGAAGCTTGTTCTAGCACAGATCTTTCCAATGTGATCTACCATGTGTGCATGAGATGCACACACACACACATGCCCAAGCATTAGCCATTTCACATGACTACAGTTGCATTCACTGCTTAATAGATTTAAGAGGAAGGTTTAATACCACATCCCCAGACCATCTACAAGAAATGTCAAGAGATTCCCCCTGAATACCACTAAAACGAGGACGGCGAACGGATAAAATACCATGACCTTTTCGTTTCAGAAAGTTTAACTGTGCATCAGCCTGCTCTTCAATAAGCGATGGAGAGGATTGGGGGGACAGCAAAAAAGCAAGGTGACATCATATACAGTAAGATTCTGATTCTTGTTTAAAAATGTTCAATGTCCCATGATGCTCCTACCTTTTGCACAGTTCCACGTAGAGAAGCAAGTTCCAGTTCATCTAGTTGCAGGTTGCGGACCTGAAGAACAGAAAAAAATGGGGAAAAAAAAAAGACTTGAAGATTCTTTGAGTTGTTAAGCCTTGTGTAGGAAAAAAAGATTCAACCAGCACAAAGAGAAGCTAGTGACTTTGGGAAGAGACAAGAGTGAAACTCAGGATTGCATCAATTTTGCTGATATGAGTCTACCACTATTGAAAGGATTACTGTTATAGGGAGCATCAAAGTAAACAGTTATTGCTATTACTGTCCAAATGTACATACTAACCTTCAAGGAAATGTTTTACAGGACAGAAAAAGAGAGACCAAGGCAACCAACAAGTTTTTTTAATCTTTGTGCTGCATCAATGGATTCTGGAAACAAGCTCCTCACCACAGAAACTAGAAACACCCAATGCATAGCAATCTTTGCAAACAACATGGAAGAATCCATGAGTACGATGAAGTAAAGAATCTTTTAGCTTACTATCACCAAAAGTCTGTACCAACCCTTTTGGCATAGTTTCTGCTGCATCATTATCATGTGCACCCACATCAAAAATGGAACGATCTATGTTCTCACTCAAACCCTGCATAGGCTGAGAGCCTGAGACATTGCCTTGCTAAGATGGACATTTGATTGCCCACGACTGAAAAGAGGTGACAAGTGTCACACATTCTTTGAATTGATTGATGTCTCCTTGATACATGAAAGAAGAGGCTAATCTGCATCCTCCTCAAAAACTACATCCAGAGCCCAGGCTAACCAAAATACATTCAATATGTGGATGATACAAACAATAGCCTTTGCTTTCGGGACTATAACCAACAAAAACACATTTCACAGCCTTATCATCCAGTTTCTTGCATTGCTGCTCAAGCACTAATGCATATGCGAACCAATCAAGAACACATAGATGAGTGATGCATGTCATGCCAAATCTAATGAGTAGTGAAAAATTGTAATGCTTTAGTTGACACCTATTTAAGTACATACATAGTTAAAATAGTCGCCCGATTTTTATTTTTTAAGTTTTAAAGCTCTTGGAACGATTTTGTGAATTTTCTTTTTTAGTCTTATTCAAATCTTGTTTATGGTTTCCTTTTTGAAGTCTTGTTCAAATTTTGTATACACTTGTTAGTAAACAAAGTTGTAATCTGTAGAGGTTGATGGAAGATGCCTTTGAGATCTCACTTTAAATTTCATGCATGACATTTATCACCAAGCCCAAAAATCTTGGTGTATTTGACTTATGGATAGATTGATCTAGGTTTCATATGTTGTGGTTAAAGTGGCAATAAGATCAAGATACATATACTATCCAAGTTGTATTAGTTCAGGTTCACTTTGTCTTATGGAGGAATGTAAGCTCTTCTATTAGGAATCCCTTAAATCATTATACTTGCTATTGTTAATGAGACTTGGAGAAACTTTTACATGCCATGGTGAATCACAAAGTAAAAATTAAATAAAAATCCATCATGATGCATAAAACCACAAACTAATTGATGTGGCTTGAGCATGAATTTTATATTCATATTTTGTATTCAAAAAGAGGGATGGCCTGCACCCGGGGAAAGAAGGGGAAAAGGGAGAAAAGTGGGGGGGGAGGGGGGGTCAAGAAGAGGAAAAAGAAATTTACACTAAGCTTCCGTTTTAAACTGAGAACTGTACTTAAGACATGAAGGTTCTGAAACATAGAATATAAACTGACCTCAAGCTTTGCAGATTGGCCTGGCTTGTAGCCCATTTCCATGTGCAGTGGACCTCTTTCTAAAAGGAGAGAAATTGATCCTTTGGAAGATTCACTGGGCAAGCTATTTGAAGATGACCTTGGATCAATATACTTTGATCCGATGGGTTTAAAAAAATCAATCACCAGACGTTCATCAGCCCTCCCAATTGCACTCAGCTGTAAAAAGATCATAGGCAACATATGTTTGAAATTTCATTTGACATAAAGAAAAGCAGAAAGCTAGCATTATCAAACATTCTCCAACTGTTCACACTGGTTGAAGCTAAAAGTTGCGAGTAAAGAGATGAATGCAAATGAGCTATAAAGCCCGTTAAAAAGGTTAAAAACATCTGTTGCAGTCCACATAACAGAATTGAGAAGGATATCATCATATTCTAAGATAATGGACCATAGAAGATGGCATTATTATACAGCCTTAATTACTGCATAGAAAGAATGAACAAAGAAGTTGATTAAATAAACTACCATATTCAAAGACATTGCACAAAATAATAGAATTCAAGAAAGAAATCATTATATTTAAAGTCTTCTAGATTAGAATTGCATGTACTATGGAAGCATCCACAGTGGTGCCAACCTGACTACTGCGCAGAGAGGAAAGCACCACTGAGCAAATGGAAGCAAGCTTCTCCATCACAGAAAAAGATATAGAGAGGACAGCGCCAAAAAGCAAATGTCACAAAACATCCCCATCACAGAAAAAGGCCTAATGTTAAGGCCCTATGATCACAAAAAAAATAGTGGCAGGCAACGCACATTGGATGTAGATACATTGTTTCAGAAGCTAGAGCAGCTCATATATATTCCATGTGGAAGTAGGCAAGCTAGGTTCTAGCATTTACAGATTTTGTGTGAAGCAATCTGATCATGTTGGGACAGCACACTGACCTCATGCTAGCAAGCAAAATATCCCAAATGCTCCAAACACCACAGATGATAGAATGATGCTCCATCATTAAAACTACACTACAGCATCAAGCCACCAGCAGCATATGAAGGCTTGTGGCCACAAACTCCAGTCCAAGGTCTCAGTTATTTACATGGAAGTGGGGAACCTACTTGCATCATGTATAGATATCTAAATATTCTGTTATCTATGGAACAGAGGTTTCAGCTGGCCTCGATTGCCTCTCAACTTAAGGATTTCTCTGATCTCACATGTTCATAGTTCTGAATTGCCATTAATTCCTCAAGCAAACATTTGAAAGCATGGACTATCCAACACATAAATTATGACACAACTCACACAGGTAATACATTTAAAGGTCAAATTGAAATGAATACACATAAAAAAATTAACAAGGACTTAAAAAAGTGTATAGTCACCCCACTCACGAATTACTACCAAGGCAGATTCGGTGCGCCGCACCGATTGATTTTTAGGTTCGGTGCGTTTAGGTGCGTTAAATTTGTCGTTACGCAGTCAAAAAATTCGCATATGATTTGTTGTCCGATTTTGAACCGGTCCGCGAATCTCTTTTGCGCGTGCATCCTTTCCCTTTGAGCTCTCAAGCTTGAAGTCAAATAATACATTCATCTAAGCATGCTCGACATTATTTGGGGACAACATTTCAAGCATTCATCTAGCAAGCTTGAAGCCAAAACGCATCATAAATGTCAAGCAAGCTAGAGTGTCATGTGTGACACTTATATGCTATAGCCCATGATGTATCCAGTTGATTGTAAGTCTCATTATATAGTGTAGATTAAAATTTAAATCATGCCACATAAGTTTTAACATGCGTAATATAAATGCATATGCTATATCTTAAATTCTTATAAATATATATGTATTTGTAACGGTGCACCTTACGCACCTTACATTCCGATACCATTTGGTCCTTGCACCTTATGCGCACCGAATTGAAGGCACCGAACGCACTGGACTGCCTTGATTACAACATCTCTTAAATTCGACATTTTCTGTCTCTTCATGCACAATTACCACTATCTCCTTGAGAAGAAATACTTTCAGCAGGATAAACCAGTTGCAACTACAGGAGAACTACAACACCATACAAGGATCATATTGCAAGCTCCACCTATACTCATCTTTATGTAAGTTGTAACATATTAGACCATTTTATCATGCATGAGTTGCCTTGCTCAGGTATTTATAATGTCAGAGCTCTAATGTAGCCACTTTATTGTTTACACAGTAAAGCCTTAAAAGTAAAATTTATGATTCATTGCAATTGATGAAATTGGCTATAAGTTGGAGCTTCATTAAATAGGCTTGGGGATACGAACCAAAAGGGCCTTGATATATATACCAGAATCAATCCAGGCAAACCCCAAATTCACCCTCAAAAGCAAGTGCAAGTATAAGCTCATGGTAGTCAACCACAATATTATATATGGGTAAACTTAGCCATAATGAAGCCTAGCACAAAATGTAAACAAATAGGAAGAATTACAGAAAATGCATATTCGGACACCTATCAACGGGTCGCAATTCAGCCAAAGAATCCCCAAGTGAAAACTGCATGTCCACTAATACGACAATCATATATGCCAAAATGAATCCAGGGAAACCCCAAATTCACCCTCAAAAGCAAGTGCAACTATAAGCTCATGGTAGTCAACCACACTACTATATAGCATATTAGCTACATTATGCACAGCATCGACTCAATACTATGACTTCCCCACTAACCTCATCAGTCAAAAATCATGGACAGCATTGGAGAGGCAGCAGATTCTCACGATTGCCATACTCATCAGCCGCAAATCTTCGGTACTCCATGATATCATCAGGCAAGAGCTTGCTACACCACCAATACTAGTAGAGGCACTCTTCCGAAAAGTATGCCTATTACATGGGATCCAGAGCATGGACACAGAGCACATCACTTAGAGAGCTTTCCAGGCATGACACGACATGGTGCTAGCAGGAGGTACCTCCTCGTGGTATGAACAGACATAGGATTGGCTAGCCCACCATGGATTTGACATAGACAGACACCACCAATACAGTACGACTCCCAGGCACCCACCTATTCTCTCTCCCACCAGGAGAGGAATAGGCTAATTCAGCAAGAGATATGGCATACATACATACATATAGAGGACATGGATGAGCCTGAGGGATACATTGACACCAAAAATGCTCCACTACCGTGGGCATTCTCTATAGATCTCATACCAGGGCTTCATTGAGACTCCGCGCTATACGCAAACATACTTACCATACCACGTTCGAGTGGTCATTGGGCACTGGGCAGCTTCAAGTTTTATCAAATTAGCTCGAGAACAAGAGGGATCAGGCTAGAGAAGTCCCTCGAGAGAAGAGGTGGTTCCCAGTATGCCATACAGAGATAGAGAATGAGGAACACTTGATTACCAAATGCCCAGCATACTCAAACCTACATGCAAAGTTCAAGATAGAGGAATCACTCGAGCTGTGCATGACCACTGGAGACCAGCGGAGGATGGGATTTCATCACATTAGCTCGAGAACGAGAGGGATCGGGCTAGAGAAGTCCCTCGAGAGGAGAGGTGCTTCCCAGTATGCCATACGGAGATAGAGAGTGAGGAGCACTTGATTACCAGATGCCCAGCATACTCAGACCTTCATGCAGAGTTCAAGATAGAGGAGTCACTCGAGTTGTGCATGATCACTAAAGACCAGTGGAGAATGGGACGCTTCTTCACTACGGTATATGAGAGATGAGAGAAGTTGCTACAGTCCAAGCATCATACGTGGGCAAGTACCCAATAAAAGTGGGCTGGAAGGGTTTCCATTGGCGAGGTCTTCCTTCTACTTGTTTTTCTTGTTTTCTTTCAAAAAGGGGGTTATCACGTTGAATAGCTTGGTTGACGTATTCATTCAATGTCTTAACCTCTGGCATCGTGAGCATAAGGTCCCTTACATCATCTCTTAAACCCCATCTAAATTGGCTTATGAAATAATCTTCATGGCAAGTGAGGTCACATATCAACTATCTAAATTTTGATGCATAGGTAGAGGCAGGGAGGTTACCTTGATGTAGCTTCTGGAGTTTTATTTGCCACTCGACTCGTGTCTGCATCTCCAAATGTGGTTGTGAGTTCTCGAAGAAAACCCTCATAGTCATGAAGTACTTCCATATCCTTCTCCAAGATTGGGGCAAACTATGATAATGCTTGACCATAGAGCAAGGTTCCAATAAAACCGACCTTGGATGCATCATCGGGGTATCTATTAAGTTGCACACGGATGTACAATTTGACTTTTTGTAGGAACCCTCGAAACTTTGTGGGATCACCATCGAACTTTTCTGGCATGCAAATTTTGGGTTCCTTCATGAAAGATGAACTAAGAAGTTGGTTCACTTGAATGCTTCCTTGATTTGCTTGAAGATTCCCGACTCGTTCTTGTAGTTCTTGGATAAGCGTGCCTACATGCACCGGATGTTCCATCTCGACTTGTGTTTGTCTACGAGTTAGGTCCTTGATTTGTTGTTGAAGACTTTAAAGTGATGCCACAATCTATTCATAAGCATTCTCCATGATGCCTAGTCTTGAATAGAAGCTAGTCTTGCCAAAATGTCAGGGAAGCACTAGATTCTACTCTCTGACTACACTCGACAAGATTTCAGAAATATACTTTTGATTACAAGAACACCCACATATAGAAAATGATACAAGAATATGTGATTGATACAAGACGTCCCACAGCCTAGGACTGATAGGTATGGATAACTCGACTAGAGATGATATACGAGATCCCACAACCAAGGATCGTAAGTACGAAACAAGATATCGGGATTACAAGAATTCCCTTCAGGGAGATGAACTAGATACAAGAAATAACTCGACAAGATCTCGTACTACAAGATTACAAGAGGACAAGACACGATGTCCAAGAACTAAACTAGAAAAGACTAGAACAAGGAACAAGACAAGAACTAGAATTGGCACTTGGAGAGTACTTACTTGGCGATCATGACTCCTTGAGCTCCCAAGACTGGTATTGGCAAGACTAAGAATGAATGTGGCCAACCCCTCCTTATATAGGTTTTCCAAGGGCGGTTAGGAGTTGATGATGTCATAGATGATGTCATCAATTGGAAACAAGACCTCCAGGTGTCAAAATTCAGCAAATAGACAGTCGATCTTGGGGTTTTGGCACGTTCTGGACACAATGGAAGCATTAGTTTCTCCCAAGTCTAAACCAATCATGAGATATAGGATTCACATGGAATCTGAAGTTCAAGATGGTTTCCTTTGTCCATGATAGATTCTTTCGAGTGGGAGGTGCATGCTCAGTGTATAGACGTGCATTGCCATCAATTTATTGGTGTTTAGTTTCTTTGTCATGATTGATCAGTTTACAAGGGATACTCTGCCGATTTCTCCTAGGATTCTTTCACATCTACTTGGTCATTTTGGAGACTTGGTAAGCAAGTTTATGCTTATAAGTTATGGTTTTATGTGCATGCTCTGCATAGAGATGCACAAAAGCCTCATAACATGCATTACTGCGTATTGCTAGATATGGATGCATTGGCTAGCTCCACTATCCGATTACAACTTATGGATTCTATATGAGCCTATTATATATGAGAAGACGAGTAGTGCATTATGACAAAGACTACATGATATGTATACGAGTCCATTGACTTATGCCACACGTAGATTACATTGACTACTTTGATGTTGGCACTCTGGTCGTGAGGGCCATACTCGACAATGTTGCTTTAAGCGGATGCGACGACGACCACCCAGAGATGCACATGATGCAAGTCAGGTAGTGGTTTCAAGAGAATTTATAACAATTGATTATGCTAGTGATGGTGATATCACCTTCTCCTATCGTATATCTCAAGGTCTCTATTTCTCCTGGACAGCACACATATAGCTTGGTTGTTTGATGCATTAGCCACTTTTGATGTTACACCACAGCACAAGTGGTTTTATCGATTCTAAGGAGTCCTGGACATGTGCGCATGCTTGATAATTCTCCATATATATATACCTTATACTAAGTTCTAACAAGTGGTGCATTATTTACACTCATACATGCATGTTATGTGCCTTCATTCGCTATCAGCTTGATATAGGTTGATCAATTGCAAAATAGTGGTTGTCATGCATTCCTTGGTGAGCATCATTTTTAGTTGAAGTTCGGATAGCTTATGCTTGTCAGAGGTGCTACGATTGGGCATGGGTATGTATTGCAAGTACTCCATGTGAGAGAAAACCTCGTTTCAATGGTAGGCTAGCGTTATGTTTAGTGTGACTAGTGAGACTCCTCATGTGCAATTGTCTCTACCTACAAATAGGCTTATTGACATTCATGATGCACATGTATGGGAGGATTCAGTTGCTCAAATGGATGCACATATAGAGCATGTTTTGGATGCTCATGATTCTTATGCAAAGCATAATTTTGTTGATCATATAGAAGCTCATGTGGGGTACACTTTGGATACTTCAGAGCATAATTAGATGCTCATGTGGCACATTGTGATGATACTCAGAGTTTGATCATTTGCTTGACCTTGGCTTTGATTTCGTGTAGCCAGGTCATGTGGAGCATGATGATACACTTGGTGTGGTAGAGCATGATAGCGCTTATGATACACGGTGTGTGGTAGAGCATATTAGCTCTCCAGATACACAATTAGACACATCGTTGGTTGAGAGGATGGTTGATTTAGATGACGATGATTGAGCAATCATACAGTCATTCTTGGATTCGCTCATGCCACATATTGACATATATATGTCTGGACAGGTTGGCCTTAACCATGGTGCTTTGGATGCCTTGGATATAAGCATGGTTGTCATGGTTAAATTAGCAAGGATAGCACAAATTTCGCAAGCGTTCAGGAGTCTGATGTACGATTTATTATGCTCGATACCACACATTTTAGTTTCTATTGGAGCATTTGCACTTGGAGTTCTCAATCATTCGATGATTGACATAGGCATAGAGCAAGTGGAAGCTTTGCAAGAACTTCATCACTTCTTGCATGAGTCAGGTGTGAGCTCAACTCTTGTCGATATAAGTCTAGAGCGGTTTAAGGTGCATGGATACACCTTATTTGAGGCAGTCGGGGTAGGCTAATTGGTATGGGTTGAAATTCGGACTCTTCCTGTGTATTAGTGTATAGTCCACCATTCTTCGTATGTGTTGCCACTTATGATCACACTCATCCTTAAGTATGAGATTATTGTGGACCTTACCCCTATATTCATATACACATATCTTTTATACTGCATTGCCTCAAGATGATCATTATATGGGTTTCGAGGTGTGCGACTCTCCTCTACTCTCTTTCCCTCTTATCTCCTCCTTGCTCGTCTTGTTCAGCCCACCAAGGCCTTCATTGGTATCAGAGTAATGCTCCTTGCCAAAGTTCATATACACATAAGGGCCAAGGTATCAAACAAGTGGTTATCATACGTCAAGGACATCATGGTGAAAAGGATGTGGGCTTGTGGGGAGACAAAAAGTCAGAGGACAAGAGGTAAGGATCCTCAATGGCTAACATTCATCATGGCAAAGGTGAAGAAATAAACTTTCTCTGAAGGGAAGGGGCGAGTCATTGCGAGTGGTGCACTTGTCTACTTCATTTTTTCTACATGCTCTGATTAAGTAGATGAAAAAATCATGCGATTTTTTTGAGATGAAAAACCTTTAAACTTCTCTCACGATTTAAACTACTCCAAGTAATTTTCATCATTTCTATATATTTTTCAAAGAGAGAGAGAGAGAGAGAGAGAATTCAATCTTTCAAGCATTTTTAGTTTTTATCCTTTTTTCTACACCCATAAAGAATTTTTTATTGAATGTTATGTTTTCTTTCCATATTAATCCTTTCTTTGCCTCGTAGGAAGATATATAAAAGTAGGTGGGTAGATAAGTAGGTAGGTAGGAAGATGGATGGATGGATGGATGGATGGAAAGATAGATAGATAGATAGATAGATAGATAGATAGATAGATAGATAGATAGATAGACGGACGGACGGACAAACGGACGAGCGGATGGATGGATGGATGGATGGATAGGTGGATGGATGGATAGGTGGATGGATGGATAGATAGATGGATAGATGGATGGATAGATGGATGGATAGATAGATAGATGGATGGATAGATGGATGGATAGATAGATAGATGGATGGATCAATAGATAGATAGACGAACGGACCGACCAACCAGCTGACCATCGGACAAACAGACACAGAGAGAGAGAGAGAGAGAGAGAGAGAGAGAGAGAGAGAGAGACACACACACACACACACAAATAGATAGATAGAATAGTTAGAATAGATAGATAGAATAGTTAGAATAGATAAATCATAGAATAGATAGATAGATAGGATGGATGGACGGATGGATGGATGGATGGATGGATGGGATGGGATGGGATGGGATGGGATGGATGGATGGATGGATGGACGGATAGATAGATAGATAGATAGATGGATAGATAGTATTCTAGGTTGAAAATACAAACCTTGAGGTAAATAAGAAATGTGATTTTTTTTTTGGATTATTTAAAACTCAATGTTGCACTACAATTCATTTATATTCTTATGAGCTTTATCCTCTAAGACAAACTCCTTCAAATTCATGAAAGAAACCTTTCACCATATAGATGATGAGCACTAGATCATGTGCTAAGAAAGAAAATTTGAGGAACCTCACAAGCCTAAAACATGGATCTTATCACCAATCGAAGGAGTAAATCCTTGAAAACAATCACACTCATCAAGCAAAAATTGATCTACAGCAAAGAATAAGCATCTATATCTATTTTTTAAGAGGTTAGATTCAAGAAACATTTAGCTGGAAACCTACATCTTCTTTTTTAGACGACAGCTGCAAGAAAAATGTAGCTGGAAACTTATAGCTGATCCAGATAGACATGTTCTTCCCTTTTATTCACTGAAAAGGGATACGATTACGAAAATAGATATTTTTAAAAGGATAGCTGGAAGCAATTGCTGACCTTGAACTTATGAGGAAAAATATCCATGCTTCCAGAAAGATGTGGTGCTACTGCAAACTGATTCAGCTTCAATCCAGATAGAATTATTTCTCCACTAAGACCTGAGATCCTTTGATTAACTTCTGCTGATCTCTGCTTTCTAGTAACACCCATTATTTCTGAATTTTCTAATAAAGTCATAACTTGACTTTGAAACTTGACTCTGCCAGTAAGCTTTGTATGAATTCCTTCAGTGGCAGAAGGCAAAGCTGTTCCAGCTATATTTGGAGATACTAAGTCTAGGCAATCAAATCCTCTCATCCGAAGATCAACATCTAATCCTTCAATCTCAGGTGGTGATGGTTTCATGTTACTTGATCTTTCGGAAGAAAGAGGTGGATACGTGGTGTGGATCTTTGCAGATAGATCAAATGTATATGCCGAGGAGTTGATTGAAATTGCTTCATGGGAAATGTTGATGTCCCCTCGTACACCACCGAATGCACCTTTAGCTTCGGGTGCACTCCATTTGATGTCAAATACTCTGCAATGTTTACAGACCTTGTTATACAAGAGAATCTTTGAAGCACTGTCTGAGTTTTTAAAGAAATCTTAACAACACTTACGGTCGCATTAAAGAGCCTTGAATCTTAGCATCCCCATGAATGTGGTCGAGCTTTATTGAAGCCATTTTGGTATTTGAAGGAAGATAATTTTGTACAACTGAGTCAAATAGTGCCTGGCCTGAGAGATCCATATTGACTGCTGTTGGGTCAACCTCGCCCTGTACCATGAGCTCAAAAGTATGTTTAGCCTCCACCAAAAGAAGTCTACAATCAACTAGAAAATAAACAACTGAAAAGCGCAAAGCCTCATAATCATTGATTGAAGAAAGAAAAAGCGAACACATAGACTGTATGGTGAGCACAAAATAGGCCTTGGCTGCACACATACCCACACACAAAAAGGAACATGTGCCATTAGAAAGAATGTCTTAAAAATATCATTTGACAGTATATTTTTTTGACCCCTGGCAAAGTTCCTCCCAGTTTCCGTCAAATTTTGGAAAGGAAGGAATCAGGATACGAGTTCATCTCCTCTGAATTTGAAGATAGATCTTCTCGTCATGACAAATAAACACCCAGTTTACACTCCTATAAGATAGGTCAACAGCATACACATGGAGTATTGGTTTTGTATTATACTGATCAGCGATAGATACATACATGGTTGGCAATTCCACCTCTTAAGCATTCCGGAACATCTCAGTGTGATAAGGGCTCACTTAAACACTAGAATGTGCAAACACATATAGCTGGAATCATAAAAAGTCATATTAAAAGAAGCTGTAAACTTTAAAGTAATGGACAATCAGCTGGTATAAATGAGCATCAACAACACAATAGAACTCGAGCAAGAGTTATTTCTCCAAGGATTTGGGATGAGATATAGACAAGAAAATTCGTTGTATAATGTATTGCTGAATATGCAAAAAATAATAATCAATCTACAAATATGTGACAAATTCGTTAACAATATATGGCTGAAAACCATCCTCATATGCTGAAATATAGTTCCAAGTTCTTCAGATAAGCTGTATACTTGCTGTATGCACGAAAACACAGCAATAAGGTGCTTAATCTTGAGGTTCTTCCCAACAGAATCATTCGAAAGTCATGTAGATCATCAATCAGCACTTGATATGGCTGTAGATGGAGGAAAACGGCAATAAACAGCAGATTTACGTGATGATGATGTGGACAAATGTTCTAACAGCTGGTAGAGGCTGTGAATAGTCAATAACTTGATGAAGATTGAGTATGTTGGCTATGGAAGCTTGTATATGGCTTTAATCTGCAGGGAAACACGTTGTGCACCTTGTATGTGCAAAGCATGAAGAGTGCTACAAAATACAAGAGAATAAGCCAAACTTCTGCACAATTACTCAGATGGGATTGTGTGGATACACTGATGACTACGCATGCATATATATTGACATTTGTAAATTGATGATCATGATTTATAATTATTAGGACATGATGCATGATCAATTGTTACACTCTTAACGATTAGCATTAGCATTTTGGTAATCATAATGATGACAGCAAATAATGTATTATGTCCAACATCAATGACAAATGATCATAATCAAAGTCCCATTGAAAGGTAATACAAATTGCATTGTGCACATGAAGAATGAATCATGAATGTTGTCCTTAACAGATGACATGATATTATACATAGAGTGATTGTTGATGCAGAAAATGATGAGGGGAGCACATGTAGTACCCAAGATGCCAAGTTCCATTGCTTGAAGGTTTGAGCTTCAGCTCCACCAAGGTCTATGGAGGTGAAGAGTTAAATGCGGCTGCAAGCGTAGTTTTTCCATACGCGAACCATACGGCAAACGCATACGGGTACGGAAGTATGAAAAAAGTATGGAATCTTTTCAAAAATATCATACGTGATATCATACGTCTAGCACAAAAGATATTGAAAATTTGAAGTATTATATATACAATAATATAATATTAAAGTTCAGAATTTTGTTGGCTAGTATAGCTTAGTGTGTAGTATATATGTATGGGCATAATGGAGGAGAGTATACGACAGTGAATTTGCATAAAAACA